>QLNU02015360.1:229676649-229688669 GCA_006491805.2 Dysdera silvatica
GTCCATAAATACCTCCATTCATTCTCCTTTTTCATTTTCCATGCTTGATTACACAATTCCTTGCTTAAAAGGGCATAGTCGCCCCTACTTTAAAGCCCCCTTTCTCCTTCTCTCCCTGATTACATAGGAGAAGCTATTTTCTTTTCTTGCCAGATGTTACTTTTCTAGCCATGGAAACACTGATAGGAATGTTTGCGAAGTCCATGCACACACAGAAGGGGATCAGGATTTGCCCGTTCCTGCAGTCAGCTCCTCCGCGACCTCCATTAACACAAGGCTGTTTGACTGTTTCACAAGCTTTGACTCACCCACAGTAGGTCATCAAGCCAATCCGACTTTCAGCACTGGGAAGGTGTCTTTTTTTTTTTTTTTTTCTTATTACGCATTTGCTTTGAGCAAATAATTATATTAGTAAATTTCATATTCTTTTAATTATATTTACTAAACAATTGTTCAATAACTTCAGAATTAAACTGTCACGAAAAATTCTTACTTCAAGTAACCTTTTCTAAAATAAGCTCTGTATTTTATTGTAACAGATTTTGTGTTTATTTCTATGACTAGTCTGGCATATACTGTATATAATATATATATATTAAGCAAAAATATTATTACTATTCGGTTAGCAAAAATATTACGAACAAAAAAAAAGTAAACAGTGGAATTTTTATTTTCAAGAACTTCAATTAGAGTAAAATTACTCTCATCCACATATATGATAATACCATAATTTACAAATTTCTAGTTTACCAATTAATATATAGCACACGAACATTGTTTTATGATGTCCAACAATTTGAATTTAAGTCAAGGTACACTTCGGAATAATTTTAACCAGAATATCATCTTGATTTTATTATATTAATTTTACTTCAAAAATAGATCATTTTAAATGAAATATGCTTTGTCCTCTCCATGTCCATAATTCATTACTTTACAAACATAAAACTACAAAATGCTTATACATACGTGCATATAATAAAATAAATTCATGTATTTCTATTGTTTCAAAGTTTCTAGTTTTCGCTTCTTCGAAAGGTTTTTTCGACACACTTGCAAATCATTTTTTATACAATAGTTGTTTAAAAAAAATTAGTGGAACATGATAACAGTATTTTAAACACATGTACTGGAGCATGGCCATTTTCACAGAAATCAACGTTTTCAAACCATTCAGTAGTTTCGAGATATTTTAATGGTAAATTTACAGCAACTTGTTTTTGATTAGAAAGGTTTAAAAATTCAGTTTCGAATTCATTACAAAGTTTTTCAGTGATTATATAATTGTATAATACTGCATTTACAACAGTATCTTCTGAGTACAATAATTCCCCTCTATCTGAATTCTGAATTAACTTATGATGAGAACTTGAAACCAGTCTCTTTTCAATTGTAAGCTTTATTTTATAAAAAAAATTATAATTGTTTTATAACTGATCTCACACAATGCCCACTTAAATATGTGATGACTGGCAAGATATCCTCACAAGAAGAGATATCAACCTCAGTAACTGAAACTTTAAGGTTTGCATTATTGTTATTTTCGCTTTCAGTATTGGTGTTTAATTCAGCATCAGTAATCTGAATCCCCAAATTCCCAAAACTTTTTGTCTTTAAATTTAATTTTGTTATTGATATTGATCTGAGTTGGGTTTGTTTTTTTTCAATTTCATACACCTGTCTTATTGAGACATTATATTGTGCACATCCTAATTACCTATTTAGACTAAAACGGGCTTCCAGGTTGTCTGCCTCAAACTTCCTAGGTACAATATAAGTCATACCATAATTTTCATGACAATACAAAGTAAGTTATAATAAATATTGTGTAGTAAAATGAAGGGCTGAGTGTGTTTCATTTGTCAGCATACCAGTATCACAGCCAATGCTCTAAGAGTCCAGCCAATGAAATCATTTTTTTAAAAGTATGACTTTTTCATCCTCATCGTCATGAGTAAGAGGAGTTTTATATTTGTCATTTAATCGTACACCTTAATGTGTCGTTTTTATGTTCACAATGCTCCACCATATATAAACTATTTTTATGAATTCAGAAGAATCTTCAAAATGAAGCAATTCTGACTGTTTACCAATTTCTAATATACCTTGAATTGCAAATTCATTGAATAACTGCAAAACAAGTTTGACATTTTGTCTCTCAAAATTAGTTGAGGCTAATGCTTTATAAGACAATCTATAATTATATTTCACTAAATTATTTGCCTCGTGACTGTACATTGTTTTTAAAGTTGGAAAAAAGGGGCAATGCAAAACGTTTTGTTTGTATTGTTAAAATCAACATTATTAAATGGGGGAAAATACATTTATGTAATATATATATATATATATATATATATATATATTATTAAATATTTTTCCAGGTTTTTCTGGTTTACACAATTATAACGAATGCATTTCAAAATATGCACGCTGTCAATAAGATAAAAGAGGGGTCGAGATTGATTAGTTCTGTGCGGAAGCATATTTTGCAAGGAAGGAGGACTGGCAAAGAAAGACATTGACTTTCTATTAATTGAATTAATATCCTAAATAACAGCTATGACTTCGAATCCTATACCTTCTAAACCTAAAATGATTTTTTTTTTTATAAAATTATGCAAAATTTCGGCAGTGAGTATCTTAACTGGAATAATGTGAACCACATCTTTGAATGGTGATCTAATACTATTTATCATGAACACATGTGCACTTGAAGCAGCTTCTGTGCAATTGAAGGCTAGGCCAGTGATATTACCACCTTCATAATCGAAGAATGGTTTCATATGTATCTCATCGATGAGTGACACAACAGTTTTATCATTATCATGCAAGTGCTTAAACTTTGATGTGATGTAAAACAGAAAATGAGATTCAAATTGTTCATCACGTGGATCAGTGGGAAAGCATAGTCGCCGTATGGTAGAAGGATGGGGAAATGCTAGATATCCAGATTGATGTAAAAACTTGTACGAATGAGGCGATATACAAAATAGCGATGAGGAAAAAACTAGTACTTCCGAAGAGTAGCAAATTTGACATTTCTTAGAAAAAATATATTTAAGTTGTTCTAAAACAAACGAGTAGGTTTTCTCATATTTTTCATTAACTTTACATTTTATAGAATTTAGAAGAACTTCCACACATGACAATACGGCTTGGATTGAATTCTCATCCGGCAAATGGATTGATTTTAGAAGTGATATTATCTCATCAATTGTAACTATATTGTTTATAATGAGAGGGAAAGTGTACTTACCTGGATCGAATATTTCTATTTGGCCAACATGTGCAGTCACTAACATTTCAGAACTAATGTCAACGGATAATAATATTTTTGGGGAAGATTTCATAGATATATTAAGAAACATAATGCTATCATCTTTTTCTGCTACAGTCCAAAAATCGTCCAATTCAATTAAACACATTCACATTTTCAAGTCCGTAAGATTAGTTACAAATCTTTTTGCATTAAATCTTTCTGGTTTTTTCGTGCTCTCAGCCATAGCTATGTCAAGTCTTTGCTGTTCCAGTCTCTCTTTTCTAGAATCTGGAGTTTCTTTGATAAACATTGAAGATGACAAATAGTCTGCACAATTCGGAAATTGTGACGGTTCTTCATCTGTAAGGAGTTTTGGTCTTTGTAGACGAACAGTAATAATTTTCCCAGTAGTTGAATCAACGACACTGGTAGCCCACTGTATTTCACTTGGTTTGAAATGAAGTTCGCATACCTGGAAAAAAAATTATTAAACCTATCCCTTTTTTTATAAAATATAGTCAAGTCTCGTTAGTACGAACTTGCTTGTCACGAAATATTGCTTATTAAAAATTTGGGTGCTAGTACACGATTCATCCCGCAGTGATTTTTAGTGGGACGTGTTTCCAACATGATTTGGCAGCAGTGTCAGGATGTTGCTTACGTCATGTTACAAGACCCCTTCTCCTCCCTTCCTCCTTTATCCTTCCCTCCTCTTCCACCTCCTCCTCCTCCCCTTACTCGATTCAGCGAACTTAAAAAAGAAGAGTTACTAACCTTTGTTTATTTTCTTGGTCAGACGTATGGGGCTGGAATATTGTTTTTATGGTGCTCTTTGTCATCGCCTTGTATATTCACAAATACATCAGTGACATCACAATCATACTTAAGTTGCTTTTACCGTACCAAGAATTCTTTCGCACCAATCTAGCTCAATTATGCGCATTTTTACCTCTTTTCCTATACCACCAGTGAAAGGCATCATCCAGGTTAGGCCTAGCGCCTCCTTGGAAAACAACGTGCATGTGACATCACAACCCTGCCCACAGTGACTTTTCGATTCTTTTCTAGAAGAAAATTGCACTGCAGGACGAAATTTGTATTGTCACCAAAATTTGTTATAACTAAAGTTATATTTAAAAAAGTCAGAAATGGGGTCCAGAATCCCATTCCCCTCTTTGGCTATATCCTTGTCTAGAATATATCCCTGCTTAATAATGCTCACAGAGGAATATGCAAGATGTATCATAAGTGGAATTAAAGCATTATTAGCGTTTTATTTTATATTACATTTAAAATTGATAATTTTAATCTAAATATCTTTGCTTTGGACCATTGTCGTAATTATTTCAAGGGTATGTGGTATGTCACTAAGCTCGAAAGCAGAATAAGGTAAAAAGATTTATCGGTGAAATTGCATGGTTCATCACACGGCTTGTGACGTCATTCTTAGGAGTCTCTTCTGTGCTATCGTCCTATTCAATCTGTCTACCGTTATACTTACGCGTCCCTTTTGAGTTTTTAGCGTCATTTTCATGTTTTTCAAGGCTTTATTTTTTCGTTGCAGCGAAATTATGTCGGAAATACTTTTGTAATTTGTTTCAAGTTATATTTTTAATTAAGAAGTTGCAGGTTTTTGGTGATTCAATTACGCCATCATAATTTGTTTTGCACGTTGTTTCCGGCCACCATGATTGTTTACAAATGAACTGCTATTTGTATTGTACCTTTCGGTTACTTAATTAGACATGATTCCGAGACGTTTTTGTTTTTAATTAAAGATAATGGTGAAACTGCGTGGTTTGCCATACGGCTTCTCTCTCCTAATGTTTTTGCAACATTGCCAAGCCCGATTGCAACTTCATGAAGGTCTGAATATCAGGATCATATGTAAGTAACCGCCGAAAGGGTACAGGATACTGCTACTTGGTGTATCAAGGGGGATGGGCGTTGCCAGCTCTGTGGTTATTGTTTTTAATCACAAAGAATAAAGAAAACCTCATTAATGTCTCGGTATTACGTCTAATTAAGTAACCGAAAGGTATAATACAAATACGTAGTTCATTTGTAAACAACCATGGTGGCCGGAAATGAAGCAAACACGCAAAACGATAAATCATGATGACGTAATTGAATCACTAGAAAACCTGCAACTTCTTAATTAAAAATAAGACTAGAAATGAATTACAAAATTATTTTCGACATAATTTCGCTGCAATGAAAAAAACAAAGCCTTAAGAAATATGAAAATGGCATTAAAAACTGAAAAGGAATGTGTAAGTATGACGATAGCATGGAAGAGATGCCTAAGAATGACGTCACAAGCCGATATACTGCAATTTTCGACAAATTTCAGGAGGAGAAAGAAGTTGCGTGAGGAACCATTCAGTGTGGCCAAACCAGAGAGCTGACGAGGCCCCTTTTTCTTGATGCATCGTGTAGCGGTATCCTGTACCCTTTCGGTTACTTACACATGACAGTGATATTCAGACATTCAGGGTTTTTTTTATTGTTTTTGATTAAAAACAATAACCACAGAGCTAGTGGGGCCTCCTCCTCATTTGTATTCGAGTATGAATTTTGTAAAAAGTACATACTAACCTAAAGAACACCATCATTTAGTTCCAACGTAGCGGAAGCTGACAGCCTGTTGCCAATCGATTTTGGCAACATTGCAAAAAATTAGGAGACACAAACCGTGCGACGAATCATGCAATTTCACCGATTTACCAAACCAAAAATAAGGGAGTGTTCAAGTATTACGTAAGCACCTTTGGGGAGAGAGGGCATTGCTGTTGTGCTTATTTTCCTATGTTAGCCAACGTTAATTTTTGCTTACCGGGGGGTGGGTATAAAATGGACAAAATATTGCTTATGTAATACTTAAATTCTCCCTAGCTGGAAAAAATAATTAACTATGTTATTGTATTTTTTTAATATATTTTATATTATTTGCACAATTTAACAATATTAACATCATGATCACTGGCGTCGACAGGGCGTGGCACACTGGGGTGCCCCCTCCCCGAAATTTTCTTTTTATATTATTGTTTTCATACAATGTTTATCTGGAATATTTATGATGGTAGTTTCCGAACTGCGACTTTTAACAAACCTACTTGTAGTAAATTTGCTCTTTTTTTAGGACGCCCCCATGATTGTAGGTGGTACTAAAAGATTTTGGGGGCCCTGATTCTGGTTACGCCACTGCTCACCCCCCTCGAAAGGAAAGCTGGCTATGCCTATAATGTTAACCACAAATAATATTCAAAAGTATTAAGAAAAAATTGTATTAAAGAAATTAATGTACAATTACCTAAAATCGCACAAGTAAAACTATTTAATATTTCTACCTAAACGCCGTAGGCAAAGAGAGGGAGATGTTAGGAACACGTACCTCATCAAAATTTCAACCTTTCGTAATTGCATTTCAACAAATAATGTCCATTTTTATATCCATATTTCCCACCTACTGATAAAAATTTTGTTCCCTTCTCCAAACCAGTCCTGGCTACGGCTTTGATTTGTATTTTAAAAACGCACACTTTAAACTATCCGCAACGAAAAGCAAATACTATAAATACAACAGAAATAAAGGCGCTAGTAAAGATACCGCCCCATTTCGTTTTTAGTGGGAAGTGTTTCCAGCCCGCATGGCAACTTTGTCCTGCCTTGCCGCCATGTTGCTTACGTCTCAATACAGGCTCCGCCCCTTTTCCTCATCCCAGCTATCACCCCTACCCCTCTAAGCTCTCTCTCTTCTTCACCCCTACCCCTCTAACTTTTAAATATGTTAATAATAAGGTAACTTATTACAGATTTTGTTATAAAATACTCTCAAAATTAGATGCCAACAGATTTTTTTGCATTAATTATCATAATAATATTTAAAAAAAGTTCTGCGTTCGATTTTGATACGTATGTGCGTTTAAAAAATTGTTCTTGATGAAAAAGTTAAATGTTAATTAAAATTTTGTTAAAAATGTTAAATTAAGAATACAGTAACATTAAAGGAAAACGTTATTTTAAAATTTGTGCCAGTCGGCGAGAAATTTGTAAAAACATGCAATGAAAAATTGTTACAAAAACGTGATGGGGAAAACGTTACAAATAAACATGGCATGACGGATGTCATGAATTCGAAAGTTTTCGGAAATAATGTTATCGATATTAAAATATTTAGAACAAAATATTGACAATATTATAACATAAGACTAATGATTATTATTAATAATCATGATAATAATAACATTTTTATAATAAACGTAATAATATTTATAATATAAGAAATTGCGTTATTGATACTTATGATTATTTGTGTGCATTCTTTAGATACTTGTTGTCGTATTATTGGCTTTTTTTCGTCTTGGGAATGCCAGAGTTCCCTGTCCACAAGCTGTCGCCATTTTGCCATGTTTCTGCTCTCAAACCGAGAAAGGTCAAACTACAATTGCTTGCCACGGATTGAATACTTCTTCTGAAGTTCAGAAAGTAACGAACGCCATGAGAGGCATGATCATCGATAGCTTCGTTCTCCTTGGGAACACCCCAAAGAGCGGAAAACTTACTCTGGATGAAGAAGCGAATGAGTTTGAATCAGCAGTGGACAACAGCACAAACGAAGCGCGCTTACCAAAAGAATGGTTAAGATCTTTGAGAGTTAAGAAAGTCATAATTCATGGTTTCTCTCTGTCAACTTGTTTTCTATGTGATCATCCATTCACAGGGCAAAAAGAGTATCTCATCAACTTGGTAGCAACCCATGCTTCTCTGGAAGGACATCTTTGTACGGTGTGCAACACTCAAATCAAACATGTATCCACGAAAGAATTCCTGAAGGTACCGAAATTGAAAAGTATTGATCTTTCGCACAATCGTATCCAAGTCATTAATGCAAATGCGTTTCCCGTGATGACTGAACTAGAAAAGATCGACCTATCCAATAACGAAATAGTGAAAATCTACGACAACGCTTTCATTACCCTCACCAATATTTCTCAGTTGGACCTGTCAAGAAATAAACTTTTAACTGTATCAAGAAAAATGTTTCGAAGAAATGAGAACACTCTTAACACGATTGATCTAAGGTTAGTATTGTTTTTTCTAATCTAAGTTCGGTTAATTGTTTCAAAGTTCATTCTTCGAGATTATTCGTAAGGATATACGTATATGAAACATGATTCTAAAGAATGCCGCGTATTTTCCTGTCCAAAATCGGAGTTGAGAACAGAAGGCAAGGATATATTGCTTGAACAACATAAATATTCACATGATATAATTCGAAAGTTATATCGATGATATAAAATGTTTGACATACAGTAGGACCTCCCTATATCGAAGTCGACGATCCCATAACAAAAATTTCGATATAATTACATAGAAAAGGTCTTTTTTTATACATATGTATCATGTAGAATACCTTGAAAACCTATTTATGAAGTATTTGTGTAATAAACGTACTAATGTGTTGTGCCACAATAAATTTCGATAATGAGTCATCATAATAGTATTTACACTTATTAAGCCCGTTAAATACATCATGAGCAGAGGCGTCTTTAGAATAAGGCGAGACAGGCGACGGCCTAAGGCCTCGCGCCATCGGGGAGCCTCACGCAAGATTTCATTAGTTCAATTGGTTTTTCTAAACTTTGAAAAACTTTATACGAAAATTCAAATATTTGTTATATTAAAAAATAAATAAAAAATATCGTTAAAAGTAATAATTTCAAATAGTGTAAAATTTCTGTAAAAAATTTCTTAAAAGGAAGCAGGGAACTACTGAAAAATATTACGTCTTTGCAACAAAAAAGAACGAAGTTTAATTTATAGCCTACAAATGGGTAGAGAGTCTAACAGTTTAGGTGAAAACGGAGAAAATATTGTCAATAAGGTGGGTATGTGGTTGAAGAAGAGACAATTTTTAGAGATTAATTTCCATACTGTCCATATAGTAAGTCTTACCAGTTATAACATGTTTGGATTAATTTAGTTATTTTTTAAATTAATTAATTAAATTAATTTCAAAATAACTTTATTGGATGAAAAAAAATAGACCTACGTGTAAACGTAATTTATTTGGAGCTCTCGTTTTGCCATTAATCCCATCGCAAATTACCTAATGCGCTATAGACGTATATAGTAAGCAAACAATATTTACGAACAATTTTAGGTTCCTGGCCAACTGATTTCAATGGAAGGCAACATTATGAAAGAACTCAACAGACGTATTAAACTTGGCTGGAGTGCATTTGGAAGAAACAGTTTTATCCTGAAGGGGAAATTGCCTTTGTGTCTAAAAAGAAAGGTCTTCAACCAGTGTGTATTGCCAGTCCTCTCTTATGGATCAGAGACATGGAGTCTAACAGTTGGAGCAATACGAAAGTTACAGACAACGCAAAGGAGCATGGAGAGGTGCATGCTTGGAATAACTAGGAGAGATCGAAAAAGAAACACTTGGGTGAGAGAGCAAACTAGAGTAGAGGACATCATTGTTAAAGTAAAAGGGCTGAAATGGCGATGGGCTGGGCATATTGCAAGAAGAACTGATCAACGATGGACAACAGAAATTCTGAACTGGATTCCAAGAGACCACCGAAGACCTAGAAAACGTCCTCAAACTAGATGGGTGGATGAAATAAATGAAATAAGAAAACAGGTTGGGGTGACGTGGAAGCGAATTGCTCAGGATAGACTTGTGTGGAAAGCATTTGGAGAGAAATTGAAGTAACATTATACGGAAAAACGGATATAACTGTTAACAAAACGGTAAATTATAATCGAAAATTTTTTCGACCAACAAAAGCAAAAAAGTCGAGCTTTTTTTCCAAGTAACTTTCGATTTTACCAACATTATAAAATTTTCCAATTGTCTAAAGTTGAAGAGTAAAAAAAAAATTATTCCACCTTCCCTCCCCCCTCCAAGAAAATCTAAATTTTCGCCAAGTTGGCAATTGAAATTGTACCAAGTACCCAAGAAATTAATTATTCATCCCGTTTTCGCGCGTTTTAGCGGATTTTCCCAAATTACAACTTGACTTTCTGATTTGAGGGAGAAACTTCCCCCGTCCCCCCATAAGGCCGACCCTGATAAGGCCCCCTCCTGTCTTTAGAAGTAGGAAAGCGTCTTCCTTTATAGATGTGACTCTTGAATGTCTAAGGAGCCTTGTCTACTGAAGATCATGCAGCTCATTTGATAACGATTCCAAAGATCGTTCAAACCACCATCACAGGTTACATTCGGCCATTTTGGAGCACTTGATTGACTGTGTCCACCATAGAGTTCCTCCTCTCTATTTAATTTGTTCACTTAATATTTATTCATTAAAACAAGAGCAACTTCTCGGTGTCAGATTAAAGCCCTGGGCTGGCCCCTAAAGCAGATAACCCATCTAATAGCGGGAGTTCCGGAAAATTTTTAGCAAAGTATAGAATTTTGGAGTTTCTAGTGAAGTTCAAGCTTGCAATAAAACCGTCTAATGTTGCAAATTGTCATCAATTTAAAAGTACACCCCAAGTAGGAAATAGAAAGTTTTTTATTTATTATGCCTGTAAACGCCTGCATGTTCCTAAAATGTGTGCGCGCGTACTTGCATTATCTGTAAGCATATGGACTAAATAAGAAAGTAGGGCGTAAACGCCGAAATCGTAACTTTGTAGAGCAGAGAATCTTTAGATAACATGATAGATAATAATCCAACTACGAATATGCAAATACAGGAACGTGCAAAATCTCCTATCTCAAAATTAAAATTAAAATGACATTTAATTTAAATAACATCAGGCATTTTCGGAGCCCTATAGACTTAGGTCTACTTGACCTATGTGTAAACCTGGCACTGAAATTTTTAATCGCATCTGAACACAAGTAGCTGCAGACATGAAATGACTTTTACACTGGGCAGGTTAAAGTACGGGGATTGAATTTTAATCAAATCCTATTTCTGATATGATACGTGTGTAAATTCTTTTATAAAATATACTATTTTTGCTATATCTGCACTTCCTTGTATGTCATTCAACTTTTCCGCATTGTTATAATTTGAGTTTATGAAGTCGACAAATACTAAAAAACGAGTTGTCAAATTTTTCATTTTTTAACTTATGTCCGCTCTTTCCTTTTCATTTACTAATTCATCAGTCCGTACTATCTCGCGTAATGTATATACAGTTACGCTTTTTTTTACTAACAAATTTGTATCATATATTTCAGTTGGAATTCAATTGAACACCTTCCCAATGACATGTTTCAGAATCTAAGAAATATAAGGACTATAAAGCTAACTCACAACTTGCTCGAGACGCTTCCTGTGGATACTTGGTCGAAGGTGTCGCCTCTAATTGAAAACATCAATGTCAATGGTAAAATTAAATAAATTGTTAGCAAACCTGTTTTTAAATATAGGTATTATACCCTCTTTCGTCAAAACGCTGTTGCACCCAGAAATGAATTGTTTCTTGTGGAGACGGTTTTTTGTTTTGTTTTTTGACGAAACATATATAGTATATATTGGGTACTTTGTTTTAATAATAATAACAATATATTTTATTTGATTCGGACCATATGTTGCATATATATGACAAAATTATATATTGCGCATTTGCATCTATTTGAATGTTATTAATATATATATATATATATATATATGTATATATATATATATGGCCTGCAAAAGGGTTGCTGGTATCTAACTGGAAGGAGACCCACACGCTGAACGTATGTGACGATGTGTGGAACCGGCCAGGCCAGTAACCTAGTGTCCTACCC
>QLNU02015360.1:229691686-229705059 GCA_006491805.2 Dysdera silvatica
TCTGATGTTGGTGCATATGCCTGTACTATCTGAAGTTGGTATCGCTGGGTTAGTTGAACAACGAGCCTCGCTGCTCGATCTGACGTGCTTTCGACTTCAAGAAGGTAGTCTTTAATTCTTTTGTTGATTAAGAAGCCAACACCACTTGTTCTTCCAGTTTCCGTTCCTCTATAATAAAACAAATGT
Organism: Dysdera silvatica; assembly: GCA_006491805.2. Taxonomy (NCBI): domain Eukaryota; kingdom Metazoa; phylum Arthropoda; class Arachnida; order Araneae; family Dysderidae; genus Dysdera; species Dysdera silvatica. The sequence goes on from QLNU02015360.1 coordinate 229,691,873, forward strand.
CCACTTTTAAGTTCCACCAACTCTTCACCTTTTCTTCTAATTTCACTGAGTCCTACAATGTCCCATTTGATCTTGTCTAGTTCCTCTTCCAATTCCTGAAGTTTTGCTTCAGAAGCAAGGGATCGTCCATTAAACGTAGCCAAGGTCAATAACAAACGGCAGCCTGGGCCATTCCAGTGATTCTTAGCACCCCCTGCTTTCATGCCACACTGACCGCTGCCTTGATCAGGAGCACTCCAGCACCTGGAGACTAGGGGCCATGGTTTCTGGTGTGTCAACATAATGGAGGAATTAGCCATAATTTCACCACGCTGGCTAAACGGGTTGGTGAATTAGCCCTCCCCTTCCGCCTTTCTATTCCTCCTTATATTATTAATATATATATATATATATAATCCAGGGAACATAATTAACTTCAGCTTATTTAACATTATACATAACATGCAAGTAATAATTCTATACGTTACATTTTCTGTTTAAAATTATCATTTAATTAGCAATAGCGTAACTTCATCTGGAGCTGAAACAGGTCCAGAGTAAATACGATCAGATGTACTACTATAAACAATCTTTTTACCTCAAACACACTCATCTTGAATATTGTTGTCTTCGTGCATCGCTCCCCCTGCTTTATTTCTGTGTTTGTATGTAATCAATATTCCAAATAAGTAAAGAGAAGAATTACAACGTTTTAGGAATAATGAAATATTTGAATAACAAATGATACTAATCGACGTTCGGACTTCTCCATCCCTTGTCAGGAATGCGGGTGGTCCAAAACAGCACTGAAGTGTTGCTGTGTTTAGATTAAAGGTGGCAGTTATTTACGACAACAGTTAAAAATCACCTGTTACCGAGTGATCATTGTTTCAGGAACAGTATGCTGGTCTGAAACCCCTGTTCTATAAATAACAGCTGTTATTCGGGATCATCGGTATCTAAAATTTGCTTTATCACACAAGAAACGAGATGCACAATAACTGGCTATCGAAGTAACATCCGGTTTCTGGTATAGCCCTAATTGACGCCTTGGCGACCATTTTTGGCGCTTTTCGCTCGTTTGACATCTGAGAGCACAAGACTACTGCATTTCTTTTTAATTTCTTAACATAATGAATCGAAAGCTCGAAGAAATTTTTTCACTCTAATTCCATTTTTACCCTTATATTCACACAAAATACACTTCGAGTTTCCACTGCGTTCGAATTGTTTAACTTATTATTTTAATTAATTATTGTTTTAATTGATTTATTTTTATTTAATTTACTTAAAGTTTAAATTCAGTTAATATTTGGTTATTATTGCTCTACTCCCACATCAATGGCAATTAGTGAAATTAATCGCTATTTTGACGATGATTGGGGCCGTTCAAGTATTACGTAAGCATCTTTTGGGGGAGGGTTTTAAGATTTGCTTACTTTTGCTGACAACGGGGAGGAGCAATGTTAAACATGCTTACGTAAGACACAGAAAATAATAAAACCAGCACACAGTCACAAAGTAACAACTGCCCTGACAGAACAATATTTGGGTGTACAACACACTAAGAGTAGAAGATATAAAATACATATAATCGCAGTTAAAAATGTAATTATTTGAACCAATGGCTCTCAATCATTTTTCTCTTTAAGGAGGGCGGCCCTTCTTAACTCCCCGTCGCCCCACCGATATTTTTAAATTAAATTAATTATTTTTAATAAATGCATTTTATCAAATCCACTTCTTATTTATTAAGTTATTTATATTTATTTGCATATATCTTCCCATTTATTAAAATTTTAAACGCTGTTTATAGCTGATGCGCGAGTCTGACGACGGTCACATATGGCCACCAAATTAGCTGTTACTAGGGTATTACATTTTTTTTAAATGCGATAATTTTCTGAGATTACTCTGTTTATAAATAAGCATTTAATATTATAACAAACTTACTAATAAGTGCTCAATATTACAATAAAAATGTAAATAAGTATTATAATTTGCATCACACGTTGCATTCTTATTTCAAAAATTTATGTAACTTAAATTTTACGTACCCATGAGCAGAAGGAGCAGGGAATTGTTTGTTTTTCTTATAAGTGGGATGGGGTATAAAATGGCCAGAAATGTGTATATATAATACTTAAACTGCTCCTTATTTGAGGCGACATCAAACCTCCTTGTCATGGTGGAGAACCCATTCTTTAATCTAATCAAATCTATCCAAGTTAGTGAAAAGAAAATTGAACTTTAGGAAAGCTAAAATATAGCTATATCATCTGAGTGTCCGTGTCTTTTGTAATTATTCTGTTTAACCAGTTCCATATTGTTACCTTTCAGTATGTTTTACCAATTAATTTACAGCAGTGTCAATGATGTTTTTTGCTGTCCTTATGTTGAATGCTTTTTCAACGTTCTTTGATTTGTAATATCGTTTATGTCTTCAAACTTCTAAATTTCAGTCTCCTAAAGCCTTATTTTTTTATTTTGTTCTGCATTTTTCTGTTGCAAAGGGTTTATTATTTTTGCGAAGCTGTCGCAATGTACTGTTACCGATTTCTCGTTAAAATGCGTTATCGACCAGTTCATCAATTCCTATAACCTGTGAACCAATGCAGACGTTCCAATCACCGGTGATTGGAATCTGTTATCTAGTTAGAACAGAAACGTTGGAACGTATTATTCAAATGTAACAGTTTATGACATCACTAGTTTACATGTTTGTGTTGTCGATTTGTGTGATGCCAGCTCCATCTGTTGATGACAAAAGGGAACTTGAAGAAAATGAGGTATTTGATACTTGGAGGACAGAAATTAGCATTTTCCACGCCTGGCTTAAAGTCGGTGTCGTCTTATGATCATTAAAAAATCACATTACATTAAATGATGACGCTACGACTCCGAGTTTCAGCCAGGCGTGGAAAAAATTTCTGTCCTCCAAATAACAAATATTTCTCATCTTCTTCAAGTTCCCTTTTTTCACCAACAGATGGAGCTGGCATCGAACAAATCGGCAAAACACACATGTAAACACGACCACACTTCAGTGCTATTTAGATTTGTACCACTCGCATTCCTGATGAGCAACGGATAACGCTCGTCGATTAACATCGTTTGTCATTGAAACATTTTATTACGCCTAAAACATTGGTGCTTCTTCTCTTTTTTTATACTGCGTAGCATTAGTCACCTTACTAATCTTAATATTCCAAATATCTAGTACAGTTGAACCTTGTTAAGACAAACGCCAAGGGGAACAGAAAATCTGTTCATATTGGTAGTAATTCGTCTTATCTGGGAAGAATAGTATGCTATACAATCTGACGGAACTTCAGAAAACGGTTCGTATTAAAAGTAATTCGTCTTAAGCGTGTTCGCCTTAGCGAGCTTCGACCATATTGCAGAAATTAAATTGGTATTTAGGATTGCAAGTTTACTAAATTGCAATCTTTATATTGATTTGTATAATCTAGTTTCGGAGTGCTAAATTGATTTCATCTGCGGTAGCGCAACAGTAAACTTTCGCCTAGCATGCCAATGTTCCAGGTTTAATTCCTCACGGTGGAAAAAACTTGCCAACTAATTGTTTATTGTTATATATGGGTCGCTTTCCTGGGCCTTGAGAGGATAACATTCCTCGGAAAACTGGAGACCCGGGCGCAGCATGACCCTTACTGTCCTTACGCCTAAAATTCAATAATTGCATTTAATATTTGAAATCACAGTCAAACCTCGTTAAGACGAACACCAAGGGGAACAGAAAATATGTTCGTATTAACAGTAATTCGCCTTTTCCAGAAAGGATAGTATGCTATACAATCTGACGGGACTTCAGAAAACGGTTCGTATCAAAAATAATTCGTCTTAAGCGTGTTCGTCTTAACGAGGTTCGACTGTACTTATTTTGATACGTTGAATACTTGATGTGCTAAGACTTGCTAGATTACACTTAATATTTGTAATTGCGACATCACGCTTCATACTTATCGTCGTTGAATTGCCTTCCATATTTAAGAATGCATAATTTCAGTGGATATGCAGTTGTATTTTTAACAACAATCAAATTTATTTTTAGCGATAGTTATATGTAGTTTTCAATTGTATTTTTAACAATTAAAGCAACACAACTAACGCAATGTGTTACTTTTTTACGTTTTTCTTACTTGGAAACAATCATGTTTGGTAAATGTCTCAACTGTATTTTTCAGGGAATCTCCTCATCTGTAACTGCAGCTTGTCCTGGTTGGGAAGTAAACTAAATAGGCCGGTAAAGTTTTCTGCAGACTGCCTTGATCCTAGCTCCCTGAAAATACAGGATATCAAGTTAAGCCTCTCGAGAATGTCGAATTGTCTTTAAATTTTAAAACATCAAAAACGGAATACGATTTCAATGAAAACCGCACGCAAAACAAAATAATGCTTTATTAAATTTTTTCAGAGTTAAATGAGTAGACGTATAGCGTCAACTTTTCGTTTATACTATTTTATATTACCGTAATTATAGAATACTTCTCTGGTGGATTTGCGTTTCTTGATTAGGCTTCCTCAGCATTTGAGTATAAGAGTTTTTAATGCTTTGCCTTACTATTGTGTGGTAAGAATATCATTATCATGATAGTCAGCTATTGTTCATGTTCACAGCTAAATGAGAGTGTCTCCAAGTTTTTGTACACGCAGAATTTTTGTTCTAGATAAATAAAATGGTGGTAGTGTGTTATGGTGACGTACGCGGAAAAATATTCTGAGTTTAAATTTCGAGACGGCATAGCCGATATAAATAATTACTATGAAATACGCTAATTTGTCATATTTTGGAACTTCTTTATTATTTTATGGAGAAAACATATATATATATATATAAAAGTTTTCCTCGCCCATTCTTGGCGGAAACAGGCTTTGGGACGGGCAGAGCGCCATGTTCCCAAGCCTCTTTTTACATCACTTCTTAATGTGCCATGTCTAGAAACTTCCTGACAATGTGACACGTGTTTAGGATTGTGGCTTTTTGTATTTCAATGTAGGTGTTTGGGTCAATGTTGAGTATCTCCAAATTCGTCGCAAGCGTTTTTGGTACTATCCCTGTTGCTGAGATGACTAACGGGATGATGAGGATCTTTTCCATACCCCATATATCTCGTACTTCATGTCTGAGATCTTGGTACTTTGATTTGTGTGTGTGTGTGTGTGTGTGTGTGTGTGTGTGTGTGTGTGTGTGTGTGTGTGTAATAGTGTTGTGTCTTCTATAAGAAATTAACCGGCGACGCATTCCAATATTTTAAACAGAACACATCTAATAGTCACCGATCAGTTAAACAGGTTTGCTTTAACCTGACCAAGTACATTTGCGTTCACTCTACAACACTACAACACTAACCTTACTTGTGTTTGCTTGGTGCTGGAGACACTTATACTTCGAATACTTCCATTCAAACACACACTACCATGGTTAAAATATCATTTCAGCTATTTCAGGAAGCTAGCAGCACACTAACCATCCTAAGGGGAAGTTTACATGTTTGCCATTTTTCCTTTGAACTTACAAAAATATTCATTTATTTGTAGTGCTGGATGGATTCTTTCTGCACATAAAGCAAACCAGCCTGCATCTCCTAACTGGTTAGATTCGGGAGTGTATTTCCATTTGATTTTTTGTTCCTCATGGTAAGAGGTTTCCATCAATATCACTCTCGACCAAATCAAGAACTCACACCTCGGGTGGTTGAAACTCTTGGTGAGTTTAAAAGATTCAACCGAGTTCAAAAAATTGAAACGGTTTCAAAATTTTGAAAAGATTTCAATACAAACAAGCATGTGAAAGAAAATTGCCTAAGGTCGATATTTAAATTTAGCGGGTTTCAATTAACATTAATTCGCGGCCCTCTAATTCGCGACCCTCTAATTCTCAAGTAACTCGGTAGGTTTTCAACGTTAACAATAGCCATCATTATTGCATTTACGGAAGACCTTTACCTTACCCTTTTTAATGTGGACAGACAAACCAAAAACCATTGGTCCCCAATACCTAATTTAATATATAGTGCAAAGTGCAATATGTAAATGGTCCCCAATGCTTAATGCAATACATATAGTTCAAAATGCAAAATGTAAATGGTCCCTAATATCTAATACATATAATATAAAACGCAATATGTGAATGGTCCCTAATACATGATTTAATGTGTGAACAGCCTGTGATACAAAATGAAGTATGGGAGTGTTCAAATATTACGTAAACAGTATTTTGGCCACTGTATATTATACCCCTCTGTAAGCAAAAATTAACATTGGCTAACATAGGAAAATAAGCACAACAGCTTACACAAGGTGCTTACGTAATACTTGAACTCTTCCTATGTGAATGGTCCCTGATACTTAATTCAATACATACAGTAAAAAAATGCAATATGCGAATGGTTCCTAATGCATAATTCAGTGTATGAACAGCCACTAGTACATTATACAATATGTGAATGATCCCCAATACTTAATTAAATACATACAGTGCAAAATGAAATAAGGGAAACGACCCTTAATGCCTAATTCAACATGTCTAGTATATTATGCAATAGGGTGATCAGAGCCTAGTACATAATTCAATATGTAAACAGCCCCTAGTACATTATTAACGTAGCAGGGCCCTCGCTGTTCTTTAGCCATAAAAATTCGACTAATCTAATATATACGTCAATACCTACACAGTTCTTAATTCATAATACAATATGCACATTATCGCTAATATGTAATTCTAAACATGTAGGGTCTGTATAGCAATACAATGGCTACCATGGTTACATTTACGAATGGCCTTTGCCTTACCCTTTTTATTGCAGACAGACAAATAGACAGGTAGGCAGGCAGGCAAACCAAAAACAACAGCTGGTTCAGTATTTATTGAAACCCTCTAATAAACTCCGACTGACTCATGGTGTGAATTTAGAGGTGATGGAAATGAAACAATGAAAAATTCCCCTACCCTAGTCAATGTGACTTGGTCACCCTTGCCCTCTAGGGATATTAGAACGAAAGGCATCCCTTTTAGAAGATAACATTATCTTGGTCATCATTAGAACTCTCTATTTCGAAGAAAGAATAGAACTCGCGAATTGCATCGAGAGACTTGAAAAGCGGGGCTCGTTCGTGTTAAGCGAAGAAAATTTTCCAAGGTCCATTGATTATCAGTTCGTGTTAACCGAGTTCATGTTAAACGAACGAAAAGTACAGAAATTTCTATACAATTTGATAGTGATTCAGGAAGTAGTCCTTGTTAAAAGAAATTCGTGTTAAGCATGTTCGCGTATTATATATAACGAGTAGTGCGGGATTTAGGAATAGACCAAGTAGGGGGCCTGGGGCCCCAAGATTTTGTCCACTCCCAGGGATCTTGATGTAGCTTGATATTATTAAAATTTAAGCGTTATTTTAATCTTGTTTATTTACAAATGTCCGTGTTTCATTATCGATAAACCTCAATATTATAGATAATGAACTTAAAAAAAAAACATGTTTTATTGACGGAATATCGCAGGTGGGGGGGGGGCGCACAATTTTAGAGGCCCATTCTCTCTTTCAAGCCTAGGGTCCATAAGATCTTAATAATAACAAGGTTCAACTGTATTGGGAAACTATAGCAAGATTAAAGTGCTTTTCTACATCGGTGATATATACGGTAATATATTGGCGATATATGAACCGAATAAAATTCATATAATAACGCTTAAGGCTGTTTGAAATTGCTATCACCAGTTAAATTAAAAGATGTAGAGTGGAAATTTTGAAACGTCATGTATAGTCCATTCACCAAAAGTAGACCGATGGTACCGTTAGAAATAACGGGAGTTGACATCACAAACGGCCTAGCCGATTACAGCAGAGGGGAGGACGTCAACTCCTTTTTGGCGCAGACAAACGTTCACTAAAAAACAGTTCTGAAATGACACCCTTCCCTCTGCTGGAATCGGCTATGCCCTTTGTGACGTCAGCTCCCCTTATTTTCTAACGGCACCATCGGACAATTTTCCTTGAATGAACTATAATTTGTAAACTCCTATTTAACCCTTTCGCTGCTGGAAGGCTACAGCGCAACAAACGACGCTCATACTATACAACTCGTAAGACAACTCAAAGACCAAATTCGTTCATAAATAAGCTGGTCCTAAAACGAGCCACGAAAATAAACGGTGTAGGTAGCGATCTCGATTTTTATGAATGGTCGTTCGCAGTCATTAATTCTGGTTTTGTTTTGGACGCACTACAACGTGGAACACGTTATAATATGATTCTGAAAAAAAAAAAAACACAACTCCTTTTATAATTTTCAACGTTTTTTTTTCAATTAATTAAATACGTAAACATTTTTTCAAATATGTATATTTAAAATGTGTGAGTATTGATATTATAATCGAATTTTAAACTATAAAATGCGGGGGAAAATCAACACCTTTTATTTTATTATTAGAAAAAATTAACGAAAAAAAGTAACATTTTTTTTTTTTTTGCAGAGACGTAATACAAGTGTAGTAATTATCTGCTTTCATTTAAATAGAGAAATTTTACATTATTTGAAATTGTTACTTTTAACGATATTTTTTATTTATTTTTTAATATAACAAATATTTGAATTTTCGTATAAAGTTTTTCAAAGTTTAGAAATATCAATGCAAATAATGAAGTATGGCGCGAGGCCTTAGGCGGTCCCCTGTCTTCACTTATCCTAATACCGCCTCTGCGTTAGGCGTGTATGTATGTTAATTTTGAGGTGACTCGCATTTTCTCTGAAAAGCTCTGTCAGCTCCCATTTTCCATACCTATACTAATTAATCATTTTTTTTTCATTTCATTTACTTATTTTACTTTCATTTTGATTAATTATATCCAATTCTTAGTAGCAGGGGCTTTGTCAGACTCCACGGTCTTTCTAGACAAAACAACTTTACTCAGGGGCGGCTCGAGGTTGATTTTGAACCCGGGCAGCCGGGCACAGATTGTTTTTTTGGCGCCCCCTAAAGCAGAAACCGAAGATTTTCATCGGAGCCCGAGCGGCTGCCAGGGTCTCACGACCCTTAACCCGCCCCGGTATAGGCATAATTTTGAGGTTAAATATAGCGTAAACTTAGGGGAGGGGAGCAAAAAACAAAAAACCCAAAATTGTATGGGGAAAAGTACGATTTTGCTTCCTTTCTAAAAAAAACTGGGGACAACTGCCCCCCCCCCTTTCCCATGCTAGATTACGTCCATAACTTTACTAATAAGCTGTAAATCATTATCACCTCATATAAATAATTGTATCCATTTGAATGAAGTTTGATTTAAATTTGACACCATCGCTTGTTTTGTGGCGCCATCTATTAACGTTTAATGTGGTTAAACTATTTAATGCGAAATAAATAAATTATGGCTAGTATTAGAAACAAATACATTAGCATCTTGAGAAGCAGCCATTACAAGTATATAGAACAAGTTGAAAGCAAACGTGTCGAAGCTATCGCAGCTTCATCTTCAGTGCGAAAATTGTTGAAATGCTGGAATGTTATTTGAGCGTTACATATTCTGCGGGTAGATTGTGGAATTCATTTAACGCGTTACGATGGCTATTGTTGATAGATTGCCAACTTTCAAGGAATATTAGTCCATTATAGTTATGAATATTTTTGTGCAAGATTTTCGCATTATGCCAGGATAGGATATGGTTCTGTTCAGCGCAGTGTTAGACAAGAAGTGAACTAAAATCTTGAGTTCTAAATTTGTTTTCATACTCTTAGAGTCTAGTTTTGAGGGTTATTTTAGTTTTACCATAATATTTGTTGACACAGTTACTGCAAGGTATTAAATAAATAACACTGATGGTTTAATCTGCTGGAGTTGCGGTTTTTAGATGGGGGAGAATGTTAGCGAGCTTAGTAATTGATTTGTAGAAAACTGCAAAATTTTGCAAACTTTGCAGTTTTCTGAAAAAAAAGAGAAAGTGTGCATGCAGTTTTCTAAAAAAGTTTTTCAAACTTTGAAGTTTTCTACAAACCAATTACTAAGCTCGCTAACACCCTCCCCCATCTAAAAACTCCAACTCCAGCAGATCAAACCACGGGAGTTATTTAGTCAATACCTTGCAGTAACTGCACCAACAAATATTATGGCCAAACTAAAAAAAAACTTCAAAACTAGACTCCAAGAGCATAAAAACAAATTTAGGACTCAAGATTTTAGTTTACTTCTTATCAGACACTACGCCGAACAGAACCATGTCCCATGCTAGTATAATGCGAAAATCTTGCACAAAAGCATTCATAACTATAATAGTCGAATATTCCTTGAAAGTTGGCAATTTAGCAACAATAGACATTATAACGCGTTAAATGAATTCCACGATCTACCCGCAGAATATGTAACGCTCAAATAACATTCCAGCATTTCAACAATTTTCGCACTGAAGATGAAGCTGCGATAGCTTCGAAACATTTGCCTCCAACTTGTTCTATATACTTTTAATAGCTGCTTCTCAAAATGCTAATGTATTTGATTAAACTATATTTACAAACTATATTTGTTTTTACAATTGAGTGTGATAGAAAGGCAACCTTACTGGAAATTTTAATTATAACAAAGCGAAAGTTTAACATTTATGTACTTTATTATAAAGGTAGTATGGTTATAATAATTCGAATCACACACATGTATTGAATCAGCGATGTGTAACATTTCGACAATCCGTGATTCAGCACTAAATTTAAAATCATGGATGTCTTTTAAAACCAGGGCCAACCAGGGGAGGGGGTAGCAGGCAACGTAGCCCGGGGCCCGGATGAAGTTTAGGGACCCGCGCTGTCAAGAACCTAAGCTGTGGGGGGCCGGCCCTTCCTCTCAAAATATTTTTGATATGTTTTTTTTTTTTTTAAATTTAAAAATGAAAAATATTAATGTCCCTCGAGAATTTTCCTTGCTAAGGTCTTACGTGCCAGTACATATATACCGGAATATATTCTAAGGTATACTTCTTATAATATCTTTATGCTAAACTGTAGCGTCTAGAAAACTTAGCGCATCGTTCAGCGATTAGAATCGTGTATAAAAATTCATGTCTCAAGCCAACGATTCCATTCAAATAATGTTCGTTAATGTGACTACGATGCAAGTGAAAAGGGGCCATCCATTAATAATATAATAATAGCTAACGTTAGTTTCTTTTTTCAGCAGTGATCTTGTAAAATAATTAAGTAATAAGTAAGTAAGTAAAAAAAAATGCTTTCTTATTTCATACTTTTTGTTCATTTTGGTGTTCAACCTCTCTCCCTCATCCAAGGGAGTTTTCAAGTATTACGTAAGCAACAATATTTTGGCCATTTCAACTCCCCCTCCCTAGTAAGTAAAAATTAACATTGACCAACATAGGAAAATAAGGCCCTCCAAGGTGCTTACGTAATACTTGAAAATTCCCCAAAAAGAAAAAATATCTATACTACTGTTCAGGTAAGGGGTTATGGGGGACCGTCTGAGTGAGCCTGGGCACCCGCTTTGGCTTTCGGTGCCCCTGCTTAAAACACTTTAATAGCAGTAGCGTGCGGTGAGGTTTTTATTTAGGCAAGCAATACATTTATTTTTGACTTACGTTTCACATTGGTGCTACTAGATGGCAGCATTATAGTTGACTAATGAGCTCTCCTGTAAATTACTGTTGCCAGATCTGAAGATTAAAAAGTAGCAAACTGTGCTCCAAAAGTAGCGGATTTGAACTATTTGTAGCCCAAACATAAAAATGAATTATTTTGCAAGGAAGATTCCAAGTATTACGTAAGCACAGGAAGGGCTTTGCTATTGTGTTATTTTGCTATGTTAACCAATATTAATTTTGCTTACAGGGGGGTATAAAATGGTCAAAAGAGGAAATATTGCTTACATTATACTTGAACTCTCCCCTGCTAGTAATAGCAGTAGCTACACAATTTCAGCCTATAAAAGGATGGAGGCTCTAGTCCCCTACGATATGACCCTGACGCTAACGTGCAACATTTCACGTGCCTTTAGGTACGCTCTCTGAATACGGAATACGTAATTGTATCTCCAATAGCAGCCTAGAAAAAGGATGGGGCTTCAGGTCGTCTTCGATGCACTCCTGACATGTCTGGAAATTTTTTTAACCCTTGGATTTGGCATTTTTGAAATTTCCACAAAACGTTGTGAGCTTTTTTCGCTCATGTTTGAGCCTAACAGATATATAAGCAGGTCAAAATTATCGTTTGTATACTTGCGTTGCTGAACGAAAAATAAAACGAAAATTGAATGGAATGCAAGTTAAACTAAAAACATTAGATTAACTGTGGAAAGTACTGCCACGTTAACGATTTTCCACAGTATCCCGAAGTGTACAATCTAAACTTGAACAAGCATGCACCATTATAATCAAAAGCGGATACAGACTTTCATTTTGGGGGAAGCGGGGTCAAGGACAAAATTTGCCATGGTCTGGGAATAACACCCTTCATTTATCATGGAATTTTTTACAGTAAAACAATATATTTTCGGGGTGAGTCATGACCTCTGTGACCACCTCCATGTATCCGCACTTGATTATAATTACATACTGAAACACAGGAAAATAGAAAAATTGATTTCATTAATGTGGATCCACAGTGTGCACCTTCGAGTCTATAGGGAGCATTCAAGTATTACGTAAGCAATATTTTGGCCATTTCAACCCCCACCCTTATTAAGCAAAAATTAACATTGGCTAACATAGGAAAATAAGACCAACGGCAACTCCCCACCCCCAAGGTGCTTATGCAATATTTGAACGTTCCCATATAGCGTATATATGCTCGAAGGTTTGCACAGAACTGCAATGTTAAACGAGTTTCGAAGTCATATGACGTCCATTTGAGTACATATAAGATCTCTGTGATTAAAAGTACCAAAACAAGAATTGAACCACAGAGATCTTTTATGAATTGAACGAGTATCGAACTTGTTATGTTTTAGTGAAACTATCATTCACTGCGAATAGAAATGTTCAAAAAACAAAATTTGTATTGCAGTATTATGTAATACTAATAATATTTTGTGATTTTATATATAAAAATAAAAAAGTAGCATATTTTTCAGATTTATAGCCTGAAGGTAATTAAAAGTAGCCCAAAAAGTAGCGTGTCGCCCAATTCGAAATTTTTGTAGCGAGGGCACTTAAAACATCGCCCAATCTGGCACCACTGCTATAAATTCTT
>QLNU02015360.1:229705159-229744110 GCA_006491805.2 Dysdera silvatica
CCGTCTTGAAAATGTGGCGCCCTGAAGCGACAAAAATTTGCGAAGATTAGTTAGACCTTCGATCATAGGCGTAGCCAGGGGGTGACTTTGGGGGATATAACGCCCCATTGCAATGAAATTTATATTTAATATAGAAATATGTGAGTTGAAGCTCTGTAACCCCGCTCATCGAACCCGCCTTATGAACTTTCTGCCTACGCCTATGCCTTCGATCAATTTTCAGTTGCAAAAACACAATTTCTGCTGCACCTCTATAATTAAGGAAAAAATGGAAATGCAATGGCGTCTTAAGTGGTGGGCTGACGGGGCCCGTGTTCAAGGTCCTGGCCTAAATAGGAACCCCGAAAATTAGTAAAATATGTTTATTTTTTGAATAATTGAACTTAAGAACTTTTCTAAGTAATGATCAATTTGACCACTCATCGTTTTACCTCTAAGGCCGAATTTTTCTCTGGAAGTGCACAACAAAAGAGAAAATAATTAAGATGGTAAGCTCTCTGTGTTGTTGATGGGGAGGGAGTGTTTATTTCTATTTGAGGAAAGACATTGTGAGCTTTGAACAAAAACAGATGTTTTTCCCTTCTAAATTTTAGTCCCATGCTTGTTATCATTAACAAGCGTGGCAGTTCAGCGGTTAAAAAGAAGGTATTCGTATGTATGATAGTTGAAGAAAATTAAGATGAATTTCTGTGCTGTAGGGGACTAGCACAGATAGCTTTGTCTTCTCCTCTTTTATTAATAGAAAGATGGGGTAGATGGGAGGGTATTCGATCGTTAGTCCGTCAATGCAATAGGAAAATGTATGTTACGTTTCCGGAAAGTAGCATCTGTAAGTACTTGAAGGTATAGAAAGACAGGCATTTGATTTCGAGTTTCATTTGAAGAAGCATATCCTTGTTTTTAGAAATTTCGTACGGTCAGGAAGGACGGTTAATGATCTGCGTTACGAGCATTGAACACTTTAGGAAAATTTCCACGTTTTTATATCGTCCGATTGTGCAGCGTGTTACATTTGACGTTCTACGCGACCTAGAGCATATGTTACTAGGAAAACGCGGCTTAATAACGTAGCGATTTGGTGATGTGACCAAGACAGTGCAATCTAGCAAGTAATAGCATTTATGTATATCAGCTTAATAGTTGCGAAGCAACTAATTTTCACTTTCTTTCATGATTGACCGTAAAAAATGTAGCGTTCCTTACCCATGTGATGCTGTGAAAAGGAAAAAGGCAGTAAAAAATAAACTGCAAGCAATTCCAAGTATATCATCTTACTTTTCTTCAAAGACAGTTGATATTAATAAGTCTGATAAAATCTTTGAAAATTCAGTGGAAGATCTGTGTGATATATTGGATTGAGGAATCGGAAGTGATAGTACACTTTCAAAATACCAAAAAGAGGCGAAAAACATTTTCTGCGAAGAAACATCCAATTGATCTTGTAAAGTGGTACTAATCGATGATGCTTTCCAAAGCTAATGGATTTAATGGATAAAAGGTCCGCTCGTCTGCTAAAATAAAGGTTCTGATTTCAACCTATCCGTTCACTGTTGTTCAGAAGCAGATGGGAAAAAAAAAAAAAAAAAACCTGAATTCCAATGCCTTTCGTAGGAAATTGCGGAATGGATAAAGTATTAACCGCGAGTGGTTGATTTATTCACAATTAACCGGTTCAATTTGTTATGGGGTGTAAAATGAATAGTTAAATTTTAAATTAATTAATATTATTGAGAATAAACGCGTTGTAAGTTTAAATATATTAATAGCTGTCCCTCCATAATTACTTCAAAAGTAATCATGAAAATAAAACTATTCCGTAAACCTAGGATTTCGGGAAAGAGAAACTAAGGAGACAACCCAATAATCATTGAACATGAGTCCATCCTTTTTGACACATGCTCACTTATCACAAATGATGGAATGAAACTTAACTACTTAATTAGCCTTAACTAAACCCATATCATATGCATGCACACTGATAAGCAAAAGAAAATTACTCAATAAGGAAAACAAAGGATTTACACATAGTAAAACATTTCATTTACACATTACGAGTCCGGACCTCGCCCCTAGTGATTTCCACGTTTTCGGTCCGCTGAAGAAGTTCCTGGCAGGACAGCGATTCACGTGCAACGATGAAGCCAAGACAGCAGTCCGACGGTGGTTCCACAGTCAGCCGGACGAATTCTACCACAGGGGCATCTCAAATTTAGTGCTGCGATGGGACAAATGTCTGAACCGGTGTGGGGACTATGTGGAAAAATAGTGTAAGGTACGTAGAATAGTACGTATATTTGTAATTACCTGTATGTACCTTATTTTGGCTAATAAAAAATAGGGGCAAAGACTTTCTGATTCGCCCTCGTATAATTAATGAAGCAATCAAAGTATTATTCCCTGACTATAGATTCGACGCCCGACATTTGTCATGTTCATCAGCTAACTATTACAGTTCATTATATAAAACAAAATGCCTAGTGAAAAGATTTTTGGAATTTATTCCAATTTTAGCCACAAATCTCAATGTTTGGAAAAATAAAGAATTCCTTAATTTTTTGAGGAAGTCCTTGAATTTTTGGAAGAAAAAAAAAATCCTATAGAGGATTGCCGCGAGCACTCATATGGCAATGCGTTAAATATGGCGGGGAAGTACGCAAGTGTGCAGTACAAGCCATATTGCTTAAACTAAATAAAAATGCCGTTGTCGTTCCTTCTGCAGAATATTCCCTTAACCTAATTGGAGATCATGCTGTTTCTTCTTGTCCTCATGTTGCAAATTTTTTGAGTTTACTCAACAACTGTACTACTTCTTTTCATTGTATTCTAACAGGTGGAACATTTTGATAAAGCACACGAAATCAACTGTTATTAAAAGATTGCGTGGTTTTCCATTCACGAAACAAAACGGTATGTTAGTTATATGTTAAGTTTATAATAAATAGGGCGCTACGAAAAATCCGTTGATATCTTGGGATCATCCAAAAATTACACAAATTTTGTTGATCCATACGAGACATGCATCAAGAAATAAGCATGTCTCTGAGCTTACGATTAAGTCATTAGCACGCATATTATTGTAAAATGGTTATGAAATTTTGTTTATCGTTTTGGGAAATATTTATTGTAATTGAAGAAATTTCTAGCGAAAGCTATTTTCAGGCAAAATGTTACAATATATACGCTATATACAGGGTGAGTTTAATCCACCGCACCCACGAAACATTTTTGAAATAGCCATATGTTCACTGATTGGACTAGTTTCACCAATAGGCGCTAACGAGTAACAACTGGGTTGTTTATTTTTCCGAGAAAACCTTTTCATTGGTTCTATACTATCAGAAAAAGGGTAAGCCCAATTTGGCGACTTTGCATGCTATCTTCACCGTGTTACGAACAACGAAAATAAAATTTACAATATTCTTACGCGCGAGAATGATCAGTTTATTAGAATTGGCGGCATATCGCTATTTTTTAAATCTCTCCTTAATTAATAAATATAAAAAACCTCAGTTTTTAAAAATTATGCACTAGAGAACATTTAGTCACTGTCTAATTTGCCTATCCTGACGGCGGTGGGTAGTCTCGGGGGCACTTTTTTTAACATGGTTAATATTCTGGATTGTGGGTTGAAATAAACCTCACCCCCTTCCACTTTCTGGGAATGCTTATGCACCGTCCTGTAAATTTTTAATTTAGTGACCTTTTACCCTAATACAGCGTTAATAATTGTTATTATCTGATTGATGACATTACAACTAATCAATGGTTACGAAGCGCATATATTTTTTTTATAGGTACAGAGTAGGCAAGCTATGCTCCAATCAGCATCTAAAAGCGTGTGAAATTATTACAAAGTTGTAAAACAAGTTCGCGAGCACTTTTTGTACAACCTAGCATGAGTAGTATATCTTTTTGTGTTTAAAAACTGCTCGGTTTTGGGGGAGAGAGGAATGGCTTCAGCTAATGTCCGGCCCTGAACATTTGGTAGTTGTAACATAAAAACTATTTGTAATAGCACCGGGAGCAGGGGTTGGGTCGTAACCCCACTGACCTTTTGTTTTCCTGTATACAATTAAATTTTGATTGCCGAAACTCTCCCCACCTCTTAGTACACCCATAACCCCTTATAAAATGTTTGCGTACGTTACTGAAACATTGTATTTTCTTTCACTTTATCCAATAGATACACTGAACATAAGACACGTTACGAGTTCCACTGGCACAAAGTCAAGATTCCTCTTTTTCTCGTACAAAAATACGTAGCCTATTAATTACTTGTGGTGGGGGCCTGGACTTCACCCTATGTTGCCCCCTCCTATACTTCGGTCTTTATAAGAAGGCTAAATTTGAATATAATATTCAATTTTTGTTGCTTTTCTCAAGTTATTACAGGAATTGGGAAGTGGAGGGAAGCGTGGAGAGATAGAGAGGATTGCCTCATTGGAGGAATTTTTAGGAGATTGGCTCATATTTACATTACAGACTGAGAAAGTCAGGAAAACTCACAAGTAACCCCTCCCCCACCCTCGGAGCTCACATGCCGAATCTAACGAATTTAATTGAGCTTAATGTAGACACATTAAAATCCTTAATGTATGAAAATTAGCAGCTATATTCCCATGGAAATCGATAAATTAAATATTAAAAGGTAGTTAAAATAGAGCCAATTGAAACCTTTTTGGCAACACGTGGCGAGGTAGCTAGTTGGTCGAAAAATGTGAAAAAGCGAACGCGGTGTGTATTCTAAAAGTTTAGAATACGTTCGGTAATTACAGTAATTGCGTTAACTTATTGTATTGTAAACGTATTTGATTTTGAAGTAGCTGTAAAGTTATTTTTTTCTCTATTTGTTAAATTGAAGTTCTATATTCTTTTTATTTTATTTCTGAAAGTCATAGCAGAAAACAAATTACTTTAATTTTTATAATCACATTGCAAGTTGCAATTCAATTCGTGCATAAGAGAAGCATTCATTTTATTTCGAATTCCGCACGTGAATGTTTTCGTGAAATAATGTCAGCCAAACTAGTTTGTTTACTTTCGAAAATTGCATTTAAGAATTTAGCGAGCTTTCTTGGCGAATGCTATAGATTACAATTCACTTCTACCCAATTTATTATATGCGTAATCAGTTTCTAGCCAAAATATGAAATCATTCCGTTCAGTCTATTCTGTGTTGAATAGTCATAAAACCAATAATTAAACTTATTTTCTTGGAACGAAATACTGCCGTAATAAATCTTATACTAATTTGGCTCTACAAGTCAAAATATCTCGCCAAGTGGGCATGTAATCTTAAAAATAAGGTTGGCTTCCACTAACCCATGATTCACTGAATCAGCAAATATAGTCCGCTCGAAAAAATTAAAAAAACAAAAAAATATAAAATTCCATTTTCCGATCCAACAATGATTTGCAAATGGGCTTATAATAACATAAGGATTTCAAAAATGTATCGGAGGTGCGGAGGATTAAATTCACCCTGCATATCACGCATATTTATATTACTTATACTAGATATTATTTTCTGTCTAATACAAATATATAGATATCAATACAACCTAGTTAAATAATAAATTAGTAGCAAGTAAACAGTAGTAAGTTTATATACAACCTGTGAAAGTATTCTTCAAACACTGTACTTCTAAATACGGTGATTACATATTTTGTTCTTTCTTTGCTTTACTCAACCCGTTCACGGATTGTTTCTCAAAAATATAGTGTACTCCTATTTAATATATTCAAAATAATATAGCTGTAATGGCTGATTCAGTTAACAGCATATCACAGGCGTAGAGTTATACGGGCCAATGGAGCCTGAGCGCCCCCCACCCCATACATCCACTAATAAATTGCAATTTCCTACATATTGTGATATATTTATGTATATAATGTGTGCTTGTACCCCCTCCCCTAAAATAATTTTCAAAACTCTATGTCTATGAATATATGCACACAAATCGATAATCTTTTGATGAAACTACGAGTACATAAATAAAAAAATTCAAGGTTTTGCCTTTCATGTTGCGAGGTCATGCTCGCGAAAATTAGGAAGTCAGATGAAAGAGAGAGACGGAAGAGAGATCGCTTAACTGATGACATAAGAGAGAGATTTGCTCACATGTAAGTTCATTTATATACATTAAAGGTCATTTCCTTACTGATTAATTAAGGTTCCAAGCCATTTATATAAAAGCAACATGAGAACCTCACAAGATCATACGATGGCTTGTGTCTCTTTAAGGAATACAATATGTGGGAACTATAGAAAATGCAAAATTTTCCACACATGAAACGAAGTACTACATTTAAATAACGAAGGGCATTAATTGGAATATTCCCAAACTATGGGTCTGTAGTATGCGTTAAATTATGTAGCTTCGCTTATTAATGGGAGTTTTATCGCTTTTATAAATAGCGTTTACGTTGTTTAGTACAGAAACACCCATGCTGTCCTTGTCCACAAAAATCCAATCAATTAATGTAAATAGGCATTCTCTTGTTAAAATATTGTTCACACTTAATAAATGATACTTTGGTATTTCCTTTCGCTGATACTATTTATAAATAGTCTCTACGATGTACAGTGTGTTCCATGTTATTGAAATAACACTCAATAGAAATATTTATACATTCGAACGAACATGCTTCACTTGGGAACGTTTAGTCAAATTTTAACACAACTTAAAGTATGTTACCCAATCTTTTAATCAACTCTTAAAAAACTAATTTTCACAAGCACAACAATTTTAGTTACATCCTTTAATAACTGTTTCATACGAATAATAGACAGAAATATATAAACACTTGTTTATATTATACCAATATATCGCGTTATATTTTTCACCATAGTTTTCCAGATATTGTATTTATTACTCTTCATATAAACTTGGCAGTTTTACAAAAATAACTTATTCCAAAGCATGTCAGATTTCACACGATTTAAATTAATGAATAAATGAAGAAATAATGAATAAAGAAAATAAATAATGAACGAAGAAATAATGAATAAAGAAAATAAATAATGAATAAAGAAAATAAATAATGAATAAAGAAAAATAAATTAATAGAAGAAGAAATAAATAGAATGAATAAAGAAAATAAATAATGAATAAAGAAAAATAATAGGCCAAATAGCAGCTAAATAATGAATAAAGAAATAAATAATGAATAAAGAAAAATAAATAATAAATGAAGAAATAATGAATAAAGAAAATAAATAATGAATGAAGAAATAATAATAAAGAAAATAATGGATTAATGAAGGTTAATAGGATATTCTTGCACCTGCATGTAAAACTCAAATTAAAGCTATATACAATAAATAAATGTATAAAGCTGTATACCAAGATTTGGTAGGCTGTAAAGAAGAAAAAAAAACTCACTATCCCGGGACGGAGCGATCACTCGAATCAGCGATAACTTCTCCGTATGAACAAGAGCGTCAGACCAACTAGGTTACCGGGACTGGCGAAACGGTACCTTATTTCTTCATATATATGTTTTTCGAGATATTTTTACCCTTCTCATGGACCTTCAATTACCAAAATCGTTAACACACAAGCCTTCTGATTCAAGCAAAATACGGATATATTCTAATGTATATACATCAGTTATTAATTGGTTATAGTGTAGTGAGCATTTAAACATATTTCATTTGTTTTCTAATTTGAGAGATTTCCTTCCTTCCTTCCCCTTTAATTAAAAAAACATTTGAAACACCTTCAAACATGGGACCTTCCGTATTGTACAATGCCTTATAACTCGCATATCCACTAGTATCCACTCTACCCGCCTCTGCAGACATTTAATGCACACGTTGAAATAATTAAACGCTAAAAGCGTTTAGTAGACTTATGAACATGCATGTGTCCATATAGACTCTGTCCATTAAGTTAAAAATAATTCCAGCTGTACTAATACAGTGAAAATCGGTTATAACGACCACGCGCATATAACGACGGAATTTTTGCAAGAAATTTGGTTTCGTATTCAATATTTAACTACATATATCGGTTATAACGACATCGTATATAACGACGAAACCTGCTATAACGACGGCGATTTTGTCTGAAGTAGGGAAATCCGTATCGGATATAACGACGCGACTTGACAATCATTCATTGGAACAACGTGAGTTCGAAACAAAGTTGGGATCACACTGTTCGGTTCAAATAAAAGAAGTCAAACGCATTGTTCGATCTAGTAACCTGAATGTTTCTTCAAACCGCTAATGCTAAATGCATAGCAAAGAGGGTGTTTGTATCCTTTGCAATGCACGCGCGAGAGCTATTGCTTCCACGAATTATCAATTACAACGCATTCCTTTTCTTTCACATTGCAACCAAAGCAACTAAAAGTTGTAGCGCCAGATTGCTCCTGTTGCAACAGTTAATAAACACATAAAACAAATCTATATATGTCAAATAGGCGAGTGATCGGATATTGGCTGCCCAAGACCATGTTAACAGCTTTTTTTATTTAAAAGCGGAGGGGCGGCACCTTTCACTCGGCCAACACTTGGTGAAACATTACCCGCAATGGCAATCGTTCGTTCATTATATTTGCACCATGAGATGCCAATATATGTTAAGGCTTCTTTAAATTTTATAAAAAACAATTTAGAAAACCGATTTTTAAAAAGTACGCGAGAAAGCAAACGAAAATTACAGACTTTTTTGGAAGTCATTAAAATTATGAAGATAATACTATGCTTATTGCTCTGAAAGAAAGTTTACGTAATGTTTTATTGGTCATTTGTTTTTTATAATATATACTGTTATATTTGCTTCAATTTTTTCATTTAAAAAAATTCATTGTATATTTGATGTGGCTATCAATATATTTTAATATATGCAGTAATTAATTCATTATAACTGAGTATAATTTTATTTTAAAACCAACAAGTTTTTATACTTTTTGCTATCAAAACGTTCTATAAAACTCTAAAGTGTAGTACTGTACCATGATATAATAATATAATAAAAGCAATCAGACAACTTTGAGCGGTTTGTTAGATTATTGGTACATGAGCCGGCTTTCGGCTGCGCTAAAGGGCAGCCTTCATCAGATGTATATGGAGCGAAACGAACATACAGCAGATAATATAATTAAGGAATACAAATGGGGAAAAAATGTAGGCGTAAGGCAGAAAAGTTCATAATGGGGTTATAGGCTCAATGGGGGTTTACAGAGCTACAACTCATATATTCCTATGTTAAATATACAAAATTTCATTGCAATGGGGGGTTACAACCCCCAAAACCACCCCCTGGCTACGCCTATGTGTAGTAGTATATACTTCATATTATAGTCACTAAACTTCTCTTTTAGTTATAAATAAATTATTAGAAAGTAAATACGTAAATTGTACAGTTACAGGAACATTAGGAAAAATAAAATGTATAATATTTATAAAATTATTGATATTGATAAATTTATTAAATTTATCAATAATATACTTGATTAAATGTAATGATAAACAGATGAGTATTTAAAACAAATTATTTTTTTGGCGAATTTCCATTAACACAAAATTCAAGAATTTTTTAAAGAATTTTATTAACCATATTTTATGGAAAACTATTTTCACATACGCACCACTAAAAATTAAAAGCAATCAGAATTTTATGCTAAAATTTATTTCTCGTATTTATGAATATGTTAGTTTAAAAAAAGCTGAGCAAAGCTGAAATCTGAACGAAGAACCGGTGTTTCATTATTTAAATGGTGAATGGTTTTATGAAACTGAATACCATTATATGCATTCAATTTATTGAATCTAACTTACTGCATTCAATTTATGATCAACTGTACGTGATATCCACAAATGTCTATAGGAAGAAAAACATACAAGCATATAACTGTAAGAGAATAATAATGTTTTTAAATTGCTCATGCATGCTTCCTAGACATCACGGTTTTGTCATATAGATCCTCTTTATTTTGTTCTTTCATTGAAAATGGCAATTATTCTTAGGTCTACTTTTCTTTGATAGAGACAAATGGCGAGCATTTGTGAAGTTTACATTTTGAAGATGATATAGCACAGAAAAAGGTTAAAGTGCAAGTCATTTTTTAGAATTCAAATAGAATTGGATGATGATTTGTCTGCTGGCTCAGTGTTGTCAATCGGAGCATGACAGACTTCCTTTTGAAACTGCGTCGAGAGGGAAATCACGGAGAATGATCTTCTACCGAAACAAACAATAGATGTTCAGCTCCAGTAACGCAATGGATCAATTTTGCTTAGCGTGCGAAGAGTTACAAAATTTTCTCTGATGGGAGGTTTCGCATGGTCGATTACCAGATTTTCGTATCCGCAGGAAGAGACATCTGAATCAGCGAACGTCGAACTGCAACGTGGGATTATTTCGTCGTCGCTTTCACTTCAGTGAGTTTTAAACAACCCACAGCATCATAAAACTTTCTAGTGGCAAGTTAAGGGTTGTGAGCGAAGTAAAAAACATTTCTCTTCTCTTCTACGAGGCGATAGATAAATGTTTTCTTTGAAATATGTTGGATCGAGGGAATTGAATACCTTCAAATAGGTTTCAAATTGTGATACATCTTTCTTATTTTTGAAACATAAAGTGCGCCTGAAGTACCTCATATAATGGCATATCAAAAGTTTTGAAATGCTTCTGTTGTTAAACAAATATCTGAGAAATTAAATTAAAAGAAATGTGAAAAAAATAATGAATTAAATAATGTTTCAAAAAAATTGAAATAACGTTTCAAAAAAATTGAAATAATGTTTCAAAAAAAATTGAAATAATGTTACAAAAAATTGAAATAATATTTCAAAAATTGAAATAATGTTTCAAAAATTGAAATAATGTTTAAAAAATTGAAATAATTATTGTTTACGGAAAAAATTTAAATAATTTTTAAGAAATTGAATTAAAGAATGCACAAGAATCTGAATTAAAGAATGCACGAGAACTTGAATTAAAGAATATCTAAATAATATTAACTTAAATAATGTCTAAGAAATATTGAATTAAACAATTGTGTAAAGAATTGAACTAAATAATATCTAAAAAAGAGCGAATTAAAGGACTATCAAAGGATGTCTAAAAATAGAGACAAATATAAACAAAAAAATTTATTACGCTTCATGTAAATTCATTTCTTTGGTATTAGTAACATATACCTTTTTTATGAAAAGCACCACAGTGCTTCGATGATTAGGTCAACGGGCTTTAATTTCACTGGGCTGGATTCGATTCCAAGTAAGCTAGATTGTGTGTAAAGGTTAAGGTCCTGTAGTTCGGAAGTTGCGTTGAGTCATCAATTCGTCTCAAAGAGTCCATCATACAGCATAACGTAAAAATACTAATGAACAATATAATACAACGTGAGCAAATTGGTGTATGCGAGTATATTTCTCATGCAATGTCTTAAGTTTCATTCGAGTATATATGCTTTAGAGCAGTGTTTCCCAACCACCGGGCCCTGGCATCAATTATACCGGGCCGCGAGAGATTCTCCTGGAATTTGTCATTTTACTTTCCTAAGCATTTGCGATGAATAAATATTTTATCGTGGATATATTCTGAGGAAATTAATAGTCGCGAAGGCGTCGGAAAGCTCAGACTCAGAATGACTAAACATCATCTGTGCAGAGAATGCCCGTGACCAAGCCGTGTATTTTCAAATGAGTGAGTATTCGAGAATTTTCAGACATCGAAATCTTTTAGTGTAAGAGAAAGAGTATACTGTTCAGTATAACCGGTTATAGAAACAGGGTTCCCATGAGGCCTGGAGAACCTGGAAGACATGGAATTGTCAGAGACTTTGAAATTCTCCCTAAAAGTCAGGAAAAAGACATGGAAAAACAAGATTTTTTTGGTCAAAACCTGGAAAAGTCAGGGAAACCATTCTTAATTTCAAGTTTGAATAGTTAAATCTCCCATAAATGTGGAGATATTTTCCCCGCAACCGGAATTTAGTTAAAAGTTTTGTGACTGGTCAGGTGAATTTTCTGGAAAAGCCAGGGAAGTTTGCCAAAAAGTTTAGGGAAATTTTTTCTCCAATGTTAGTGAAAACCCTGTAAAAAATGCCTACAAGCCAACTAACCTAACCTTGCCTGTTTTGCGGAGTATCAGCGGAAAGATCCGTTCTATCTCCAAAATGCGAATAAAAAATTGAATTAAAAGTTTTAAAGTTGCAAGTCCATTAAAATAATATGCGGTACATTCCCTATTCTTAATACTGAACGAATTCACATCTGTGTTGCAGATGCTAGGGACCAATTACCGAAGAAGTGTATCAGCAAAATGTATGTCAATACGAGTGCGCTGGTGATTTCATTATGATTATGCCATAATTAATTATTCATACTTATGATGGTTTAATGTATGACCTTTAAGAAATGGAATGGTATTCAAGAGTATAGTATATTTGTTAAGATCGGGGCCCCCCGTCTTATAAAAAACGAATTTACGGGGCCGCAGCCTCATAAAGGTTAGAAACACTAATGTAGAGTATGTAATAATACCGCGTTCTCATTTGTTCGTCTTACAAAATACGAGCAATCCCTTGCTCTAGAAAGAGAGCCCCGTTACTAGCATCGCTACTGCTCTCTTTCCATTTTACAACTACATTGCTTTTAAAATCTGCCGATACATAAAACAATAAGGAATAAATTATTATTATCTTACAACGGTGCGTAATGACAGAAATTGCTCAGAGTAGTGTTTTTCAATCGCCGGGTCGCAGCCCGGTGCCAGACCCTAGCATCAGTTATGGCAGGTCGCGAGCGATTTTCCTGAAACTTCTCATTTTATTTTAGTGTATCCTCATTTCTCATTCAATAAATGAGGATATCGCTCATTATGACCTCATAAAAAGAGCTTGCAAGCAGATTACAATAATGTGAGGTGCATCCGTTGTTCTTACAACTGAACGGAATAATATCGGTGTTGAAAATGCCCGTGACTAATTAACAAGGAAGTGTACCAGAAAAGTGTGTATTAATGGAAGAAGTGGTGATACTCTTTGTAATTATACCAAACTTAATTATTCATACTTGTGATAGTTTAATACATAAACTTTAAAAAAAAAATGGAAGGTATTTACAAGTAAATTTGTTAAGACCGAGCCCTCGTCTTATAAAAAGAGAATTTACCTGGTCGCAGCTTCAGAAAAGTTGAGAAGCACTAATGTAGAGGACATCACGCTAGTGCTTCTCTTTAAAGGTAGATAATGGCAAAGAAGCTGCAGGAATAGTTCGGGCTTTTACCTCGCTATAAGCTGATCCTTCCTGCCAGGGGCACAGCCATTAAAAAATTATGGTGGGAGGGGGCTCAATTAGCGCTTTACAAAATGTCATATGAATCGTCGTTAAAGGAAAAAACGTGACTTACTATCCTATGAAAGGGCGTGAATCCATAAACGTAGAATTATAAGGGCCCGTGGGGCCCAAGCCCCAATAATCTGAAATAAATTGCGATTTTACATATACTGTAATGTATAAACGTACATAAAATGTGCTTGGGCCCCTCAAAAATTTTGAGAACTCTACGCTGATGCGTTAATCCCCACTTTTCTACGTCACGTCTTCATATCATTTGTCCTCCTGAGCCGATTGGAGTCTTCACAATATATATACGTGCATTTACGCCTCTATTGCTGCCTGCTTAGGCGCAATTTGTGGAGGGAGGGCATGTGCCCCTACAGTTTTAGAGCAAGGGAAAAATTGGGTTTGCCCTTCAATATTTTATATACTCAGGTTTTGCTCCCCTTCAGTTTAAGTACCCAAGTTACGCTTATGACTCCCAGCATCTTGTTACGGCAATATCGATAAGCGCGCGACTTGAAGTTTTTTTTATAGGCCGTCTCGTAGTTTATGTGTAAATATATATATATGTGTGTGTGTGTGCTTGTAATGAAAGTTTATATATATAGGTATTGAAATATATATTTCACTTCTCCCTCATTAAATATATTAATATACATGTTTTCGTATAGCATAATACAAAAGTTACAAGATTAAGAAATTTTATACTATGGTTATCTATTACATATATTACATCCCATAGTCAAAATCATAATTCAATCCAATTCCTTTATTTTTAAGACTCTAAACAAATTACGCTAATACAGATAATTTATCACCAATGAAAAATTATGAGTCTTAATTGGAGAACAGGAAAAAAAACTAAAAAA
Source organism: Dysdera silvatica (assembly GCA_006491805.2). Lineage (NCBI taxonomy): Eukaryota > Metazoa > Arthropoda > Arachnida > Araneae > Dysderidae > Dysdera > Dysdera silvatica. Next base: position 229,719,332 of record QLNU02015360.1, read on the forward strand.
CCGGTTTGACTATCCACGATACCGCAATACCCCATAAGAAAATTGAAATTTCAATAAATTTTTAATATATTTTGACGTATTATTTTGTCTCGAAATAAACATGTTTACTCCCATACGGCTTTTATATAAAATTTTGTTATTTTCACATTAAAATTTACATCACTTTTATATTAATTATCCCCATACTATTACAAAGATTCGATATTCACGTAAATTTGCATAAATTAGCGCGTTATATGCATTTCGTAACACATTCGGTTTCATCTAGCCTAATTTTATAACAATTTTGAACTAGTGAGTCGAAATCGTTGTTTGCTGTCTTAAATCGACTTGGTGAACAAAGCGTTCAAAGAGGTCAAAATCAGGTGATTAGAAATAACCTTTAAAAAACGTTAGCCTCCAAAAACAGATTTAATGTCTCTTGTTGACAGAGTAAGCCGTAATCTAAAGGTTATTCCTCAGTTCTAAGTAAGTAAACTCGTTTTTATTAACAGGAAACAGGAAGTGAGGTTATATATCGGCTTACTGCACCTTTTTCTTACCTCTAAAGCCATGCACTTCAAGTTTTGTTGGAGGTTACGCTGGGTCACACTGCCGCAGCGTTATTATTATAACTTGTTAGTAAAACACCGCTTTCTTTGTATTTTTCTAAGTTCCTTTTGGTTGCTTTTATATTAGAAGAAATTAAATACTGTCTATAAATACAAAGGAAAATCAGTGGTGTTTGTAAAGTTCTGAATTTTCCTGTTTCAGTCCCCGACGATTTTAAATTGGTCATGAAACTACATAGATTGCACCATTCTGTGCGCCCTTGGCTGCAGATCATCTATATTTGTGGTCACGGTTTTCGGTCCAAACACTTGTAGCCCGAATAACGGTCATTCTTACAATACAAGATGACACATTAAAGGATTTAATGTAACGATGCACTCCACTAACATTGTTTTGCAAATGAAAAGTAAATAGTTCAAAACCCCAGTACACATATACTTAATTGCTATAGCTGTGAACTATGGATGCACAACATGTGAGCCATTAACCAATTATCTTCTACGAATTCACAACCAGCGATGTGCAACAATTTTTAAACATAATTTGTTTAATTATTTGCTAATTAAATCTAAATGACTGCAGCATCAAATTGCTGTATGTGCTTTCCAACTGCAGCTTTGCATTGGAATTCGCTTTTGAAGAAAGATTCATGAACACTAACCTCGGGTTCGCATCTTCAGCATGTGTTTGGATTATTTTATTAACCACCAAACCTCCAGAGCCGTGTATATATGATACGTTTTGACATACTACTTTTTCTTGTTTTTGTAGACACCCAATTGATATATAGATTTTATTCGAAATCGCATTTTTTTTGCTCAGTTTAAAGCCAATTATAACACATTTGCAAATTCGTTGGATTCTGTTGTGTCGCAAAAATTTATGAAAATTATACTTTTTAATTACTCAAATAAAATACACCATCTTACATAATAACATATTTCTTCATCTCATAAAATTTCTACATAGTATACCGTGAGACACAAAAATTCACACATTGTAAATATTATTCGATTCTGCCGCCTTCTTTTAATTGTTTTTAGGAAAGGAAGCCAATTGGAGCAACTGCCTGATGAACGACAACCTAATAATTACCATCCCTTAACGTTACAAAGTGGAACAGTTAATAAGTGAAGAAGATATATGCAGTACTACAGTCCCTAACCTACCTAGACCTTACTGATGTGATGAACAGTTCACAAGCATAAGTGTTTTTCAACAACCGGGGCCTCTTTGAAACTGAGATAAATCCATTGGGACAACAAATAGATGAACTGATTTACGATTCCTGAAAGTTTAAATAAAGGACTTCGGCCGTTAACCGCGTTTTAATAAACCCAAAATTCAAGAGAATTCTATGAAGTGGCCAGCCTTCTGCATAGACTTTTTAAATAGGCTTTTAGACATTATTAATCTTTTCTTTTTCAGCCTCGCAAATAATGTGCATATAAATTACGTGAATATGAATGTATTTGTGAAGTATTGTGAAATGTAGTCACCAACAGAAAATTATTTTCGGTCATCGTTTATATTTTGGGTTGACCCTTTATCTTATTTTTAGTTAGTGACTAATGCCCATTAATATTTACTTTAATTAAATTCTTTACTTTTATTTATCTAATAATCTTTATTTTACTTTTTTTAATCTAATGAATTATCCTAGTATTTTATTTATCTATCCGTTCGTCTATGGTTCGAGATTAGAAACCCTTTTCCTCCCTCCTTTCATTTATTCTACTTTTGGGTGGTCAAGGCGAAATCACCATTCATCATCAGGTCTCGCCGGCCAAGTTCACAATAACGAAGCTCTTAGAATAAGACCAACAGAGAATGCATACCTCAAGCATCTGTGTAGTCTTTGTCTATATCAGAAATACCGACGTACTGCCTGACTATTGAAACCGATTCAAAAATATGCTTCGACGCCAGGTGTCTGGAAATGACACTGTGGCGAGAGGCAGTCTCAATTGTCCAAGTATACTCCAAGCCGTCCTAAGATGTTGCCGGTCATCTATCCCAAGGGATCTTGAAACTTGCGGCCGAAAATTCTAGAATGGCCACTAAAACCTTGGCGACCTGGTGCTACTGTACGTCCTGCAGCGACCCTGGTGTCAAATATGTAACTTTTGCTATCACATGAGGCAGTGGGTCCATCGCATCGGCTTGGCGGGACCCGGGCGCTATTTGGCGACTGAAAAGTTTTCTTACTAGATAGCCTTGTCACCAAACGTCGAGACACTCTTATTCTAGTTCTGGACCAACTAACATATGTTTGGTTTTTTTTTCCCTCAACTTAACCATGTAGTTCTTTCTGGGAAAAAGTCCAGGGGCCTTGGGCCGCACGTTGATTCATCGGCCACCTTACCAGGTAATACATATCAATTCTTTCTTTTCTGTTTATTTAACTTTAAATTAACTACTCCCCTGTGCCCTAGTTAATTTTGGTAGGAAATTTATTTCATTTTAATTAATTGGCTCAGATGAATAACTGTTCGTAGTCAAACCCGAAATTGGATAGTTTATCATTTTCATTCAGAGTAGAAAATCTCTGTTTAGATGGAATTAATAGCTCGGATCTTTTTGTCATTCCTTGTTTATTGTCGAATAAGCAGAATTCTAGTGTGTGAATTACATCTTAATGTCTGAGTCTTGTTAGTTTTTCAAATATCTGGTTGGGAAATGTGTCCCACCCTGAAACTAACCATTTTGGGTAATGGCCCTATGTAGAAGAAATGGTATTTTTGTAAAACCTAAAAATTGTTTTATTAAATGTGTAAAAATTATTTAATCCTTTGTTTCCCTTGTTGAGTAATTTTCCGTTGCTTATCAGTATGCATGCATATGATATGTGTTTAGTTAAGGCTAATTAAATAATCAAGTTTCATTAAGGCATATACGTCTTTTTTGGTCAGTGAGCATGGATCCAAAAGGATGGACTAATGTTCATTGATTATTGAGGGGTCCCCTTGGCTTCCCTTTGCCGAAATCCTAGGTCTGCGGAATAGTTTTCCTTTCATGGTTACTTTTCAAGTAATTATGGAGGGACAGCTATTATTATATTTGACCTCACAACGCGTTTATTCTCAATAATGTCAATTAATAAAATTTTACAATACAATAAATATTCATTTTACGCCACCCTACCCCCATAACAATAATATAACTTCGAAGACAAACACTTATGCGTGACTACTTTTCTCAGCCAGTCTAAATTTTGATTGCGTAATATTTACTGATTTAAGCTTGGTAAACGTTACACTCCTTACACCTCAAATCCAGTTTTTCACACTAAATGTGGTTTGTACGCAAAACAACCCATTTTTTTAACCCAATGGAATACTCGAATTTCTGTTAAGCATTAAATTTGGGGGTGGGGTTTATTTCACTTTTCTGTAAATGGCTGTTTCCAAGGAACAGCAAGAGAAGTTTTCTTTTCTTAATTATTTTAGGAGGAATGGGTGGAAAGGGATGGAGGTTAGGTAGTTAATCACTAATCGCAATTTTCTGAAGAATTGCATGGACAACTTGCAACGACAGACATACGTACCCGAAATCGTAATAATTTTCAGGCCTTCAGAAGGAATGCTATTGCAATGTTCTTAAAATTAATAATGTACGTAATAACATGAACAGATATTAATTTAACCCGGTGAACTGAATATTTCACAAATTCAATTGTTTGATTATTTTATATTCATCTAAAATAATACTTTTTCTACAAAAAAATTAAAATTAATAATAACAATAATAATTTGAGAATTTTTAGTGAAGATGTCAAGATAGAATTTGACCTAGATAAATATGCCATGATCACAATAAAAAACGGAAAAATAGAAAGTACAGAGGATATCCTTCTAGGCAATCAACAAGTAATAAACCAACTTTCCAGCGAAAATCTTTACAAGTACTTGGGCATTTTAGAGCTGGATGAACAACTTCACAATAATATGAAAACTATCACATGCTCAGAACACATGAAGCGCATACGAAAAATCATTAGAGCCATAAACAGCTGGGCCATACTAGTAATAAGATACATGGCAATGATTATTGATTAGACAATAATAGACTTGGATAATTTGGACCGAAAAACAAGCAAACAGATGACCATAAACCACCCTTTGCATCCACGGAGTGACGTAGATAGACTATACCTAGCAAGGAAAAAAAAGAATAAAGAGACCTTTTGCAAATTAAACGAACTCTCAAAGATGAAAAAAAGATTCCTGAATGAATATTTAAATAGAAGTAATGAAAAGCTCGTAATGGAGGTGGTTTCAAGAAAGTTATTAATGAAGATACCAGAATCAAAAAATGGCTTCAAACTAAAAGAACTTTAAAAACGTCGTACAAATTAGAAAAACAAACCTATCCATGGGCAGTATTTGAAAGAAATTGAGAAAAAAGTCGATAGCCAGCCAAAAGCGCCCATATGAGTATTTCTAGGAGGGAGGATGAGAAAAATTATTACCTCCTGCTCAAGGTTGTAAGACAGTTTAGTGAATGTACAAGATACTAAAATGCTACAAAAATAATTGGCAATTAGTAATGAGCTAAAAAGTACCCTACTTTAAAATGCGCTTGTAAAACCTTTGAAACTAAATGCATAGCAGAATTAGGCAAATCAAATTTTTGAAAGACTAGGTGGGGGGCTTCGAGCCCCCTTTCCCCATATGGGCGCCCATGTAGCCAGCGTAACTTGGGATGGCTTCAATTGGGGAAAGAAACTGAAAGCCTGATCATTACTGCACAAGAACAAGCACTGCAAACGAACATGATGACACCAAAAATTCAAAAGCAAAACGAGAATAGTAAATGCAGACTGTGTAAAGTAAAAAATGCGGCAATCGCCCAATTAATCAGTGGCTGTAGTAAAATAGCCCAATCAGACTACAAATAAAGACATGGCAGGTTAGCCTCCCTGATCCACTGGAATATCTGCAAAAGTTGTTGAAATTCCTGTAACAAATAATAACTGAGAACATGAAGCAAAACGTGACAAAAACAATCGAATAAAAATCCATTTGGACTTCCGGTTTCAAACAGACAGACATTTAAAACACAATATACCAGACATAACATTGGTGAAGGAAAAATAGGTATTTATCATCGACATTGCGGTGCCAGGTGACAGCAGAATTAAAGAGAAGGAATTCGAAAAAATCTCCAAATATCGTGTTCTTGCAAAAGAAGTTAATAAACTCTAGAAAAAAACAAATAACAGACATCTCAATTGTAACAGGTGCACTGAAGTCGGGGGGGGGGGATCACACCTAATTTAAAGAATTTCCTAGAAAAACTGGACATTACTGACATAACGACAATAGACCTACAAAAAACTGCCTTACTGGGTTCTGTGTAAGATGTGAACTGAACCAAGAACTCCAGATCAAGAGGATAGTGCTTATCTCCTTGACACTGTGTAACACAACAATGTTTGTTTGTTTGTTTGGCTTTTTTATGGCGCAAGAGCATCTGGGCTATACTGCGCCAAATATAACAATGTATAACAGCCCATAATAAAAATATTGCCTTTAATAAGTTATATTGAATTCTTATTTCAATAAGTTTACATGGATTTTATTTTAATATGTTTATATGAATTTTATTTTAATAAGTTTACATGAATTTTATTTTAAAAAGTTTATATGAATTTTATTTAAATATTAATAAGTTCATTTGCGTTTTGTATAAGTTTTAATAAGTCCATATGAGGTTTTTATTTGATGTTTTAATAAGTCTAAAGATATAGTTTACATCAAAATAAATAGTCTTTTTGAATAAAAAAAAAAATCTGAATAGAAAGGGAAGCAGGAAACTTCAAAAAACTCAAATTCAACTTTTTGAGATATATATATACACACACACAGAACCAAATTAGGTACTAAGAAAAGTTGGAAAGAATTTATTTGTAAATAATATCTAATTACCATCTGTCTATCTTTTGACGATCTTTTCCTGCATTTTAAATATTTTCAGCAAGAAGACTTTAAAAGTTCCGTGGACCAAAGTCAGCGAAAGATATTTAAAAGTGTCATTATTAAACTATCATTATGAGAAAAGATAAATAAGATTAAAGAGATCTTAGAAATATTATGTAATTGCTATTATAATTGAATACTTATATCCACGGAAGTTTTCCCCTTTATTGTTTGAAATTCAAAGAGTCTTGATAATGGTTTGAATGATACAAACATGCTTTAGTGCATGTAGGACCAAGAGAAGGGAAACAAGATGGAAGATAAGGGCACAATGTGTCACAGTAGCACAGAGAGAGGTACTTCCGCCTGGAAATGAATTTAATATACCTTTGACACGTTGTCACGTTGATTGGAACCAACGCGTGCAGGTGAAATGATATTTTTCAGTTCGAAAATCCAATGCATCCGGTCTACATTCGTACTTGCGACCTAAAAAAGTCGCATGCAGTATCATTTATCGGTCAAATTTACTTGTGAAATTCTAACAAAGTTTTCACAAGCTCTGACACTAAACATTCTAAAAAATAAAAATATAGACACATGTTTTAACTTTAAAGGTGATATGTAAAAATTCATTCTCGTTTATACTGCATTAAAATCATCAAAATTAAGCATAATGGTAATCAAAACAGAAAGAATATATTTCTATGATAAAACAGAGACGACAATCTATCACTAGGGCAGTAATCTTTTTAGGGAAAAAGAAGGTCGCGAGAATAATTTCGAATTTCGCGGAAATATTAAAAAATTCACGGAAGAAGTATAAGACTTCAAAAAACAGTTTCTAAATAGTAATAAAAATAAATATTACGTTACAAAATACGCATTATATAGACCAGTGGGATTGTATCCAGGGTTCCCTCTCACACTGCAAAAAAAAAAAAAAAATCCCTGACTTTTCCAGGTTTTTCCCCTGATTTTTCGGGCAAAATTCTCATGACCAATCGCAAATGACTTTCAACTAAACCTCAGTTGCGGAGAAACTGGTGGAAAAGCCCCGGAGGCTTTCTTGTGTTGACCATATTTGGCAATTGTGTTATCCCTGCGGAGGGTAATAATATCATACAAAATGGTTTCACGTTCATGATTCAGCTATTCGAAACAGAAATTAAGACTGTTTTCCCTGACTTTCCCAAGTTTGACCAAAAAATCTTGTTCTTCCCTGACTTTTCTCTATCCCTTAGGAACGATTTCAAATTCTCTGATAATTCCAGGTTGCGTGGAATCCCTGATTATATTGCTCAATCCGGAGGTCATACGTATGGCAGTAATTTTATCGAGAAAAAAAAATGAAAATTCGGGGAGAAAAATCTTGAATTTCGTGAAAATTGAAAAAACATCTAGGAAGGGGTATAATACTAATATTAAAAAAAATTTAAGTTTCCACACAGTAATACAAAAATAGCTGTTACGTTACTAAATAAACGTTCTACAGTAGGATTGGTTACCCTATCTGTAGGTAATACATTTTAAGAGCAGCCGCGGATCATAGCGAACCTTAGTATAGCGAAATTCGTTGTCTTTCCTTAACATATATGCTTATGATGAAGTTTAATTGGTAAATTACGCACAACAAGCCATTACTGACATTAATAACAATATACACAATATATTTTATCGTTAAAGACAGTTACGTAAGATTATATTGCCATCTGTCGGCACAAAAAGGGAGTAATATAAAATTATAACGACACCAAAGGGAGTAAAATTATACGGAAGTTAGAAAATTTAGTTTTTCTCAATAGTCAGACAGAAATATTTATCCATATATATCATTTACTAGTATGTCTTTGTACTTGCATTATTGTACTAATACTCTTTTCTCGAATGAATGGGATTCTAACATTTTAGCTTAACTCACAGAATTACGGTGGGGCAATGCAAAATGCGAATAATTTGTATATATAGTTTATAGACATTTTCCACCAAATTTCACCCAAAATATTTTCTGATGACAGTATTAAAACTTATTTAAATATCAAAATTAAAAAAAAATCATAATAGAATTAGACAATGATAAAAAAAAATTAAATTCGTAAATTGTGAAAAAAATCCTAAAAATAGCGAAATCGTCGAAAAAATCATAAAATTAGGAAAACATCGTGGAAGGCGGAAACGTGCCCGGGCAGCTATGGGTAGAGACTATAAGGTCTGACAGAGTCCCAGCTGCCCGAGGCAAAATAACTAAATAAATTAAAATAATTATAACAACAGGAAGAAATCAATGAAGTTATACAAAAAATTTGTTTTCCAAAAGATATTTATGTAGATATTTTTTAAAAAGTGGGAGTGAACTCAAAATTTTAATTCTGTCAGGAAGAGGGTTCCACACCCTAGGGCCCATACAACCCATGCGTACCAATCCAAGATTTGTTTTGGAGAATTCTGGTATTAGATTATTTAGATTTCTTGTGAAGTGATTATGTCCAGGTGGGATTAAGGACATAAGATTAAGATATAAAACGATTCATATGGCATTAAACATAAAAATAAAGATCTTGTAAATTAGTAATTTTTCAATTAGTAATATTTGAGTATTATTGGAAGATGAATAAAAGGAGTGAGACACATGACTATTGTAAGACAAAAGTGAAATAAAACGTTTCTGAAGAGCAGTAATTCGCGAGAGATTGTATTTTGTGGTACAGCCCCAAATCAGTGAGCAATAATATATGTTAGAGAAAATCAAAGAAAAGTAAAGATTTATAAGAATTGGAGTGGGTAAATAATATGCAATATTTCTTATTATTCCCAAATTTCTACTAATTTTCGTACATATGGTGTGAATATGGGTGTCCCGTTTTAAATTAGATTAAAATGTTATTTATACCCAGAAAATTTCTGTTGAGAATGAAATTGATTCATTATTAATATTAAGATGAAAATTATTTAGATTAATATTTCTTTTATTTGTGAATAAAAAGCTCTTAGTCTTTGTTCTGTTAAGGGTTAAGTAGTTAATGTTAAAGAAGTTAATAATGTGTTTAATATCTTCATTAACTATTGTGATTAGGTTGTTAATATCAGTATGTTTAGAGAAGATACTTGTGTCATCAGCGAAGCAAATTGGTTCGAAGGATGTTGGTAGATGAAAAATGTTATTGACATAAAAGTTAAATAATAATGGTCCAAGAATAGATCCTTGGGGCACACCACATAATGAATCGCGGAGTGTAGAGCGGCAGCCATTCATGTGAACATATTGTTGTCTGTTAGTTAAGTAGTTTTGAAAAGGGTATCGCAAGGGCCACGGATACCAGCTAGACTAAGCTTATATAGTAAACGTTCATGGTTAATTGTATCAAAGGCCTTCGACAGATCAAAAAACACACCAACTGCTGCTTGTTTAGAATCCAGAGAAGAGTAAATAAAATCTGTAACTGCAATTAAAGCCTGTTCCACTGATCTACCCTCCATAAATCCAAATTGATTTAGATGAATGATTTTGTTTAATGAGAAAAAGCTATATAATCTTTTATAGAGTATCTTTTCAAAAATCTTGGCAAAAACTGTCAATATTGATATTGGTCTGTAATTGGCAATCTCATATCTATTTTCTTTTTTAAATACAGGTGTAACTGCTGAAATTTTAAGATCTTGTAGAATAACACTTGTGGAAATAGATTATAAATGTGGGTGAAAGGCTGCAGTATAATATCTGAAACATATTTAACAGCAGTCGGGTGAATCTGATCATGTCCAAGGCTCTTATTTGGGTTAATTCCCTTTATAAGTTTAGCAATTTCAGTGGATGTAACTGGTGTAAGAAATAGGGCATCTTTAATGTCATAGTTGTAGCATCCACTATTCAAATGGAACATTGTATTATGGGCCTGTGGTGACGTCGTAATCCGTATCGGTCCTGGAATATCAAACAGCTTACGTCACCACCTTCTTGCGTGTATGGTAATTCGTTCTTTCTTCGGAGCTACATCCAGTGTGAACAGCGCCTGCGCCAGCTGTATATTTAAGCCGTTTAAGGTTAGAAATATTGAGATATATATATATATATATATATTGAATATTGTAATAGAAAATCATTTCAATTTACAGTCAGACATCTTCAAATCACAGCATTTCTCTCCGCATGAATTCAATGAGTGTGTACAAAATATATACGCTCATGACGAAGAACAGACAATTCGTCGATAGATATCAATACGTGCAACACAAAAACTATCCATTCACGCATTCCTAAACTTAAAAATAGGTTAAAAATTGCAAAGCTGTTAGTTAAAACTCCACTTTTTTTTTCACCTTTTTTTTTTGTCCACGTTTCTTACAATGGGTTTTAACCCACTTTTTCTCTAATTGACGGTCTTCTAATTACCGTTTTAATTATACTAACCGAATAGCCAATGTAGCGGTACAGTTCAAAAAGAACAGATGACGCGATTGGAGCGAAATCATTAGTATATTCATTCTTCGGTTTCCCGACCTTGTTAACCTGGTTTCTGCCTTTGTTGTCGTGGTTTTCCTTCTGCCCTGTGTCCGGGAAATGCAGGTCACATCGGAATATATTTTTAAATAAAAATGAGAAACTGTTGAATCTAAAAATACGAAAACCACTTAAGAGGAAAATACACAAAACTATCTTATCAACTGCCGATATATGAGAGGCATTCGAGATAATTCTTCATTTGTGTCTCGTTTTGCTACATTTTTAACCTAAACGATATTTCTGTAACATCTAATTTCACCTTTGTCTACCTTAATTTGATTTGGTGCGTATAGAACTAAAGACATAAACTTTAAAAATAATCACACATACCCTGTCTGTAAAACAGCAGAATGACTATTAAATCACTTTTCTCTACTATACAGATGGACCATTAAACGCATTAAGAACTATCCAAACCTCACAAAATATAGAAAATTATAAAACTAAAATAACAACAACATTTCAACAGAAGCTTATCGGAAGGCTTTACATTCTTTCACGATGACGCAAACAAAGTCAAAAAAATACTATTTTTAATCTCAAGTTAATGCTATGAAGAAAAAATGCATATAGTATATAGTATTGGTTATGTACCACAAATTACTTAAAATACTGAATATTAAAGAAAATTGTACGTTATTTTTTTAAAAATACATTTATATACATCTTTATATAACTCAATTACAGTTAAAAAAGAGAAAAAATTGGCATTGTTTTCTATATAGCAATAATTTTCTTTTGATAAAAGAGATAACTTTCCAAAAACAGCTATGTTTTTTTCCAAAGTGTTTGGTGTGTCTCAGTGCCTACAGGCCCATCCGCTCGTTAAAGCTTTAACGTCTCTAAAGCTGTATATCCGTATTACTCTCTTGTTATCGCTAAGCTCAATGATTTCCCTTTAACACAGCAAAGGTAACTTAATCTTTCCAGTGATTTACGATTTGTGCAATTTTCAGAAGGTCGTTGATCGACGACCAACTAAATCCCACCATTTACGTGTAATGAAATATCATTGTAAAGGCTATTGCTGTCATCTGAGATCCAAATTACACGTGATTACACAAAATAAAACTAAAGTATAAAAAAAAGGAAAGGGAATAAAAAATCTATAAAAAGTTTCCGCCCATTTCATCGATTTACTTTGCACTGTAATCGTTTTTAACCGATGTTACAGCCAGGTAGCAGAAGTAAATATTGGTACACTGGCAGGTGCTTTTCCTTGAACTACGATTGCGCATAATTTTTCCCCATTTCTATGACGAGGAAATTTCGATCCTATATAAAATCTCCTTGCGAAATTTATTGGTCTATGCCTTTTTACCATTAAGCAAAACTACAGTCTCTTTTTTTTTAATATTTAGTGCAAACGATATATTTTATTACATGCAGATTTTTTGTTTTGTGCATTAAATAGACTGCAGTGCGTAGCTAATTTAGAAAGTTAAATATGAAATTTTTAAAATGCACTTGTGAAATCTTTTGAAACATTAAGCGTTAATAAGCAGCGATTTCTGCACAAAGCATTTTTATAAGGGATATATATATCACAATATTTCGAAAGCACAGAAACATGCAATGCTTTGGAACTCAATGGGAGATTTTTAACCATATTTATAGTAATAAAATACAACTTCTAATCGCAGCTTCCAGATGTAATCATTCTTGGAAAATGCTGTCTTAAGTGTGGCTGTGAGAGTCAGGTTTGGTCATGGTTATGAGAGTCAGGTTTGGTCATGGTTATGAGAGTCAGGTTTGGCCATGGTTATGAGAGTCAGGTGTAGCTATATAAGTCATGTTTGCTCTAATCATTCAAGAATTAGCACCATTCAATGGTCACAGATGGTACTGCTAGCTACTTCTCCGATAATGACCTACAAACTTCTTTTCACAAAGGAACATAGAAAAGTGAAGAAAGTTAATTGTAATGTATTTGATATCGATGAAGTACGAATGGATTTAAATGATTTTGATAGCATCTTTCTTTTTAAGTCACTTTTCACTCAGAATACAAGCTATTCTTACTCTGAAATGGGGCCATATTATCGGCATTCATCACGCCATTTTTATGTAATAAAACAAATCCCTTAATCTATAATACATATACACATTCATATGTTGAATTTTTCATATCTGTCTGCCTTAACCAATTAAACATAATACTTTATTATTTGCATTATGTTGCACTTGTTAATTCTTTGCAGAGGAGAAACAAACACATTTGAAACCTCTGTTATTGACGAATAGCAACCTGCTCCACTTATATCATTTCTAGAGAGATAAACCGATGACTTGCTTAGGCTATCGCTCTACTTTTTTTCTCATATGTATAGTACTGTCATTCTTAATCCGTATTTTATTGTATTGAGCAAAGATGTTTTAGATGAAGTATCAGCTTTTCTTCAGTTGAAACAAGTATTGTCTCTTTTTTCCTGTACACGCAAACGAAGATGTAGTTTTAGTAGTGTCTCGAAATTACATGATGTCAACTTATAGGAGGCTGCAGAGAGCGGCGGCCCGAGGTTAATTTTGAACCCGGGCGGCATGGCAAGGGTTATTTTTTGGCGCCCCACCTCCTCTGGCGAAAACAGGAGATTTTCACAGATGCACAGTGAGCCATATAGCCTACGCGATAAAAGTGGCCAACAGTCTCTGAAAGAAATTCTCTAAAGATGTCTCTAAAAATTTCTTTAAACTTGTCTTTTTTTAGAGAAATTTTCTACTGTTGGGTAAATTAAAAAAAAATCGAACTTGACTTCAGTTTGGCGCCCTCGTCTGAATGGGCCCCCGGGCGGCCGCCCCTGACTACAGAGTTTACTAAAATTGTATGCGCTCAAAATTAAAGGATTATAATTTACAAAATCGAACTAAATTCACACGATTCATGTAAAGAAACGTAACATAATTTGAAGATATATAACATGAAATTGAAATTGAATAATATTACAACCTTAAAACTGTAGAAAATATCTGAATGGGAGGAATAACAATATTAAAGATGTTCGATCGACGATTTTAATGTTAAAGAAAGACACAAAATAAACGTAAAACTATTTTGTTTTGTTTACTAATTTTGATTATGACTCCTATTATAGGAGCTCTATTTTTGACAAAAAAAAAGAGAGACATAATCTAAGCCAAAAATTAATATGTCCAATTTTTGACTGAAGTTTGTAATGAAGTTTATTTAATTGAAGTTTGTAAAAGAGAAAAAGAAATGAAATTATCAAAATTTTTAACAGTGTTAGAGACAAAAGCTACAAGCAAAATTTTTAAAATCTTCAGTTCAAAATTGTTGTTGAATTCCCAATTCCATATCTTTTCATTGAAATTTCAACATCTTATAAATTTTATTTCCGATATTTTTATTTTTTTTAAAACAAATATTTTGATTATTATTTTGCATTCCAAAATTTGTACAATTTTCCACTCAAATAATCTATTAATTTTATTTATAATATTTGTTGTTATCAATTTTTTATTATTAAATACTAAGAATATATGAATGAATTCTCTTTTTTTCCTATACCAAAACAGAGCTCATACATAAGCTTTAAACGTGGGTGTCAAATTTATTAGTAATAAAAAAATCCCATGAAAAACTCACAAAAAACTCGCCCCGGTGGCTTTGTGTGTTGACCATTATATGAATGAAATTCACATATTCTTATTAGTGTTTGTTATTTCCTGAAAAAGAAGACAGGAGTTTGATCTGTCAGTCACAGGTCAATCAAAACGTGCCTGAGCCCACATTTGATGACAAAAGATTTCCTTATAAATTTTCAGAATGTGTAGCCAATATGCACAAATAAGCCCTTTTGTTAAAATCTAACATTTAAAGGTGTAAATTCTAATGCTTTAAATTATTTGGTATGCATAGTGAAAAACATTTGAATAATCTGAATATTCTAATAGAGCAGAGTTTCTTAGCTGAATAAGGAACTAGTAAAAAGTTAAATTTTCCGCTTCCCTCCACATGTTTGTTTTTTTTTTATAATAAATTTATGTAAAAAAACACACAATTTTTTGTTACTTTATCCTATCCCGAGGATTATTAAAAATCAATAATATTCTTTGCCCTTTCTAAATAGAAAATAAAAAAGGATTTAAAATGTCCCCTCCTGAACAAATTAGTTACCACAGAAGGACCCTGAAAACAACCTCAAACTAAAACTCAAACATATGCCAGGTAAATGAGAAAAGAATTAAAATTATATAATTATAATATATTTATAATTATTACACATTATTTATAATTTTACTTGCATGTTTTGTACCCATCGCCGTTGGCGATTTTTGGCGCAATCTAAGCTACAAACTTTTATTTTGCACAATAATAAACTGTTAGAAGAAAAAGGTTTTGTTTTTAAGTTTTCGTAAAAAAACACATATACAGTAGAAATATTTTATAACGTCGCCTGTTATAACGACCAACCGCATATAACAATGGAATTTTTACAAGAAGTTTGGTTTGCTATTCTACTCCATACTAAATATGTCGGTTATAAGGATATCCATCGTATATAACGACGAAACTTGCTATAATGACGGCGATTTTGTAGTCTACGTAGATTCTAAGTAGGGAAATTAGCATCGGATATAATGATGTGACTTAACAATCGTACATCGGAACCATTTGGGTTCAAAATAACGCTGGAATCATACTGTTAAGTTCAAATGAAAGGACAGAAGTCAGATGCAGGAGTTGGGTGGGGTGGGGGGAAGCTCCGCGTCTAGTTATCAGTAACTTAAAACTACGAACTAATAACTGAGAAACATTTACAACCTTATAGTAAAATTTCATTACAAAATGTTAAAACGAAAATTACAAATTTTTTCGGAAGCAGTGCTTGACATAGTCATAGGCTTATATAGCATAGGAATTATATGGGCTTGTGGGGCCCGAGCCTCCTCCCCTCCCAAGGCCCAAACGTGAGGCTTACATATGGGCCATAAATTTTCCAATTGCATAAATTTGTCCATAGGAAGTCGTTTCGGATTGTAGTAAGTGATGGAAACTTTTCCAATGTGGACGACAAATTTTGTTTGGACAAATTTAGGCTGGACGACAAATTTTGTTACATGATTAACTAATGTGGATGCAAATAATAGCATCCCTGTAGTTCCAGAATGGCTCATTTTCGGACATTGGTTTACTGGATCGAAGTTGTTTCTTTTGATCTCCTTCACCTATTACACATGCTTGACAATTCCCAATTGCCTCCAGTATGGTAAAACAATTGTTTTCCACACCTTTTATGACTAAATGGCAACACTACTCAGGACCAGGGAAGGGAATTTCTGATTTTTTTTTGCCTCTGCTGCATTATTAGGTCAATCACTTAAATTATGTGTCAAAATTTTTTTGGTTCATGTGACTGCCTACGTAGCAACGATGTGGATGTATATAATAAATTCACTCTACAGCCAAATCGGATCCTTTGCGGACCTGATTTCGCCAAATATGGCTTATTTGGCGTCCTTTACCACCCCTTTCAGTTTGTTCCATTAGTTTTGAATCACTCTGTATAACGAAGCCCATGCCTGTATCCAGAGGGGGGATCTTAGGGACCGCTCCCCCGAAACGAAATTTGTAATCGGACAGTAAATATACATACGTGTATTTACTTGTCAAGCTTGTAAAAAAAGGGGATATATGGAAAAGTTACAAACCTTGAATAATTATGAAAATTCTGACCACAAGATCTCGTTACGTAAACCACTAATTTGAGAATACTTTAGAGGAAAAAATGAAACCATTTTCTTCAAAAGGGGATAGGGGAATTACTAAAAAAGACATTACAGGGGACTGAAAATTCGTTATCGTCTTGATGTATTTCATATATTTAATAATACTAAATATCTAAGTAGACTAATATATTTAACATTAATGAATAAATTTCTTAACATAAATTTTGCATTGAAAACTTATAAGAGTATTTTATAATTTATAATTTTCCTTATCCTTATTTTAGAGTAGATGACCCTCTGTAAAAAACATAATGTACATAAAATCTGCTCTAGAAATCTATTTTGAATATATTTTTAACATAAAGGAACAATTCCCATTATCATAAAATTTTGTTCAAAATAAAAATTTTTAAATAAAGTTCTAAAATAAATTATTTTTTAAAGCTATTCTTTCAGATGAGCTGATTACAGTTCCGTGGGGGGGGACCAGCCACTTATCTAAGGTACTGTCCATCTTTCCAAAAAAAAACCCTGTCTACGGCCTTGCATGCTGCGATTGTACCGATATATACTATAAAAATTTTTGAACCCCCCCCCGAAATTAAATCCTGGCTACGGTCTTGACAAAGACCAATTTTTTCCTAAGAACAAACTTTAGAAATTTCTTATTTTTTAAATTAAAACATTTAATTCGATTAGCTAAAAATTTTAAAGTTCTAATATCAGTAAAAAAATTTTCCACCCCCTCACTTTCGCCATTTCACTACCCCCTCGTCTTGTAATAAGAAATTCGGATTCTAATTATCCAATTGTTTTAGCAAATATGCTTTATAGGTGTATATATTGTTCGTTAGATTATACAGTGTGTAAAAATATAGTTCGATATTTATATTTGTTTACTTTATTTAGGAATGTCCATGGTTGGTTTTATAATTACAAAATAGCTTCAATTTTTTTTGTTTTAACACCTTTGGTACTCATTGATGACTCCAAAGCCTTTCGCTCACTGGGCTTCAGTTCGAATCAAAACAAGTTTAAACGTTCGTAAATATATCATAGTTCGAAGGTATTTAGGTTCAAAAATCATTAGTTCCGTCTTACATGATGCATTGAATAATTTCAGGACAAAACTGAAAGCAACTAAACATTCGTCTTTTATTTTCATACACAAAAAAATCCACACTTTTCAACCGTAGCTTCAGTTATTTACACCGCAGAGCATAGCTTAAAACTCCTGCTGAATTACACACATTTACACTATATCAAAAGTCATTACCCTTGCATAACCATGCGAAGAAAAAAGATGAAGAAATTTCTGACATGTTAAGAAATAATTGAATGTCAATTTCCAGTTCTTCTAAGTCAGTATTTTCGTCCCTTAACTGAAGAAAAATAACAACCCGCTTTCGTTTCATCGCTGAGCCAAAGTTTCTGAATTCCATACGTTTCTGAGTTATTTATTTGCTCTATGTAACCAAGAAATAACATATTCGTAGCTACTAGCCATTTGCTACATATCTGTTTAGCAACATTTGTCGCTTTCAGAGAGGAGTCTGGATTATATATATTTTGAAATCCCAGTCAGATACTGCGCGAATGGATAAGAACAAATACATGTTTGCTAAATAGCTAAAACTTCAGCAAGAAAAAATGTTGGTTTTTTATAACCGAAATGTATTCAATTTCGTCGTACATTCTTTGAATACTACGTTCTTGTTGCAGTAAACACGTCCTAAACCACGAGATTCCAAATGCTTACAATAAAAATATTCGTTTTTTTATAATAATTGCCTATATTTGTTGGGATTTTTTTCCAATCAAAACTATGTCATTAAAATTTTCATTATCAACGCGAATTTTCTTCTTGCTCATCTTACATGGTGACTTACAAATTTCGAAGAAGAAATGACTTCCTCCTACATATAAATTGAAGTCAGAGAGCTTTTGGTTACAGATATCTTTTAAACTTTATACCAAATATATTCAAATGAAGTTCCGTGGTAAGAATTCTTTCTACACGATAAAACAGAGTGTTTAAAACTAAAGTTGTACAAGAGAGAATACTGATAAACAAATGCAATTTTTACAAGTTTATTCTTCGTTTGAGCTATTAAAAACGTCTATTGCAGAAACAAAAAAATCTGACGGTAGTTTCTACGGTCTGTGGCTGTATTATGTAATGATGCATCATCTTACTGCACAAGCACACGCAAACTAAATGCCATCCATAGCATTGCGACGGAAAACTAAACACCGTAAAAAATGCTGGCTAACAAATCGCTCTCAGATAAACACTTCTTTTTGTTGCTATCGACTTATGGAAGATAGAAATCCAAGAGGAAATTCGTGTCTGTTGCTTCAGATTGATCTTTGATATAAATAAGAGTAACCAAACTTTTTAGGTACATCCTGTCTGAACTGAAACGAAATTCACAGACTGTGACAAAATGTTTACCCACTCTGAAAAAATCCTCAAATTTTATTCATGTTATATTTTAAATATTCATAGGTGTGGCAGGATTTTGTGATACAGCAAAACAGGGGAATTCTAAGTTGACGTCGAAGCAATTCGCATTCATTATAATTTTAACTTCGAAAATAAGTTGATAAAAACCCGAGAAAATTGTAGTGTGCTAGCGTTACTTCTTTATTATATATTACTTATTTTTAATTAGTTTCTTACGGGGCGAAGCCTCTTTAATATTCAAAAAAAATTTGAAGAAAATAATTTTAAAATTGGTATTTCATATAATGAAGAAATTTAATTAATTTTCTCTCTCACATTAGCGGCCTTTATATATTAAACATTTAATAATCGTTAGTTATAAAACTTTTAGTTATAAAGCTGAACTTTTATATCTTTGCGTATTAGTCCCTCTAAGTAAATATCATCTCCAGTTATTAACTCAAAAATGATTTATCATAAAACAACCAGTTAAATAAAACCAATGTTTCTATTTGAGCTCATACAGATGAGTTTATTTTTATGAGCCAAACATAATTCCCAAGATGTTTCATATCAATTAAAGTAATATATTTACCACTGAAAGGAAATGTCAAGCTCTTGCAGAATTATTTTAAAAATAACTAAATAAACCAACACATTTTGCATACTTTTTCTGCAAAAAAATAAAACACGAACGTTTCAAATCTTCTAACCCTCTCAACGACGGATATCGCTCTCTCTCTCTCTCTTGCAAGCCATTTTAATACTCTATCGTATTCAAATAACGCCTCTTTTGGCATCGTATCACTGAAACTCAGCATCCCCCTAACAAAACCATATAGTCATGGCTCAACAAATCCGGTCGTTTGGTCGCCATTGGCGACTAGATTTTTACAGTTGGTGAATAAGAAATTTGGGTTATTATGCAAAATACCAAAACCTTTTGTGTTATTATTATTATGCGTTTGGAATATACATTGTTCGTTCTTTCTTTCTTCCCTTCCTCTCTCTCTCTCTCTTTCTCTCTCTTCCTTTCTTTTTTTTCTTTTTTTCTTTTTTTTCAGGAGGACGAGTACCATTCTTGTCTGACGAGTAAAATTTGCCCCGATTTTTATTGAGCCCTCCATATAGTCATATCATGCTTTATTGCACCGAACAAGTAATCGGCAGAGGATTGCATCACAAAAACTAAGATTTCTCTCGCTGAAGATTGAGCCATATGCCTGATGATTATAATTTCTTAATAATTAAGTAGTTTTAATTAAGGTACGCATATTGTTCGTTTTAAACATAATGCTATTACCCACTTGATAAACTACAGTATGGTGAGAACGTAACATTTGTGTGTATTGGGAAACCAAAAAACAATTGCTGACTTGAATTATTTCAGTAGCCGAGAGCTGAACCCGCAATATCTCTCCGAGATATGTCTGTACACTATTTCGTATAATATTACTTGGTCATTAAGACACTTTAACTAAGATTCCATCAATACATTCATTCCTATGTAAGGCTGTGTTTGTTAGTTATTTAAAATTGTGATCCCTTTTAATTTCTTATTAAAGTTTTTAAACATCGCAAAATTTTAAAAATCACTACCTAAATTTTTAACGTTTATCCTATTTTTTCATCATTGTTTGTCTCTACAGGAAGGCAGACAATGATAATATCCCAAAAAATTCAGTTTCTGTACAAATAAATCATGACTGTTAAAAAAATGTTGTTTACTTAAACGTGAGTTAGACTTCACATTAATATAAAACTTCACAAAAATATCCCAGTTAAAAACTTAAATAGTGAAACTCTCTTTCTTTAACAAAAGGCTTTATAAAATGCTACTTAGAACTATTTGGATATCTGACTATCTGACATTTTAAATTCCTGGATATGTTGTGCAGATGAAAGGATCTCTCTGGAGTAGTTAATAATTGTGCTGAAAGCCTCTTCCATGGTAAATAAAATTTCGAAATACTTTAACGCAATAATAATAATAATTGTATCACAACATTTAAATATAATTTTTATTTTGTTTATAATGGCTAGTAAAAATGTATTTGTTTCATACTTTAAAATAAATGCTTCTATTTGATATGAATAAATTCAAAATTATATAATATGTACATAAATATATAATATAGAAATAAATCCAAAAAATTTTTTATTCTAGTTCACAACTTTCAAAACTGCAGATTCACCTCGGAGAAGGGGAATCTGCCTTTAGTTTTAAAATATTTTGTATTTTATTATAAAATCTAGGATAAACTAAGTAAACTAATTTTATTATACTAATTTATCATAGGAAGCTAAAGCTTCATTTATAAAAGAACAGTTCAATTTATTCTGTTTCCGACTTTCCTTTTTATTTAGCTTTTCTGGTATTCAAGTCAGAAGTATCATACCCTTTTAAGCAATTCTTGAACTTTCATACCAAGTATGGCCAATTGTATATTCAGAATGTGCAGCTTTGTTTACTTTATCTGTTTCATCACTGCTGAGCGTCTAGAAACTCGTTTTTCAGTCTATAGTATAAGAATTCCGTCTTCGTACGAATAGTCGGTATGTGTGGAGTCACGCACGGTTGACAACAAAGAGAGTGGGGCCCATGCGAATAATTTCCTTTAAAATTCCCTATCTGCAGTTCCGCTAAATTTTATCGAAAGTATTCCATTCCAACTGTGGGGAAATGAAAAACTTCCCCACGTTCCACATCCAGGTAAAGAATGCACAGCAGCGACTGGACAACAATACTACGCTCTATGGACAGCTCCCTCTTAGTAAGCAGCTAAATCATTTTCAGACATGTCATTTTCAGGAACTCTATGTCATTTGTCAAATTACATAATATGGTAAAGTAGAAGATGTAGAGAACGCATGTCTTATAGATATAAAGTTAAGTATGATGAAAAAATATAAGGAAAATATTTTGTTTGAATGTGAGTGCAGGCACACCAAAACAGAATGTTTTTGACACGACTAAAATTGTTGCCACTTTTCAACTCTTATTTTGTATTTTAGCTTTTCTGCCCTTCTTCGTTTTTCACATTATTTCATTACTGAAGATTAGCATTGTAATATCGAAGTTCCCATTTTCAACCACCTTTTGAGCACCTTCAGGTGTCAAACAACGACGTCCATATTCTTGTGAGCTTTTATTGTCATTGCTAACCTTTGTCCTCCTCTTGTTTTTCAACTCTGTTCTTCCTCTTCTTTCTGTGCTTCTTAGTCCCATACTTCCTTTCTTTCTACTCCTTGCAAATGATCCTCCTTCCTCCTCCTCCATGCATACCTCTACCTAGCAGAGGTTCTAGACAAAAAATGTAGGTGCACAAATTCCTGCCTGTGTGCACGGGCACCTCTGGCGGCGCACGTGCACATAAGCAATATAATAAAATCCGAATATATTTCGGGGGATCAATGCCCCCCCCGGCCCTAGCCTAGAAACGCCACTACCTCTAGCATTCAAGTTTTCGTTGTGATCATCTTTATTACACACCTGGAGCTCTACTACGAAAATACTTGTGTAAAAAATTAATGCTATATTTCAATTATGCCTTCAATGGAATTCAAACTTTTTACTGTGGTTTGTATTTCTCCCATACATAAAAACAGTTTATTGCATTATTAATGTTTTATAATTTTCTTTATTTTAAAGTTGTGTTATTATTGTTCTACATATATAAATAGATCGATGGTGCAACTGGGTCTGCACCCCTACTAGCCCCGTCTTAGCTACAGGCCTGACTTGTGATTCAATTATGGCTTTAAATATTTTGAGAAAATTGTTTTTGTATATAATCAGCTTTAATCATAGATCGCTAGATAATTGTCTCTTGAGATGTATGTAAGCATTTTGGTAACATGTTGGCACACAATTTAGGCGTGCGTTCACGATGCTACCAAATGGAGTTGTCTACCCACCCACCCGTTCTTCTGCATACGATTCAAATATAAAATGTAGTTCATTACAGAGTGTTTCCATCTTGTACAAACTTGAAAAAGGGGTTAGAACACTAGATAACTGGCTTGAAAACACCACACCTATTCAATATCTATAGGCCTCCTACCCCTTAGATACTAGTAACCTTGCTCATGCCTTTTCACACAATGTAGAGTAAACTAATGTTGCCTTCTCCATCTGTGAGCTTACTACATTAGTATGCATTTATTTAAAACAAACGAATCAGGTTTCGTTTCCCACTTCACAAAGATCCTTCCACTCATTACATAATGGGATGTGCAAATTGAAACTATGCACGAAAGCATACCTCGAGAGAACTACCACGGATTCCATATCTAAACTCGATGAGACCCTGTAACGAATGAAGACGACGGGCTACTTATTTTTTATACCCTGTCGCCCCAGTACCCTTAGTTGAGTTCAACCAGTAACCAGTCGGGTAGCATACCGAACTGTTGGTGAGTACGTAATCAAAAAAAAAAGAAGAAACTTAAAAAGAAAAATTGCGTAAAAGGTTTTGGCCAGAGCAGTCGTTGACCCCATGCTCCTAAAATACATTGAAGTCCCTTAGGCTAAATGGCCCGTCCTCACCGCTCAGAGAGAGAAAAACGGGAAGTCACTTCGAAATTTTTTTTTTTTCTTTTATTGAGATACCATGAGTCTTGTTTTTTTAAACCCTGGTTTGCCTTGATACGTCGCTTTTTTCAGCTGAAACTACACTTTGAATAACTTTAAAAATATCATTGTTACGTCAATTTTTAAACACGCTACTTTACACTATATGATGATGTGTTTTCTTCGTACCATTGAAACTTTTCTCATAGTTTGGATTAGCCATTATTCTAACATGATTGTGTAAGGCTATTTAAATTATGTTTTCGAAACCCTTTCTGCACATTAATATCCTAAATATTTGTTCTTTAGTTGCGCATTGGAAAAATTGTCCTTCATTAAAATCTGAAAAGGACCTTGCTAAAGGACTATCTATATGCCTTCTAACTAGTTTTGTTTGTTTGTTTGGATTTTTTTATGGCGCAAGAGCATCTGGGCTATACTGCGCCCCTTCCAACTAGAAAAAAATTTTGGAATAATAAGATGGAAATATTTTCCGCAAACAGATGGTATATACCAGCGGTTATTTAACTTTTCTAGACCGCGGACCCTCTTCAGAGATCACTCGCCCTTGCGGACCCCCCAAGAATTAACTCAAAGTTTAAAGCCCGGAATTTGCATCATACATATTTATTTCTAGTGTTTCATCACTAATTTTCACCATTTAAGGAAGGAATTTTTCGTCCCCTCATAATTTATTCTTAGCATTAAAGAGCAAATGCTCTTTTCTTAATACTTTTCCAAACCTTTGTGGAACACTGGAAGGACCTCGCGGATCCCCAGGCATCCGTGGACAACAGTTGAAGAACCGCTGGTATATACGGCTTACCTATGTTGAAAACTTGATGGAAAATTATTATTGTTTTATAATCACAATTACTATAAAATTTAATTTTTCTATTCCTATTATTTCGTTCTTTCGTTATATTTATCTGTCTTCGTAAAAAAAAGTCTAGGGCTGATAAAAGATTGGAAATGTTTTCTATCACACAATTTCCAAATTATAAATTAAATACATATATATAAATCTAATTTAAATATGCATATTCTTAATCACACTCTCATTAATTTACATATCTACAATATCGATTATTATATATC
>QLNU02015360.1:229751838-229768710 GCA_006491805.2 Dysdera silvatica
TGACTAAGTAAATTTCATGTTTGTGCGCCATGGGTCTCAGAATATCGATTTTAAAAAAGGTGAGGCATGTAACCCGGATTTACCCTACCTGAAACCGGAGCATTTCTGAAAACCCTCATCCCTTCTAAAATATATAGTAAGAAGTTCACAAAAAAGTCTTTTTGAGATAATACATTACACCGATATCTATGTGTTCAATACGCTAAATATTTTATGAGGAAAACAATCACAAAATAACAAGTCAAAGAGATGCTCAAAACGTTTTTTGAGCATCTCAAAATAAAGCCTACTTTGGGAATGATCGCTAATATAAGTTCCTTTTTATCCTGTTTTTTTTTTATTTATCTATCTATTTAGCTTATTACAATGAAATTCAAATGGAAATATATTACGTTGTGCATTAAATGTAAAGCAAATTCAAAACTAAATATTATTATATGCATATTGAATGTACACAGATTTTCTATACGGACTTCAATTCCAAAATTTAGGATGTTAAATTACAAAATTGATTTAGCGAGCATTTGCGTTAGTCCTAAGCCCCTCGTTCCATACGGGTCCTATTATGGATTAATAGTGGCATTAGATTCAATTTTTGCGGATCAGTAATTTCAGTTATATTACTTTTTTTTATACAGAATAAAGAATTTCTCTATAAAAACATAACAACATTATTTTAATAAATATATAATCCTTGCGTTCGGTAATTTAAAGCTGAGTCATCCCCCTACATTGAGTCTTTATAATCCGTAGAATCTTACTTGTTGAATGAAAAATAAATTCAAATTAATTTTCGAACGCTAAACTGATATTTCAAAACATTCACAATATTGAAAATACAATCCAACTTTGTCGTAACGACTTCGGTTGCGGTGACGATTCGGTTATCATGTCAAAATTTTAAAATCCCTTCGTGGATTATTTGTATATAATTGTGCGTATATAAGTATGTGTATATATGTATATATATAAAGTATGTGTATATATGTATATATATAAAGTATGTTTATATAATTATATTATTAATTATTTTTCTGTTGCAACGCCAAAATTTTGCTGGTCCCTTGAATGTCGAATATAACCGAATTCGGTTGTATATAAATTCTTATTCTTTATCCGTTTTCTACAAATTCAAAATTCTTTGATGTAAATTCTTCAAACGTAACATTTGTATATTTTAATAGATAAATCAAAGCCTATCTAATATTTTGGATTCCACTTGTTCATTTTTGCAGCTAAATATATTTTTAATGAGTCCAAGACTTTTAGCACTGTATTTTAAAGAGCAAAGAAAATGAATATGGCAATAACTAGGTATAGGTATTGATTGCAGACGGTAGGTGATAGCTATCTATTTTCTTATACGCTCTCATTTTTCATTTTCCGGTAACGGTTGAACGAAAAACATTTCCCCTCTAAAAATCCCTCTTCCCACTACGCATGCGCCAGCGTCTTTTAGTTACCATGGCTACAGGTCATGTCCAGCAGTGGCACATCTTTACTGCTGGCGTAAACACGTATAAACCTACCAGTCGTAAAAACTGACTTAAATATGAGACCGCAGTGCGAAAGCTGATGCACACAGGAAACCATGTGAAAATACTTGTTCTATTCCGAACGGTCGCTCTTATGGATTAGGCGTTTTTGTACATCGGTCTATGTAAACAGTGAGTTCCGTTTAGATTGTAACTTTATTTCATAATTTTAGATAATTTCAAATCAAATTATTTGATGCAATTTTGTTCCATTTATAAACAGTATTATTTTTTACGTAATACTCAGATACGTAAATCAGTGAACGTAAGAAAATTTCGAATGTTTGAATTGCCGTCACCAAATCAAACAAAAAATATAGTTTGCCTTAAAATACTTTAAATTACATTAATGATCCTAAAGTTGTTATATAGAAGTTAGGTCAACTATTTTACACTTTTATTAGGCCTAACTACAAACGTTTAATGTTTCCAAATTCAATTTAGTCAATTTATTAGTTTAATCAATTTTTTTTTTCTCCTAAAACAAAAAGCTCCAGTATGAACTAATAATATACGTGGGTGTCGGAATTTTCACGTAAAATTCAATTTAGATTGCTATTTGTAGGCCGCATTTAACCTCTAATCTCTTCTGAAATATGACATTTTAGGCTTTTTACTTAAAAATCGTTACAGACAAGCGGGAATGAATATTAACTAAATAAATCTTGTTTCTTTTTTTTGAATGTCTTGTTATCTAGAATACTCTTCATGATAATGCACTTGCTATTGTGTAATGCGACATGAACTTCACTGACTATGAAAATTTAAAGTTACGTACAATGTACGCACATTGATCAAAAAATTATAAACTTTCTATTAAAACAGTTGCAGATACGAAACAGATTAGCAATAAAAACCTGACTAACACAGTTAAATAAATTATAAATATATAATAAATATTTAATAATAAAAATTTAATCAACTGTATTAGTCGTGTTAATGTTGCACAGTGATTCACCTTTTTAGTACTGTAGCAAATACATTTGCAAATCAATCTGATACAATTTATGAGTACTGATACATTACGCCGTTTAGTATTCGGGGCACATGGATTGTTCCATTATCTTAATTTTGCAAATCATAATGGGAGAAATACCTAAGATTTTGGAGGGTTTACAGACAAATATGATAGACTATAAGCGATAATGCAACAGCTTATGTCAAAATTGTGCAAGGATGTCTTCCAGATTATAATACGGACTCCTGTATTTAGCAGCCCTCACTCATACCCAAATTGCAAATGTGCATATTGAGACAACAATATCCTGTTTCTGCAACTCTGTCATAATTTTTGTTTTACTAGAAAAGTAATCCCAATCAGGGGCGTAGCGATGAAACAATCATGGGGAGCTCAAATAGCTTTAAAAAGGGTTATATACATTGTAAACTTTCTCTCAATAATTATTTTAAAATTATCGATGCTCTCTGTTTAACGATGGTATTTTAAGATCCCGGCGAATTCTTCATAGACATTCAACCCATTCCGGTTAACGTCTTTTACTTCGTTTTAAAGTCATTAATGCGCAAGTTTTTCTCCTTCGACGTTAAAACGAAACACGTGCCTTGATATTTAATCCACTAAGAGGGGCTTCTGCCCCCGCGGAACCCCTTTTCTGCGCCACAATTACTCTTTACTACGTTGCAATTAAACCAAATGCCATAAAGTGTATTCTACGAGAGTTAATTACTTTTATTTGAAAGGAAAGAAACCTATTTTGATATTGAAGGATATATTCTTTCGATCATACACACAAAAGCATTCGGCAAAGTTTTATGCATATAAATTAAATGTTATCTTTGTTTATTTGAAAACTTATCAGTGGGCAATCTCAAGTACTCCACGTATTATACTACAAAAAAGGTATTTCAGGTATAAATACCAAATCACGTATTACGTTAAATTACACTGTTCAATAACCCCCGTAATCATAAATAAGGATCCTTTAAGATCTGTATTTATATTTTAATTTTTTGATTACTCTCGTTGAAGTAACAGGTTATCTATTAAAAATCAACGACCGTTTTGTCGTAGATTTAGAAGGTAAAGATCCAGATTTTTTAATGGCGATGCGAAAATGTTGGATTGATTATTAGATTATTTATTTTTAAATTTTGATTTGCGCAAACTTGAACCAATGTGTGCCAAAGGTTGGCTTCGAAACTTTCTGTATCGCTCCATTTTCGGGAGATATTTGATTATGATTGATATGATTATTTCTTGATTAGAGTTATTCAGCTTCATAGATATGCATTTGCTTCCGATTAAGTATTTTGAAGTTTAGCTATTTCTTGTTTGAAGTTGCTTCAAACAAAATATTTTTTAATGCATAGAATATAAAAAAATTAACCTCTCTAGTGAATAGTTAAAAGTTCCTAATGATTGTAATGACCTGAGTAAAAAATCTTTATTTTTAGATAATATTGAGGTCCGGTTATTATTACAAAGCGGCATTACCAAGCAAAATATTACAAAGCAAATTTTCAATTTCTTATAAAAACTTACTAGATTGATCTGTATCAATGGCGTCTCTTCATAAAAATGAGCATTAGGAACACTAACCAAAAAGTATAAATCATTTAATATCATGTTTAATCATGTAATATCATTTTTACGATATCAATATTGTTATGGTGAGATTTATTATAACTTCTAAAAGCTTTGAAATTCCTAAACACTGCTCCAAAGGCTGTAGAACTTCAGTTCATGTCTGTGCAAACAGTTGAGCGCAAAACAGAATATAGTACAAGGGCGTTGAGGTAACGAGTTGGTCTACCGTGTAGAAAACCCGAATTTGTATCCCCGCGAGTTCAAAAAGCTTGCCATTTCTTCTGTGGATGCATATTCCATGATTTGATTCCTTAGTTAACAGGTGTGGTTCCTGACACGGCGTGATCTTAGCTGTTCTAGCGCCATAAGATGCAAGACAAAATGTGGTATGCTTGTGTATGATCTTTGAGCAATAAAATAAGCATTTTTGTTTACTTGGTAAGCTTTGGATCCTAAACTTATGCAACAAGTTATCCGAAACGCGACCTATGTCTTAACGTAACCTCCAACCCATAATACGTTTGCGCACGACCTAGTTTACTGACATTCGAACTCAGTTGACTGAGCTCAAAAACCAATGTTGTAACAATGGAATCACACTAGAACCATGAATAAGAAATACGGTAAAACCTCTCAACAACAATATTATACGGACCGAGAAAAATTATCGTTGTAGAGGGAGTTATTGTTATAGGGAGGGTTCATTATACAGTAAAACCTCTCTACAACACTATTATACGGACCGAGAAAAATTATCGTTGTAGAGGGATTTATCGTTGTTGGGAGGTTTTACTGCATATGCTGCACATAGGTTCACGTATCATTAAAGGGTTATGAAGGCTTTTAACTATTTGGAAATAAAAAATTATATAAACTACTAAATCCGCAAAAGAATGTACTTGTACAAATGTCTAGTAATTCCTTAAGCCCTTTAAATATTTCTTGGCGATAAGAGATTTCCCCCTTTGACGATGCTTAATAGGGGATGCTGTATGAACATTACATTTATACCCGTAATTGTATAATATGTTGTCTTCCATACAAGGGCTTTTCTTTATTCTCAATCGTTCTTTAAGTATTTTTAACTTCTTGTTTAAATATCTTGTCTGGGGATATTTCAGTGCACTCTATTATAAACTTTTTGATCTTCAAATGTGGACATATATATATATATAAAATGAAGATAGTTTGTGAGTGGAAATATCTGTAAAAATCTCGTGATATCGCTATAAACATACTTTTCTTCCCCAGAAAGCTACCACTAATTATAAATTTGAGGATCATTGATTTTTGACGACAGTATCTAACGGTTGAAAAATATTGTTAGACAAGTCTAGAGAATGTTATATTATGATAATGAACATGAGGGCAGATATAAGTAAATTATGCTATATCTGATGCAATATACCAGCCATTAAACTCCGGGTAAACTGATTGGATACCAAATAAGAAATTGAAATCTATACCACTTCATTTAAAAATACAGTTGTCTTAAATTACTTGTATTTCCAAAAAAATTCAACTTTGTAATTCTTAAATTTTTGATAATATTTGGTTTGTTTGTTTTAATTGTACAGTTACTTGATCCAGCAGTATGATCCACACTTTCTATGAAAACAAGTTCCACTTAAGATTAACCAATAATCACAATTGCTGACTTCATTATCCATCTACCAAATACGCACTTCTAACCTTATTTGCCAGAGATGTCTGCTACCGAATTTGTCTGCAAAGAGGAAATGCAAAAAATCATAGCATTTCCATAGATAACCGGGAAATCCGCCTACGACGAAGTCCGTCAATGTCCAAAGTATCCCTCGGATATGAGGTTGCAAAAAGAGACTAACACGCAAGCATCCGCGCAATTTTACCATGAGAAAACAATACTACCGCGTTCCGCATGGCCGCTTGCCTAACTCATGGCCTGCATCGTTACTACGTGAACCATTCTGATGCTAGTGAGGTTAAGCTGATTCCTCTTGGAATGGTTGAGGGCATCTCTCTCTCCCTCTTCAGCAATCTGTGCAAACGCCACCGATGACGGAGGTCAGATGCATCGGCTGACACAGTTTCCTAGCGAGATAATCTAAGGGTAGAAGGTAATGGGGTACATGTGAGAAACACCGTATCAGATCTAGATTGTACTTAAGTCCCACATAGCACACCTTTCGTATCTTTATAGGAAGGCTTCGTAGAATTGATAATCAATTCTAATTGGTATGCGGTAATAGAATTTGCAAACTAAACTCTAGGCGTGTCCTTGATGTCCTCGAAGAGGAAACAATGGTTCTGGAAGCCGTTTTCAAATAAATTTTGATTCCAATACTTGAACAGCAATTAACTATTGTAATATTCAAGAGAATACGGTCAAATATGAATCTTAAAATTAAATAGGACTTCCTAAAATTATCCATCGTATTTTAAAAGCGACATTCCGTTGCAAATATTTAAAAACTTATAGACTGTGTTTGCTTTTATAAGAAAAATTGCGCAAGGGTTATTTACAACATAGAAATTATCATCCTGAAACATACCCAGCCCCAAAAAAGGAAGAACACTAGCTTTTATCGAAAAAAAATATTACCCCTACATCGTTCATCATGCCGTTAAAAAATTCGCTTTCAATAATACCGTAAACGCATGCTGCTTTTCTGTAAACGGTATTTCAGAATTCCTAGGCAAGGTAAACCCGGTTTCCTCGGAAAACTGTACATCCCGGTAAAACATGATGATGCCCAGGAATAATGCAAATGTCCTTGCGCCATAAAACACAAACAAAAAGATCATAACTAAACTTTTAATGAGTATTTTTCGCTTATAATACTCCACTATATTTATTTACCTTTCGGTTTGTTTAATACTATTTTATGCATAACAACGGGTATATTTAATAACGTTGTAACCTTGTACATCAGTGGGTACAGTCAATACAGTTACTCACTGCCCTGCGGTGGCGCAGTGTGGTAACGCGTTCGCCTAGTGCGCCGTTAATCCGGGTTCGACTCCCAACAGTGCAAAGAACGCTTACTCAGAGATCTCATAAAGATCGCACTGCTCACTGTAGTCCGGGGTTTGGTTCCCTAGGCCTTAAGAGGTTCGGATTCCTCGGAAAACAGTAGGTCCCGGCGCAGCATGACCATTGTAGTCTTTGAGCCGTAAAACCACAAACAAACAAATACAGTTACTCATTAAGCTCAGGTTGCAGCAGTCCAAGTAAGCTTAAACATGTATAAATGTATTACTGTCTGGAGGTCAAGTTTAGTCGTCGAACCCATCTTCAGATGACCCATTAAATAAGGCCGAGAACCCGTACAAAATAATTATTTAATCGTTCATTTAAAAAAAAAAGGTCTGGCAAAAATTTGGTTCCGCCATAATCGCCTGCTATCAATTTATACTTACAGGGAAAAGTATCTGAGTGAAAAACACTCCAATTGCATATGCCAAACTCAAATTGCATATACTTACAGATCATTATTCATAGCTCTGATTTGCGCTTTTCAGATAAAGTATCTAAAACTATATTACTCAAACGCTTACTATAGAAAAACGTCGCCAGTGTCTCTTGTATTCGAACCTAAAGAAATTTGTGTTTATTTCTTATTAAAAATTCAGTTATTCCTGCCTCTCCGCAACTACCCTTTATTTAAAATTATTTTCAAAATACCTTAACAAAATACTTTAACTAAAACGTAAAGATTCTATAGAGCGCATTAACTCAGTAATCAAAGCATTAAACTGATAACTTGAAAGGCGTTTGTTTTAACTATAGCTAACGATCCCTCTCTTTTTTTTTTTTTAACTAAAGAAGAAAAGCACGAATAGTTTTAGTCAATTTCAGAAAGAAATTGGGAACAGCAAAAATTAAATTGTGCGTGTTTCTCAATTCCTGTGCAGAAAGTTTTAAATTATTAAAAATTGAATCACTTCACTAACCGACCATTGAGTGATTCAGAACTGCCGAAGCTCTTAACACGTTTGACTAGGTGTGCCTCGTAGCGTTAAATTCGCCTGTCTCACAGCAGCCATATTTACCTTCTAAAAATTTTATAACAACTTCGTTTTTATATATGAACTTAATACAATTCTTCACAAATATCAATATTTCTGCAGTGTTTACCAACAGGATTCATCGGTATTTTGAAAGGTCGTACACAGGGCTGTCCTGAAGAAAATTATTGAGAATATGCGGTGCTGTCTTAATTAAAGAGTATTGAAATTGCGGGGTTACTGGACTTGGTGATGTCACCGCGCTGACTGTCATTTGACTGGTCGTCTATCGTCTATCCAAGCCCAAGGTGGCAGTTGCCACTTTCATCAGTTTTTCATTCCTCTCCTGGTCGTACGCAGGATATTATTTTGAGACCTGGGGGATTCACAGGGTTTGTGCCTCATTTGTTTCCATTCAAGTTTGTAAATGACTAGGGGAAAAAAAAAAAGACTGAACTTTGTTGAAAGTTGCCCCAAAAACCAGCAAATACAAAAATTTCCGTGAGACCTTGAGAGTATGCGGTGCGTACCCTGTATTTTTCAAAATTTCTTGAGAGCACCCTACGCACACAGCGCGTACTTCTTGGGGACAGCCCTGGTCATACAGTAATAACACTCACTAAAGGTACCGTTAACATATCGTGTCATGAACTCTGGTTCAACACTCAATGGTATCGTAAAACATGTGCCGTGCGACTGTAGCCCGGGTTTGGTCCCCTTAGTAGCAGAAGTTCGGATTCTATTAAAAATTATAGATCCAGGTCATCCATGTGAGGCTGATGAGGCGATCGCCTCAGCCCCCCTTTCAGCTAGGTTTATATCATGGAAAATAAAATGATAAGTACCGGATACTTAGCTAAAAATAGGAGTCGGGAACAAATCGCCCACGCCTTAAAAGATTTCTGGATCCGACCTTGGTCCTGGCACAACCCGACATTTGCTGTCCCTTCGCCGTAAAAACACAAACAGTATTTTAAAATAAATAGCACGTTATAAATAGCTTTTAAAACATAATTTAGATTTTTAACCAATCGCCAAAATTCTTTGCTGATTTTTTCGCTTTTTATTAAAAACGTGCATCCCGCACTTCACCTACTACTGCCCTGAAATCATTGAAAATTTGTCTTGTACTATATGTAATACTGATACGTATTGCATGACGCATAGGAAAGATTCAAAAGGTTTTCTTTTATTACAATAGTTCGTTCGCGGAAAGTTGACCGATGGTACTGTTAGAATTCACGGGAGCTGACGTCACAAACGGGCTAGTTTATTACAGCAGAGGGGAGGACGTCATTTCAGAACTGGTTTTTGGCGCAGACAAACGTTCGGTAAGAATCAGTTCTGAAATGACGTCCTCCTCTCTGCTGTAATGAACTAGCCAGTTTGTGACGTCAGCTCCCGTGAATTCTAACAGTACCAGGAGAAACAAAATCCGTTAAAATTTAATGAAAAGGGTAAATATTATACAATAATTATTATTTTTTTTATTTTTTTTTTTTTGGTAGCCCACATATTAGTAGCTCAAACTAGAGCTTTATTGTTTTTGGAGAAAAAGAGGCGCCGTCCTCATCCTGGATTCGAACCAGGGTCCCCGCGTTGAGCCCGCGGTGTCTTGACCTACTAGACGAATGAGGACAAGAACAAACGCATTTTTCTCCGTATATGAGGATGTAAGATATTATTACCCTTCACAGGGATAACACAATTGCCAAATAATGGTCAACACAGAAAAGCCTCCGGGGCGAGATTTTTGTGAGTTTTTCGTGGGGGAATTTATTATACAATAATTTTTGCCACCCACGTATATGTAGCTCAAACTAGAGCTTATGTAATTTTGGAGAAAAAGAGACGCTTTCCTCATCCTGGATTCGAACCAGGGTCCCCGCGGTGTCTTGACCTACTAGACGAATGAGAACAAGAACAAACGCTTTTTTCTCCGTAAAACCTTTTTTTTTTACCATTATTTGGCAATTGTGTTATCCCTGTGAAGGGTAATAATATCTTACACGGGGTAAATGTTGCTATTCGGGATTGGAGTGACGCGTTTTTAACAAGTCTATAATTATTTTCTTGCTGTAATTCTTTCAATATTTCATGTAGAAGCGCATTATAAGTTCATGCTTTTTGTTTCCAATATTTCTAACTAACTAAATCCACATAGTCCCAAAGATGATGTAGAAAAACTCTTCCAGCGCTCTGTAACTCAGTGAAACAAGAATTCACCTCGTGGACAGAGGGTTATTTCTAATTTCAACCTAAATATATCAATATGTAGACATAAAAAATGGCACAGTACTACGTAGAATGCAGCAAAGATTAGTAACAATGTCGCGGAGTGTAGTTTTAGATGTTAGGTAGCACACATCGACCCATTTCAAACAGACATCTTTTTTTTTTTTTTAGTCATACTATGCCCTACGCTGGCCTAGTGGTAACGCATCCGTCTGTCCTGCCGTTAACCCGGATTCGACTCCCAATGATAACCCTGCCGTGGCCTAAGGGTAACGTGTGTTCACCTGGCGTGCAGTTAAACCATGTTCGACTGCCAAAGATGGCAAAATAAAGAACCCTTACTACTCGCTCTAGTCCGGGGGGTTGATTCCCGAGACCTTAAAAGGTTTGAATTCCTCTGAAGAATACAGATCCACTGCTCAATTATGACGTAGTACTGTCTGTTCACGAAAAGAAGTCCGATGGTACCGTTAGAAATATCGGGAGGTGACGTCACAAACCGGCTAGTTGCTGACAACAATGTAGGACTCCAAATTCTGCAATCGTTTTTGGCGACTGCCAAAAACAAGTTCTGAGATTGGAGTCCTACTCTGCTGTAAGCGGAAAGCCGGTTTGTGACGTCACCTCCCGTTATTTCTAACTGTACCATCGGACTTCTTTTCATGAACAGGTAGTAGTAACGCATCCGTTTATCGGGCCAATAACCCGGCTTTGGCTGCGAACGGTATCGTAGGAGGCGTGGCTTTTCTTTTTCCCCACCTTCACTGACGTAAATAGGTGAAGCTAGGGGCTTAAGCCCCCCTAGAAAAAGTGTAATTTTCCCTGGTAATGTTTGACGGAGAATGACACTTGCTGTCCTTGCGCCATAGTCCTTGCACACTAACTAGCCAACGTCCCTGATAAATTAAAAATCACACTTGAATGCCATGTGCCGTGCATCAAGTTGGGACCTGTTACGTCCGCCTAGAAGTTGATAGCCCCCTCTAGAATTTTGGGACAGGTACGCCAATGTCCACCGTAGTTTAGCGATTGGTTCTCTTGGCATCAGAAGTTCAAATTACTCGGAAAACCGTAATCCCTGCACAGCATGATCTTTGCTGTTCTTACGCCGTAAAGCACAACTATTTTCCGGGGTCGACTGGAGTAAACTCGGAGTGTTGTCATTTCACCTACTGTAGGTTATTCAACAGCAACCCAACCTATCAGCGAAAAATATTGAAGAAGCGGAGAAATTAGGAGTAAAATTTTAAATATAAGGGATATTAGTGGATGAAGCTGAATAAGCCCTTCCACGCGTTACTGAAGGTAGGAGTAGATTTATGGTCGTTAACCTGGTTATAGCCTCGTTAATCATCAAAAATCTGTTCCTCGCTTTATAGCGAAAGTTCTAAATTTAGCACATGTGGTATGAGGTTAATATGGCGTTAAGACCATGTCAGCGATCTTCTGTATTTCAGTTTGCAATTTTTTTTTCAAAATTCCAGCAATCAACATGCATCTAACTGATACTAGTAATATAAATTTCTCTTCATTTGATCTTGATTGAAATTTAATAATGATGTAAAACTTACAATTAATTCAAACTTATTTTAATATATAACTTAATATTTTATACGATTCAAAATATTAAGCGAATATAACAGTCAAAATTGAATGTATTTTTTCAAGTAAAGGGAATTCGAAAAATCTTTAGCTCATGGCTAGAAAGGAAAACCATTGTAATGAAAATTAGTAAATTATATATGTATCTTTATGGTTCTCATCTATTCTTTTATCACTTCGAAAATTCGCACAAGTTGTTGAAAAAACTTCACTTAAACGGTTGCTCAACCTATACCTTGGCTTTTCATAATTATAATATCGTCTAGTATGGTATAACCCAAGGAAAAGAAGCTCAATATCTTATTGAGCCTGGCCCTGCGGTGGCGCAGTGTGGTAACGCGTTCTCCTATTGCGCGGCTAATCCGGGTTCGACTCCCAGCAGTGCAAAAAGAACGCTTACTCAGAGATCTCATAAAAGATCGCACTGCTCACTGTAGTCCGGGGTTTGGTTCCCCAGGCCTTAAGAGGTTCGGATTCCTCGGAAAACAGTAGGTCCCGGCGCAGCATGACCACTGTAGTCTTTGAGCCGTAAAACCAAAAAACAAACTTATTGAGCCATGTTTCATAAAATAAGAAGAAAATTTTTGATTCGAACATCACACCAATCCGTCCATCTGTCCCCGATAGACTCTACAAAATAGTGTAAAGGTTCAAATTTTTAACAAATACAGAACGTTTCGTTTCACTGATGTTTATCTCATTTGATTTCTATGTAATGTGCGTTATAGGAGCTATCGTAGAGTGTAGAGATTTTAGGCTCATTTTTCGAAGCCTGAGTCCGAAGACTTCGAATTTGAGCCCTGCCGAGCCCGAAATACTTTGTGGAAATTTAAGCACAAAGATTTAAATATGACATTAACCCATTAACGTACAATTTAAGTTTTAAAAAAAACTGCTAAACTATTTAATTTCCTTTGATTTTCTTATACACGCATTTCAACGATCCTCGAAAACGAATCACATAGTTATATTCCTTGGGGAATTTCAATATAGAAAAGTCAGTTTTCAATTTCAGTTACATTCGTCAAAAGAGGCCGACCCACCCGAGGCCGAAAACTATATGAAATACAGAGTTCGGGCCGAAATGAGCTCATCTCATTTCTAGTCCAGTGTAACTCTTCATTAGCAGACACCGGCCGTACAGAAAATTTTGTCCGTAAAATGGGAAGGGGTGTGTGCCTGTAAAAAAAGGGTGTTGTTGTGATAGCATTTCTTGCGGGAATTTTCATTTCAAAAACGGGGTGACCTTATCTGAGGGTATCCGTTAAGAGGGAGTTTACTCTATTATGCAAATGAAATACTTTTGTACTTTCTATGCAATTGAAATTTCGTTTTACTTAATACTTCGTTCATAAGGTGAGGTGTAAAACCAACTGAGCCTTCTACTTTTGCTATATAGGTGATAATGTTACTTGTAATCTAACAAACGTTTTATATCCTCATAAAGAGCACTGAACAACTGTACTGAGTTACTTACTCCACCATTATCTTGAAAGGAATAAAATTTAAATTAAAAAAATCGATCAAACATTTCTATAGACGGGATATACCATCAAGTCTTATGGCCTATATTCTTAGAATTCACCTTATCGATTTATATTCTTAGAATTCACCTTATCGATTTATATTCTTAGAATTCACCTTATCGATTTATATTCTTAGAATTCACCTTGTGAATTTATAATTCTTAGAATTCACCTCGTGAATTTATAGTTCTTAGAATTCACCTCGTGAATTTGTTTTTAAAATTCATCGAGTGTTAAAAAAGCTTTAACAGTAACCAGAGGGTTTATATATATACAGTTAGACCCACGTATAACGGGTCCGCATTTAGCCCGTTTATAGCAAGGAAAAAATGTATTTTGTTCGATATAATGATTAAGTGCAGTGCAATTTTTATTCACTTTCAGCGAGCAAGACTTTTGCAGACCCAATATTTAAGGAGTCAAAAATAGCAAAAATTATATAAAAAAAAAAACTCGAAAAATGGCATAATAAACAAACGCATTATAACGCATTCGTCTGTCGTGTCATTAACCCGGGTTCGATTCCCACTTGTATCGTGGAATGCGTGCCTTTTTTCTGCCTTCCGTAATCCGGGAGGGCGACCAAGCTGAAATCATGACTGTAGCGACCCAATTGATACTGATCCGGGCCAGATGCGACCCTTTTCCATGTATTTTTTTTTTTAAATAGAAAAATTAATAAAAATAAATAAAATAATTAAATAACAGACAATACTAGAGCTCCATATTAGCCTCGAGGCCAAGCCTCTAGTTTTTAATTACTACTACGGGGTAACTTTGGGGTTGGATTTTAAGCAGACGAGTGTTTTTTGTTTTTTTCATTTTGTATTCAGTATAGTAACTAATTTGCACGAATTAATATTCAATAATTAAATAAAAAGATTTTATATCTTTAATGATTTATATATAATTAAAATAATTTAATTAACATATAATTCAAAGACTTTTCCCCCCATTGATCGCTTCTGCCATGATGACAGCCATACTGGTCGCTAATGGCACTGGTCGCATTCGGCACGACACCGTCCAAGGCTTGGTGCCATTCGCAGCTTAAGTTCGGATTTTTCAAAAAACTACAGTTCCCAGCGCAGCATAGTATTTATTGTTCTTGCACCGTAAAAATACAAACGTTCATCAGATGTAATAACGCACAAGTTCTTATTGATTATAGAGATTAATTAAAATCTCGTTTTAAATCCTCAAAATAATAATAGTTGATTGAATATATTGATTTATAAATTGTGTTTTAACTATTACCGGTTATATAAAAGTGTAATTTTAATAAATATAATTACAATTACAGAGAATATCGTCTATAGTGAAGAAAATTCTCCAGTCCCTTGACGTTCATTAAAACCATGTTCGGTGTACATCAATTTTTCAAACCGTTCTTGAAAAGAAATATACTAATGAAAGCGTAAATCGGACTTTCTTAGCTGTTAAACCATGGTGCCGATTGTGGTAGATTTGTACAGGGTTATTCAAAATAGATGTTACTGTAATTGACTTTTTAATTGTTAGTTACCGAAAAAACGTTCAAGGGGAGCGTGTGCTCAAGTTGCGTTAGATTAATTGAATATATTATTTGTTTTAAAGGGGGTTGTACGTACATGTACACAAAAATACGAAATCTAGCTGTTTACTGTAGTCGGAGGTTGGTTTCCTAGGCCGTAAGGGTTTCGGATTCCTCAGAAAACCGTAAATCTCTGGGCAAAATGACCTTTACTGTCCTTGCGCCCTAAAACTCACCAAAATGGGGTAAAAAATACGAAATTTAACTTTTTATATCGGACCTCTGCTAAAAAATTTCCAAGTAGAAAAATACTACTCTATACCTATATTAGTCAAAAGAAAATTTGCGTTTCTAGGTGGGATATTCCCGGAGTTATTGAAAGTTAAATTTCATTGGCCGTTTCGCCGACCATATTTTGGTGAGATAATTACAATCTTTAGGCCAGGACCGTGCTTACCACATTAACGGCCTTGGGAAAAATTGATTCTAGCGGCCCTAAAAACATTTTAACAAAGGACTGACCAAGAATTAGCATTACAAAATAAAGTTCTTGACTGGACCAAACGCGAAGGTAAAGAGACGATAATGAAATTAAAAATAGGCATTTCCGAAAAGAAATTTAGCTGAGGATATAACACTTATCACTTTACCTCAATGTTGTTGATAAATGAAAGGGTTAAATTTAGGTTTTTTGCCGCATTATAAACACAAAGAAAAACCAGTACAATGTAATTATAAATTTCTGGTTTTCATAATTTGCAGTTTTTGTTGGAAGCCGGGAATACAGTGGGCCATATAGCCACTGTAGCTACAGTGAATGCCATAAGTATTCGTACACCTGCAGTGTGTTCTATTTAAGAAACTGCTGTATAATAATTATTAGATGTAGAGATATGAGACAAATGTCACCACAATTAATATAAATTTTTGTATTTACTTCATAAAAAAGAAAAAAATACACATGCACTGCAAATAACAATAAAAAATGAACAAACTTACGCATAGCTCATGTGTCAAAAATATTCGTACACTAATTGTTTTTTGGTCAGAAAATTCATTAATAAAATAATAATTCATTCTTAATATTTCGTTGGGTTCCCTTTGGCTTTAATCACAGCTTTCATGCGTTTTGGCAACGAATCCACTAAATTTTTGGTGACATCAATGCCCATTCCTCGAGAAGGGCAATTTTTATATCATTTTTATTTGATATGCGTCGTTTTCTCATCCGCGAGTCCAGAATGCTCCATAGATGTTCTACAGCGTTAATGTCAGGTGATTGTGGAGGGGTATTTAGCTGTTTTGGAGTAGTGTAAAGGAGCCACAGCTTTGTATTATACGCAGTATGTTTCGGGTCGTTATCTTGCTGAAAGATAAAGTTATTTTGAAGACCCATTTGAGCAGGATTTGGACCCAAATTTTCCTTCAGAATGTTAATATACATTCTGTGGTCCATGATTCCGTCGATAATGTGCAATTTTCCCACTCCCTCTGCACTCATACAGCCCCAAACTTGCACACCTCCACCTCCATGTTTGACTGTTGGACACAGGTTCGTCGGTTGAAGCTCGGTGTTCTTTTTACGCCATACCATTTGCCTGCTAGCTGATCCAAATATATTAAATTTGCTCTCATCCGAGAATGTAACTCTATTCCAAAAGTCAGGACCTTTATCAACATGTTTTTTTGCGAATTGCAAAAGCTTCTTTCTGTTTACCTTTCGCACGAAAAACTTTTTACGAGCTACACGTCCATTGTACCCTGCATTTTTGAAAACGCGGCGCACCGTGCTTTCTTAGAGTGATACACCTTGATTCAGCAGCTCTTTTCTTATCTTTGGAGCACTTAATTTTGGATTTTTCTTAATTAATCTAACAATTAAACGTTTGTGCTTTTCAGTCAGTTTTTGTGGACGTCCGCTTC
>QLNU02015360.1:229772728-229788828 GCA_006491805.2 Dysdera silvatica
GCTATGTTACTGAGTCTGTACTATCCTTTTCTATATAGTCACCTGATTTATTGCAATTGT
The DNA here is from genome assembly GCA_006491805.2 of Dysdera silvatica. Taxonomy (NCBI): domain Eukaryota; kingdom Metazoa; phylum Arthropoda; class Arachnida; order Araneae; family Dysderidae; genus Dysdera; species Dysdera silvatica. The sequence continues at coordinate 229,772,789 of QLNU02015360.1, forward strand.
ATATAGGAAAATTTGAATAAGAACAACATGAAGGTAATTAAATCACTATAAATTAAATTTTTAAAAACCATCGAACGAAACACCAGCTTAAGTTACATTTAATTATTTGTAAAATATGGTATATTACCAATTGATAAAATCAATGAATATTGTACGCTAAATCTAATGTATGAAAGGATAATAGAAGGAAAACATTTTGGATAATATTGATATCCAGTATCACGAAAACAACAGAAATTTAAGAAGAAGCAACCAAATTAAGCTACGAGAGATTAGAACGGAAATGTACAGAAAGGAATTGAATATATGGGAATAAAGCTTTGGAATGAATTCCAAATAATCTTAAAAATTAACAATATAAGATTGTTTAAAAAGAAATTAATTGTATACTTATTAAATGGAGTTTGTGCGCCAGCGGATTAATAGGGTCCTCAGCTGGTTTTATTTTTATTACCTTTACTGGAGACCCGTCATGGGGAAAATGCAAATTGTCTTGTCTTTTCCTATTTTGTGAAATCTGTTATTACATTTAAATTGAAATTCAAGACTGGATACTATATATATATATATATATATATATATATATAATAACCCTTGTGACAAATAAACATTATTATTATTATTAATAAAAACCGAGTTGTTTCGCCTGCACAAACTAAATTATTGAAATTAAAACTCCCATTATGTTTATTGTAGAGGTGATAAATATTAATTTAAAATGTTCATTTTTGCTATTATGTTCTAAAACAAAAATTTATTTACATACTTACATACTTTACGTTAAAACTTTTAGCTAGTTCTTACTAATAGATAACACATTTGCAGCAATTAGTGAAACCCAATCAAAAGTAGCGAATAAATTTCAATGTTATTTATGACATTAGATTTAACAAAATTTGCAATGAAGGCACGTGTGGAAAATCCTTAAAAATTATTTAAGAAATTTGAATAACAAATTATTCGACCCACTTGCGATTTTCTTTATAAATATTTTCAATATTATTAAAGTCGCAACCTTTAAACCAGGAGGACAAATGGGTGTTCAATAAATTTGCATACGTTACTTCCGAAGAAATCAATAGCCTTTATTGTAATATATAAAGATACGTTATCATTATGTATCTGCAATATCTTGAATTTCCAATGACTTCAGTAAACTTTTTTTAGTGCATAAAATGGAAATTGTTTTGCCCGCTGCCAGTTTTATGGCCCTGTAAGAAATTTCTAAACGCAAAGTTGGAATATAATCATCTTAATGTAGCGATTTTTTCTGTGGTGTAGGACTATAGCCTATGCGATTTTATTCCTGCCAGCTATAGCATTATCATTTACTGTGATATACTTTCAAGAATCTGTACTCTGTTTTCTTTGACCACTTGGGAACATCGCAAAAGGTTAAAATTATCACAGCTTAAGGCGTATTAAGTACCGAATACACTTTTCAAACACAAAAAAGCAGCAAGATAAATTATCACTTCGGAAACGTGGTGCAGTGGTAATGCTTTCGCTTAGCGCTCCATTAACCCGAGTTCGACTCCCAACGATTAAAAGAAAAACGCTTATCGATTGACTGCTCAGGGGTTCGTTCCCTGGGCCGTAAGAGATTCAGATTCCTCTGAGAACTGTAGATCGCAACGCAGCGTAACTAACAGGGGCTTACCGTAACTAATAATATTTACATAGCATAACCTTGGCTGGCCTTGTTTCGTACAACACAAGCAAATAATCAATAGCAAATACATGATCAATAGCAAATTATCAATAGCAGATACATGATCAATAGCAAATACATGATCAATGGTAAATTATCAATAGCAAATACATGATCAATAGCAAATTATCAATAACAAATACATGATCAATAGCAAATTATCAATAACAAATACATGATCAATAGCAAATTATCAATAGCAAATACATGATCAATAGCAAATTATCAATAGCAAATACATGATCAATAGCAAATATATGATCAATAGCAAATAATAGCAAATACATGATCAATAGCAAATAATAGCAAATACATGATCAATAGCAAATAATAGCAAATTATCAATAGCAAATAATAGCAAATTATCAATAGCAAATAATAGCAAATTATCAATAGCAAATAATAGCAAATTAGCAATAGCAAATTATCAATAGCAAATTAGCAATAGCAAATTATCAATAGCAAATAATCAATAGCAAATAATCAACAGCAATCAATCAATAGCAAAACTCCACTCCACTGTGTTTCGATCACCGTCTCTAAAACACACTGAGCTGGATTCGATTCCCAGTGAACTTGGCTATGTGCAACATAACCTGGTTTTTAAGCCACGTTAAGCAATCGGTTCCATTCCAAATAGCCTGTGACGTAATACCGGGCCTTGAAATATGCAAACAATGTGCATCTTTTCTTTAAAAATTACCGTTGTATCCGCAGGAATTATCCGTTCTGGGTAGACAACTGCTTTTTAATAAAGTGGCGTAACTCGAGAACGTGAACCCTTTTGGGAGAAGTTTGTTTCGCTGAAACCTCTTAAAGCAATATACGGACGATATTGCGAGAAATATTACCATTCGTTGCGAATGCTTCAAAGCTATTTCATATTCGTTTCATTTAAATTTTCTTAATATCAATATTAACGTGGAATTAAATATAATTTCATAGTTAATTCTATAATGGATTATTTTGCTAACCATGCTATAATGATTATAATTACGCTAAATTGAGATCCTGTCATAGTATACGCAGTTGCATTTATGGCTATTCGAAAGTCTCTCAAAGCCGTTAATCCAGTGTTGACTCATGAATTGGAAATGTGACACTGCTGCAAAGGAATCGTATCTTAAACTAAATTTTATTTTTAGCACAACATATAAAAAATTAACAGAAACAGAATTATAACACGGATGACCTCAAAAACATGTTCTGGTTTATAGGGACGGTTTTCTTTGTAGCATAATGTTGACATAGTAACCATCTCTCCCGGCTCTACGCTCACCGACATTACGTTTGTGTACCGAGGCTTCCTGCTCGAAGCCAGGCACTGGCGGCTTCGCAGCCGCAAAAATAATCTTCCACATACTTTGAGGTTAACGATCGAATTTCCATATATTGTGGCTTCAGGAAGTCGGATGCATTCAATGCAGGCTTCGTGTGCGAAAATAGTGCATAAGCGATAGATAAATAAAATTACATTTGTTAAAATAAGTTACAGGGGTGGTACAGCTCTGCAGCTCTTATGAACAAGCCGCCACTGCATCTATCCCATATTTAAAATGATTTGCTTTTTCATATTTTACGGCGTAATGACAGCTAAGGTCATGTTGCTCTGAGACCAACAGTTTTCCGAGGAGTCCAAACCTTTGTTACCCAGAGTACCAAATCCCTGATTACGATGGGCAAAGAAAGCAGCATGCACTCTACGGCATAGGCTTAGCCAGGGGGCGGTTTTGGGGGTTGTAACCCCCATCGCAATGAAATTTTGTATATTTAACATAGGAATATATGAGTTGTAGCTCTGTAACCCCTCCCTTATGAACTTTCTGCCTACGCCACTGCTCTACGGTACCGTTGAATTCGAACGCAAGTTAAAATGATCTCATCTCGTCTGGCGCAGAATGATCCATTTTGTCCTTGCGCCATAAAAACACAACAAACCAACCTAACCTAACCGCACGATTGACGAGTGTGTTACCACTAGACCACCGTATGGCTTAAAATAATTGTATCAGCCTTGCGAGACCTCAAATTAATATACCTGATATAAGTTGTACAGCCAATATCTTACGATTTATTATAAAGGAAAACCGCGTGAATGAACTTTCAGGGCAAAAAAAGAGTTCGCAAATAATTCCCAACTTCTTTTATTACATGCTTAAAGTCTGTAAAGAATATTTAGCTAAAAATACTCTAAACTGGAGCTTTTCGGTCTGTTTCGAATTTTGCGGGGGGTTTTTTTCGGAAAACCATCATCCGAATAGCCTTTACTGAACATCGTTTAAATATATATACCATCGTATGTAAAGAATAAACACAATTTTATAAATGTTATGATTTGTTTATAAAAAAAAGTAATGTAATTTCCTCTTTGCTAGTTTTTCAGAACCTTACTTATACACGCAGGTGATTGATTGCAGTTTAATTGATTGATTAATCACGCAAGATTGTACCTTGCGCGTGTATGTGTGTGGTTATGTATCACATTACTTATACAGTAATTTCTCCCTTTAATGAATCTTAAGGGACAGAAAAGAAATTTCGTTAATTATAATCCATTAATAATCCTTTGTTCATTAATTAGCATACAAATATGATTTTGTTTATGTATTTCAGATTGTAAAGTGAACTGAAAAATTGCAACATGTCGGTCATCTGTCAAAATTTTGTGCAAAATGCCTGGAAAAAAGATTTATGTTCAAATTGCTTCAAGTCAATAGGAGATCATCCATTTTTTAACGAAGATTTTCAAGATAAAACAATATCCATTGAAACGGAAGATGGTGAACAAATCGATGACCGATGTTCCTCAGTGCCTCAAACTACTTGGAAGTCTTTAATAACACACAAAAATGTAAAAAATGCACAACTATTCAAACTGGAAACTGGATTTCATGGCCGATTGCTTACTATAAACACTGCGAATGTATTTGAAAAAAAATCTGTGAAGAAATCAGAATTTACAAATGGCTCAACGTCGAATAAACCAAGTTCGGAACAAACTCATAATACAATTGAAAATAATAAAACTGTCAAAAACGGACGACCGAATGCTGAGGTTCATAAGAGAGCTGATAATTCTGAAAAACGTGGGCTATCTGACACATCTACGGTTCGTAATGGAAATAAAATATTGAGTAAATCAGAAAAGTCAACCATAAATGGTAGTGAACAGGTGAAGGATATGGAAAAGAAAAATTCAACAAAATTTCAGTCTAACGGTCAAACTGAGGAAGTTTTTTCTGAAAAGAGTAACAAAATAGCCGCCGTGCATCACGGGATATTGAAAACAACAGTGGGCTTTTCTACGAGTGAAACTAAAATTTACAATGAAAATTTAAAAGGCAAAATTGCCATGGACTTGAAAAATGAATGCCTCCATAAGCCATTAGGAATTTTAAAGAAAAGTTCATCGAATAGCAATCAGGTACGTCGTAGTAGCAGCGTCGGATTTAAAGAGGAAGATCCTGTAATCATTGGCTACGGAGGACGTGATTTCAGCACGGAAGAACTTGAATGGGAAATGGCCTCATCGGATGGTGAAGGTGGAACAACTTCAGATAGTTTAGATGACGAGGATGATAGATCTTTCTCGAAAATTACAAAACAAAATACGGAATATAATTCAAATTCTTCAAACTTGCCTTTAATTGAGGAGGAAGAGAAAAATGGTGGTACGATTGATTTAAAAGTTAATGTGCAGAAAGATGAGCAACAAAAAAGTAAACAAAACGGACATCAAACACCAAACGAGACGAAAGTTGGTCTTCAGCGCTCAACCCCAGTTCTCAAAAATGCTGATAAAAAGATTTACACAAAATCTTCCCCCACCTGTTCGAATCAAAAGGTTTCCAAAATTAAAAGACCCGTTAAAGAACAAACAAATGGTAGCAGCGGGGAGAACGATAAACAAGCCTCGATTACAAAATTGGGTGTAAAAAGTTCTGACAGTGCTAAAGTATCGAAAACTCCAGTTGAAGAACTTTTAGGCAACGACATGAAAAACGAAAAACAACTAATTACGAAATTAAATTCGAAAAATAGTCATGAAAGCGATAAAGCTGCACCCGTTAGCGATTCCAAAACTGAAAACTTACCGATATCCAGCAATTCCAACGAAAAATCTCTTTCTCTCAAACAGAATAAAGATTCGCATAAAATGAATAAATCTGGAATTTCCGAACAGGAAAATGAAAACATGAAGAAAAAAAATTTTAATAAAAAAGGTGTGAAAATAATTAACAGCCAAATAACACGTCCACCTTTTAACGTATCTGCTGAAGTTAGTAACGCAGCTAATATAGATTGTGAAATTACGGTTTCCGAACGACAACACCATAACGTTGCCGACGTCACCGCAGCAACCGAAAATAGCCAGAACAACGCCACTATTCATCCTGGCGCTAGCATCGTTCAAGAGTACGGGCAAAGTGTAGTCGTTCAGAATAGAAATAACGATGGGTCTCTCTCAAATGAATGCGTGCCGCAGAAAAATGATACAACAGCCGAACCGGAAGACCGTGTAATTAGTGTCGTCGCATCGTTAACAGGCGATTTTTTAAATTCACAGGACACAGGTCAACTGCACGAAGCTATCAATTCAACACTTGCAGCTCGACACTGCATGGAAGGGCTTCAAAATTGTGAATTAGAGTACGATGAAAGAAACGACTCGGAAAAATTACCGTCGTCTTCGGGAAAAAAATGCACCGAAACAGATGAAACACCTGTGGAGTTTCCCTTAATATTATCGAACGAAACATCAAAAGAGGAAATAAATAACGAATCGGAATTAATGGAACCATGTGATGTTGACACACCTAACGATATTCACTCTATCGATGTAAAACCTCGCATTTCATTCTTGCACGGTTCACGATCCGACTACTCGGATTCACAGTACCCTCAAAGTGCTGTCTATACTCCAGGCAATGATTTCTTCGTACCACGTAGCAATTCTGCCTCTTCTCTATCTTCATCGTCATCAGAAGAGCAAAAGACGGAACAAGAAGCAGAAAACGAAAATAAGAAACAAGAGATTATTGAAGAGTCAAAGGATGAGAAATGTGAAGTAAAAGAGGATGACACGGTTACCAAGGAGACGCCAGCTTCTGAAGTCACTGTATCAACAGCTACTTCCAAAATAAAACCGGCCTTACCAGTGAAGCCACGAAAACCACCAATAGCTTTTAAGACACGTCCACCTGAACCTGGTCATTACGCTAAACCAATTCCTAGAATGACAGATTCACCAAGTCATTCAACCCGTGAAAGAGAATCCAGTATTCATAAAGTTTCTTATCCTGCCTTAAATAAAAGGAATGAGAATTCTTCCAGTCATTACGCCGAGGTAAATATTTCAGATGCTGTCGGTGAAAAACCTGGAATAAATTCTGATTATTCTGCGACGAAGGAAGGTGATGGAATTAATGAATTCAAACTTGCAGCATTAGCAGTTGAATTGGAACAAGCTCGTCACTCTGGTAGTTCAAAACGACAAGCTCCAGCACCTCCAAAAATCCCTGAACCGCCTCAAGAAGAACCCCCGAGTTTAGATCGTTCACCATCACCATTAAATGTTCAAACTCCTCTACCTGTCTATAAAACCGACATTGTGGTCTTTTCTTCAGCATCGTCTACCACTTCCTCTTCATCCCAAGATATTGAAACAGGGTTTGGTTCTTGGAATATTCACGGGGACGTTGAAGATGATAATCACAGATCTGTTAAATGGAAAAACTCTTTTCTTCTTACTCAGTACTCTAAGTGTAAAATGCTAGCTAAAGGTTATGCTAACAATTACCATGATGATGGACCAAAGTCGAGAAAAAGATTCTCCCTTAAAAAGTTACTAAAGCTTGGAAAAGAATCTGATATGAATATAGTGACAACAGAGGGTACTAATCATCCGAAAGCATGGAAATATAGTGAAGGTTTTGATAGACCCAGAGCAAAACTAGAAATAATCCATCCTATGGATTTAGAAAACAAGTCCCTTACTGTTAACCCTGGATTTGATCCTGAGAGATCTCGCTCTACTACCTCCTTTTCTAGTAGTGGTAGTGGAGAAATGATTTCAATTCGCCACAGTGGTTCTTCAAGCGAAGGTGGAAGCTGCTATTCGGATTCCATTAGCGCATCTCCATCTCACCAGCAAAAGAATAGGGAAGGTGAATACGACTATGGTTTGCCGGAAAATTCTGATCCCACTGGAAATGGGGTGAGTAAACAAATATTATATATAAATGTTGATGTGAAAATATATAAAAAAAATAATATATAATATATATTTTTCATTATATTTTACATATTCTGTAGTATATTTTAGTACATAGAATTTATTCAACTTAAATGAAATTGAGAGAATTGCTGAAGGAAATTCCTGCCAATATTCTAATCTTGAAACCTAATGCTTAACGACTTTCATGTTGTGTACACTTTTTTTAAATAAGGGGTTTTGTTCTGTTTTTGAATTGAGAAAATTAGTCATTACTAAACTTCCTTTGTATCCGCGGTTTCCCTGACCTTTAAATTTCCGCGAGTCTCCTTTAAATTAGAGTTTTATAAATAAACTCTCTCTCTCTTATTTTTCCCCAAGAAAACAAACATAACTGTCTGTATATGTGAATTCATAAGGAAAAGCTGTGTGTATGATAACAAAATGAACTGAAATATTATGAAGATATTAATCGAAGCCATAGTTATTTCATAACTATAATAGAACCTTATCAAACCTCCACAACGCCCTAGATAACCTCGACGCTAGTTTAAGAACCTGTGGTGTAAACTCTAAATTGAGTCACGACCCTTTGCTAAATCGTGTACGCACAATCATGTAATATTTTTCAAAGTTCTAAAGTCACAATAACAAACAAATATACATTAAAAACACCAATATTTATATAGGTATTTGTTAAAAGTAGTTTGCATCAAACTCTATAACATTAAAAAACATATAATCGCGATTTAAAATATCAAGCACAACACGAGGCTTAACGGAATTCATAATTCAATTTATAACCATTAAAATAAGAACTGTAGATCATAAACTATTCTGAAAAAAAAAAACCATTTAAAATTCTAAAGCTGAATTGTTTTAAATCAAAATACAATTTCTTGACGTTCTGTTTGTAATAAATATTTTTTTGCATTTGATTAAATTCCTAATTGCAACTTAAAATCAATATTTCTATTTAAATATTGAAAGTTCCGAACTTTTTTATATAATGTTAATATAATTTCAAGAAGAAACTGAATCTGGTATTGTGAATCTACCGTCGCATCCAAAAACGTAGGAGAAAAAAAAATTTACTGCTTTTTTCCAATTAATCATGCGATAGTATAGAAGAAAAATGATTTTAACTTACCTTATTTTTTACAGATAATATATTGTATATAACCAGCTTAAACTTAATTCAGAGAAGATCTTGTATTGTACTGTAACTTAAGGATAAGAATATTTTTTATATGCAAAAGGTCAAACACTGTTAAATTAGCAAAGACATACACAAGCTTTCGGACACGTGAACAGTAGTCCTTCCAGGAGTAATAATTCATGATGAAGGACTGCTGCTGACGCGTCCAAGAGTTTGGGTATTTCTTTTTTGCTATTTTACCAGTGTAACTTTTGTATGTAAATTTCTTCCCTGATGTTTTGCAATTTATTTCAATCCTTAGTTTTGATAATTCTCTCTAAGAAATGAAATATCTGAAATTTATTTTCTGTTCTTTTGGCGGTTTCGTAAAATATTATCCGACTTAAGGCCATTAAGAATATAATAAAATATTATCGTCAATATGTAATAAAGAAAATATCTATATGAAGCAAATACATATCTAAATTTTGCGCTTTTTATCAACTAACAAATTACATCGATTTCCCACTCTCCCTTGACAAAATTAACATTTTCTTTAAAGAAATTAAACAACAAAAGTTAATATTTGGCTGTCTTTCCTAAAACTCAGGCCAATGGGGGCACAAAAGAAAGCAAATACCCTGTGGCCTAGCGCGCAGAAACTCTTTCAATTTTCTTTTTTTTTTTAATTATCATTAAATTTATCTAAAAAATATTTTATAATGAAAATTTTAAAATTAAATATCAAAATCTTATACACTACACAAGAGCGTTAATGGCGGATATTTAAAAAAATATGAGCTCGGCAATACGTTAATTTTAGCTTTTTAAGAATGGTTGAAGGCCCAGAGTAGAATTAGTTATGGGGGGGTGGATCTGTTAAATCACATAGGGCCTGTGAATCCTGTCTTCGTCCCTACATGGAACTACGCAAAATTCGTAAAAGAATGCTCTGCTTTTCATAAAACTATTTATATTTACTAATTACTATCTATCGATGATGGCTTAAAAAGTCACTGTCTTAGAAATGTAAATACGTTTAACTGACATATCAGTAAACAACTGGTATCAAACCAGTAGCTGCCGTCGTCTATATCTTTGAATGCCTATTTTCCTATCGCAATATATCCCAACTCATCCATTGCCCATTGTTTTATCCAATATTTTCATTGTTGTATCTTTTAGCCTCTCCTTTCACGTAACCTCGTAACCTGAAGTTCATTGTACACCGTCCACTTTAGTTCCGTCCGCCATTGAGGAAAGGATGACTTGAAACAACTACTTTAAACCCACACCATTATCTTGCAATGAAATTGCAGTCCTTCTAAAACCTTGCATAGGGGTATAAAACCAAAACTGGCATCGACGTTTCTTTTAATGGTAGTTTTAAAAAATTCAAAACTCCGTACTCGCACGCCATTTATTTTAATAATGTTGTAAAAGAATGTGTGACATTTAAAAAACATAGAAACACTCATTTTACAATTTCTACGGCTTTGAGTTTAATTACTCGTTACTCGCTTATTTTTCGTCACGCAACGTACGTATGTGAATGGAATTAGTGGACCAGTCGTTCTATTCGACTTCGCTTGGACAATCAACCGGAACCAAAACAGCTTCATCCTTTTTTTTTTTTTGATCATTAGGTTATATAAAACTGATGAAAATTTATTCCCCTTCTTCCCGACAGTTGGGTAATGGTAACGCGTTCATCAACCACGACGTTGATCTGGGTTCGGTTCCAATACCCAGATAGCAAGGGACGTCCTTATGACGTTCTGGACATACTTAGGACGAGCTTTGCGATCTGAGTAGTACCGTAGAACGCGTTCCATTTTTCTGTCCATCGTAATCCAGGGTTTTGGTAGGCAACGGAGATTCGATTTCCTCGGGAAAATGTAGCTCTCGGCGGAACATGACCTTATATGTCCGTTCATCATAAAACACAGACAATTCTCCTTCTATACTTTAGCACAAAACAAATAAGAAGAACGTAGCTCACATTTTTTAGTGTTCGTTTATGCTTGGTTCCCCCTTCTGTTGTTTGCAAATAGGAAGGTAAAGTAGATTTCGAAATATTCCAGAATTTTTAACTTCAGCTTGCCGCATATTTTGTACAAGTTTTACGCAATAGGAGTGTTGCGTTTTCACCCACTAACATAAAGAATAGCTCTAAAATAGAACCCCGTACTCAATATCTCTACACCTCGAGTTTAGCCAATGTCAGATTGGGTAAAAGGGAAAAATCTCTCTTTACATATTGGCTTTTAGCCAATGAACTTTTTCTTACTTCGTTCGCTTCACTCCAACGCTATCTACCGGGGAAGCTTGAAAAAATTGCTGTCGAGGTTTATCTTTCCTCTCGAATTATTTCTCTCTCTCTCTCTCTCTCTCTCTTCACTTTAACTCTCATACACTAATAAATTATTTTCATTCCATGAATTGTTACAAAATGTAATTCGATTTTCCCATATTCACATTAGCGAATAATTTTTACTGCTTATTTATAATATTCATGTGTATGTATATATGTGCAGATGTTTTTAGAATTTACTTTTTTAACAGAAGAATTTTCTACAGCAATGAGATTAGGACTTTATTATATCTTTTTTTTTTTTTCATTTTTAATCCAATATTTTTTGTTCTGATAAATACAACATTATCGCGCTTATTCATTTGTTCATTTATTTTATATTGACGTTTGGGCTATTGTTTCATCTCCTTTTAATTTAATTTTTTACATATGGTGCTGGGAACGTTCTATGATAAAGTATGAAACAGGACAGTACTTAATATACGTTGAGTTATCTGTATTATATTTAAAACAAATCTTTTCTTAATTATATTTATTAATTTATAACAATCTGTTTTGCGTATGGCAATTCACGTCTATCTTAAACCTCTTTCTGTGTGCGAATAATTCGAACTTCTAAGCTTAGTAACACATTTATTCAATATTCGAGTCCAATTATTCTTTGTTTTTTATATTTACATATAAAATTGTATGTATATTATCTTTTTCTTTACATGTAGCATACCCAGGATGTTCTCTAAGTTTTAAAGAAAATTATAGCTCTTCCCTGAAACATACATCGTGAAACAAAGTTCAAAATTGTCATCACATTTTGTACTAACTGCAATTAGTCTAGCCTATTGACTACCTACTGGTAACTTTCATCTCTAAACTTCTGCCATTTTTGGTGAAGAACAATTATTGAACACTTGTTACTAAAGAATGATACAAGCAGGGACCCCAAGGTAATTCGGCCACCAGAAAGATGATTCGGGTGAAATGGGGCTTCCAAAATTGATGAATCATATGGAAGCACGGAATATAGTTAAAGGTGAAAGATACAACATAAAACGTGTTACACCTAACTCTTTTTTACACGATTTTGAAATAACACGGTCAAAGAAAAAAAAACGGCTTCCCTTTTTTTTGCACGGTTGATACGTCAACCGTTTAAAAAAGGGAAGCCTTTTTCTTTTTCCTTCAACCGTGTTATTTCAGATTCATGTAAAAAAAAAAGTCGCATAAAAAAAGAATTACGTGTATTTTTTATTGTTCGCTCTTCTCCTGTTTATGGTTGACTCATTTGACTGCATATGTAGGTTCTGCCATTCAGTATCCCCTCCCAAATATTTTTAACTTAGCGCCCCTAGATATTAGATATAAACTAGAGCAATTCCGTTCAATGGTTTAATTCACACATAGAACAAAGTAAAATTAATTTGAAAAGGTACAGTTACAACGATATCAATATTTTAAGTACTGCAATCCAGAAAGGGCCTTGTTATGGGCAAGTATTAAATGCACAGTGTAATGATTCACGCATTTATGTAAGTACGGTAGTTAGTACGAATTTTAGTAGATTATTTTTTAAATTCTGTTGATTACGGTAAGAAAAATACCAAAGTCTTTTACTTGTTTCTCATCTAACATAAAACAAACTATAACTTAAAAGAGGTGTCGCTATTATTCCTTTCTCACTAATTCTAGATTTTGATCATTTGACATGCGATTTTTTTTTTTTTTTTGAAAACGCACGTTCTCGAAAATCTGTAGGATACGTACCATCAAACTAATGCGAAACGCTGAAAACTTCGATTTACAGGCAAGTTGGCATATAATAAGAAATGTGAAATCAAACTTTATCGTGAAAAGTTATATTTCCATTACAATTAGTACAAAGGATGTTAACTTTTAGAACCTTTTACTCATTGGTTCGCTTTTTCATAGCATAAGAATAGTTTTCTTTTTTACTTTTTAATTTTCGAAATATTCATAAATACAATAAAAAATTATACAATGCCTCTACAAAAATATGTAGTAATTAAAAGAAAAATTCAAGTGATAAACAATCACAAAATTTCGAACAAAAATGTCAAAAAACTAAAAAAAACTGGCAAAATCAGAAAACCGTAAAATCGACGGAGGGTGAAAAATATTTCTGTGTAAGAGCAATGATAAATTAATGATTAAAAATGGGGATATATTATTTTGTATCTTGTTGCTTATTTACATATTCAATCGGGTGTCTGAATTTTCGGCTTGCTCTGACTTCCATTTTTTATATTCCCAAACATGGGCTTTCCTTCTTTTATTAGAATTTCTTATATGACCGTCTAATCTTTGAATGTCCTTCCCTACATCCTACATAAAACTAATATTGAACCAAAGGCTTTATTGCACCAAAAACTTTCAACTACCTTAGTTTTTTGATTAAAATATATAGGAAGCTTAAAAATGCATTATTTTATCAGTACCCCAACCACCTTAAAAAATTGAGTTCTTTCATGATATTTAGAAACGTTAGTTATTTTTTTCCTTTGAGCTAGTATTTTCTGTCGTAAAATACAAGATTCATTAGTGTTCTTGAATTCCAAGTCCCATCTTCTTCGTGTGTTAGGCTCTACTCCAAAATACGTCCCCATTCTAACAAAGGAACCACTTTTGTGGAAGCTCGCACTTTGACACAAGACATATCACAAATGATAGTCCCTAAGTTCCTTATTAAGAATATGAAATCAGTTTTTTGTGAATAGCATATAAATGTTTTTTATTAATATTTAAAGTCCAAAAATCACACTTTTTAGGTGAAGTTTGATATTTTTTTATTCGCACTGTATATGAAGATAATAATTTTTGAACTCAATTCAAATGAAGAGGGTGGTTGCATTTAAGGGATAAAATTATAAAATTACACGAAAGGTCATTCAGAGTATTTTAAAAAATTGTATAAAAACTAAGCTTTTTAATACCAATATTTGGCGCATTTGGCTATGGTTTTGAAGAATTGGCGATATCGGTATGAAGCATTTATTATTCAATTACGCTCATATTGCAACCTTAATTTACACTATTTTTAGGAAATATAATGGCATAATAAAAGGGAGAGATCTTGTAAATTTTATGGCCGTAACATCAAAATATTTTATATAATTTTTAACAAAGAGAAATATTTTTAATACAGCTTGCATTTCAACATTTTGTACTTAAATATTTTGTTTTAAAAAGTGGACGATCATTATATCATATTGAACGTCTACATTTTTTTTTGCGGAGTCGACCTGGCTCGCGTAAAAATTTGACGATGAAAGTTTGAACGTTGTAAATCAAAGACTTTCAATATGAGAAAATTATAAAAATGTCTCAAAATATTAAAATCAGGAAGTATTTTTATAAGTTGTTGTTACGATACTTTTCATAAAGGTGTTCAAGGCATAAATGTACCTCACAATCGCTGTACTTTAAAAAAAGGATGTAATTACAATCATTATCACTGAAAAGCATATCAATTAAGCGAAAAGATATTTTACCAATATTTTCGCATTCAACATTTTCTTTGGAGTGTAATTACATTTACACCAAGAATATGGCAGCATAGGGCGATATTGTTCAGCACGTAATTGGTTATACACCAAAAACTGAATTTTTATAATTTCATTTTGATGTGTTACATCAATTTTGATTTCATCCAGAGCAATTGTTTGCAATTTTTTTGACGAAATGTTTATACTTCATACCGGTATCGCCAATTCTTTTAAAATCATACCCAAACGTGTCAAATATCGGTATTTAAAAACTTAGTTTTTATATATTTTTTTTAAATACACTGTATGTATGATCTTTCGTATAATTTTATCCGTTAAATACAATTACCCTCTTTATTCGAATTGAATTAAAAAGTTATTATTCTCATGTACAGTGTGAATAAAAAATGTCTATTTTTGGACTGAATATTAATAAAAATTTATATGCTATTCACAAAAAACTGATTTCATGACAAGGAAATTAGGGACTATCGTTTAGATGTCTTGTCTCCAAGTGCAAGCTTCCAAAAAAGTTGTTCTCTTGTAAGTCTGAAGTGATTCTTAAAAAGAAAGGCAAATGAGGTTGAGATGTGCTGCCACTAATTCTGAAGAGGTGCGAATGAAACATACAAAGCGAGGTAAGTTCTGTTGAACTGATTTACGCATACAAAGCAACAGAACAGAATAAACAGAAATAAACAACAACAACAAAAAAAACTCGGAGGTCCAAGGGATAAATATAATCATACCTAAAAAATTTAAAAATGTAAAGCGTACATCAAATGTTTCATAATTGATATACACAGAAAATGTTTACATTCAATTGTTTAAAAAATATATGAAGAGCAGACTCTGAAAATTACCCCAGCATCAACATCGTTGTGTTTGTGTCATTTAAAACATAATCTGTCAATCTTTCTCAAAATGCAAACGTTTATTATAAAAACGTGATTATGGTTCTTCGTGTTAAAAAATTATGACATATATAGAACAATATAAGTACAATAGTTCTAATACATACTCTTAGACTTTTCATACAAAAAATTAGCGTGCTTGTTCCGTTTTTAAATTTTGCTTATCTTTATGTTTACATTACTTAAACTTACATAATTAACGTAAATATTTTATTAATAATTTATTTGAACTTGTGATATCTACTGCAT
>QLNU02015360.1:229839396-229853204 GCA_006491805.2 Dysdera silvatica
TATATATATACAAGGTACATCAAAAGTTTGTAAAAACTTTAGTCATAAAAAAGGAACAATGATAAAAGAGTGTGGTTTACATGAAAGAGTTTTTAGGAAAATCAGAATTTTTTTATTAGCACAAAAAATGTAGTTTAAAAAGTCACCTGTAAACATCGCTGATAAGCAAGATATTCAGCAGATATATACAACTCTGGCTTGCAATAAAAGATCTGAATGCACGTGGAATGTTCTTTTGAATCCAACAGTACTGCATAATTGGAGAGTTATTTTTAGCAGGTCAAGCATTGCTGGTGAAGTTCTTCTACCTGAATGTTGAATTAGAAGCCACTGCGTTGCGAAAATTTTGCACAGCGAAAAAATTAAGACAAAAAATGGCCCCATGTTATGTGTTATGCACCTTAATTCTGTCATACAGTGTTTTGGAGGTCATGTTGAACAGTTATTCCAGTAATTAATTGATGGAAAGCACAGTTGTCCTGCCCATTGTCTTTTTGAGTTGTCAGTGCCATGGATGTGATTTTTTTAGCTAAACTTTTGCTACTAAAAAAATCCGATTTTCCTAGAAAAAGTTTTGTGTAAACTGAACTCTGAACTTCCATATCATTATTTGTTCCTTTTTTGTATTTTTTTTTAAATTTTTACAGTTTTTATGAACTTTTGGCATACCCTATGTGTGTGTGTTCTTAGGGATGTAAAAAGAATTTTGTCTATTGGGAAGAAACACATCATTGCATTAAAAAGAGAGGATGGCACTGTAACAAGAAATAGGGAAGAAATACTTAGAAGAGTTGAAGAATTCTACAGAAAGCTGTATGAGGGAAACAGTGGATTAAACGAAGACTGTGAGATAGCCGAAGGAACAGCTCCTAAAATCTTAAAAGAAGAAGTAGCATTTGCAATAAAAAGTATGAAGAAAGGAAGATCCCCTGGCGATGATGGCATTACATTAGATATCTTAAAAGAAGCTGGAGAACATGTAGAAGACATACTCGCAAAATTCTTTACCAAATGCCTCAACAGTGGTAACATACCAAACCAATGGGATTCTGCAACAGTAATTCTTTTGCATAAAAAAAAGGGGGATAAAGAGGATTTGAAAAATTACTGACCGATTAGCTGGTTACCTGCTATTTATAAAATCTTCACAAAAGTGCTAACACAGTGCCTGCGGAAAAAATTAGATGCAGCTCAACCAAAAGAACAAGCAGGATTTCGAAGTGGATTCAGTACAATAGACCATATTCAAGTATCAAGAGAACTAATTGAAAGAACACATGAATATGATGGTTTTGGTTTTTGTGGTTTTACGGCTCAAAGACTACAATGGTCATGCTGCGCCGGGACCTACTGTTTTCCGAGGAATCCGAACCTCTTAAGGCCTAGGGAACCAAACCCCGGACTACAGTGAGCAGTGCGATCTTTATGAGATCTCTGAGTAAGCGTTCTTTGCACTGCTGGGAGTCGAACCCGGATTAGCGGCGCACTAGGAGAACGCGTTACCACACTGCGCCACCGCAGGGCAATTAATATGAACTTCCATTGTGTGTGGCATTTATTATGAGAAGGCCTTTGAATCTTAAAACGTCAGAAGTCATCAACTCTTTAAGATCAACACATGTCGAGAATGTGTATATTGGCATTGTGAAACATGTATATAAAAATATAAGTGCAACATTTCGGTTACATGAAGATACCAAAACTATCAAAATTGGTAAAGGCGTAAGGCAGTGAGATACGATTTCTACACAACTTTTTACTTCAGCTTTGGAAATGCTTTTTCAACTGATAAATTGGAATAACAAGGGAATAAAAATAAATGGTGAATATTTAAATCATCTACAGTTTGCCGATGACATTGCTATTTTTTCAACGAACTCATTAGAACTCCACAACATATTACAGGAGCTCTGAACTAAAGGTAGAGAAGTTGGACTCAAGATGAACCTGCAAAAACTAAAATCATGTTCAATAATTTCGTAGAGAAAGCAAATATACAAGTTGATAACATGGAGCTAGAAATTGCTCATTCATAAATTTACCTTGGCCAGCTGATTTCAATGGAAGGCAACGTGTTATGAAAGAACTCAAGTAGTTATGAAAGAACTCAACAAACGTACTGAACTCGGCTGAAGTGCATTTGGAAGAAATAGTTTTATCCTGAGGGGAAAATCGCCTTTGTGTCTAAAAAGAAAGGTCTTCAACCAGTGTGTATTGCCAGTCCTCTCTTATGGATCAGAGACATGGAGTCTAACAGTTGGAGCAATACGAAAGTTACAGACAACCCAAAGGAGCATGGAGAGGTGCATGCTTGGAATAACTAGGAGAGATCGAAAAAGAAACACTTGGGTGAGAGAGCAAACTGGAGTAGAGGACATCATTGTTAAAGTAAAAAGACTGAAATGGCGATGGGCTGGGCATATCGCAAGAAGAACTGATCAACGATGGACAACGCAAATTCTCAACTGGATTCCAAGAGACCACCGAAGACCTAGAAAACGTCCTCAAACTAGATGGGTGGATGAAATAAGAAAACAGGTTGGGGTGACGTGGAAGCGAATTGCTCAGGATAGACTTGTGTGGAAAGCATTTGGAGAGACCTTCATCCAGCAGTGGATAATGGTTGAATATGATGATGATGTAATGTAACATATAAATTGTTATAACTTGAAAATTATGCATAATAGAAATATTAAATAACACAAATGGGCTAAGAAAATAAATTACAGTTGATTGTTATCCTTCCATTATAAAAGTATTAATAGATAAAAACTATTGGGAATGAGAAGGGCAGATATTTGATGCACTCAATCACCAATTTTTATGAACTTCTAATTCAATCAATGTACAAGGTAGAACTGTTACATATTATCAAATCCTTTTCATCATGGCCTTGTTTTCGATAAATTTCACAGAATATGTCTCTCCTGATTCAATAATTTACAAAATGAACAGGTAAATTGAATCAAAATTCAGAATTTGATTATTTACCACCTGAAAGTAACATTATAAATATAGAAATAGGTATGTTTCACCTACCCTTTACTAGAATTCCAAGATTCACCACTATTAGGATATGCAATCAATGGAAATTCTGAAACACTGGATGAAATATCTTTAAGGAGACTAGAAACATAACTAGGCTTACAGCAATTTACCCCAATGGCTATCAATTGATTATGAGAAGCTAACTGTAAACAATGTTTAGCTGCAGGTCCAATGGGTTCTTCATGACTATCTTCATGAGGTGACTGAAAAAAATCAAAATATTTAAATAATCATTTTAGCAATTATGTTTCTCTTCATATAGAATTACAATGATTGATATGTACACGTAAGTTAACAGGCCTTGTATAACTTACAAAATCGTTAAACAATTGTTAAACTACATAGTAATTCAGACACTATTTGCAGAAATATTTCTTTCAGCAGTAGGGATGATACCGACACATTTTGTGGTCTTACTTTATCCACATTAGAAGAGTTGTCGCAGCTTCCTGAAATGGTGAAACATGCTGCTCCTTTTTCTTTTCACTAAGCATATCTGTCACAATAGATTGCAATATTAAAATATTGTTCAGCATTGTCCCTAGTCATCTATGATGTTTTATAAAAGTTGTTTTGATAAGTTTAGGTATCTGAAATGCCTTGAAGCTTTTCTTTTTATATGCAACTACTTTTTTTCTTTGCATACATGTTGCATGTAAATAGAAAGAAAGAAATGAGATCTATTCATATCACATGAAGCCTTTCAATTACCGTACATGATATTTCTTTGTCTCTAATGTAATTATTCTTTTTCAAATATCTGACTGGGAATAAGTTCCGCAAAAAACAAAGCCAGACAACGTATATTTAAACATTATAACTACTATGAAAAAAAAATATTTCAATACATCTACCATAATTTATTTTTATCATCCAAAAATTTCTCTCCTTGTGATTTTAAAACACAGTATTACAAATTTCATTTTTTGCAGTTTTGCAAGATATTGTTTGACTCCTTTTTCATGTTATACATAAAAAATTACTTTTCCCTAGCTATAATGCATAATTTTTCAATTCGGCTTTAATTGAGATAACCACTTCATTCTTCTGATTTAGTTTTGAAGTTTCATATAGAAAGACTACTTAGGTCACCTGAAATAAAATCAACATGAATTTAATCAAATTACAGAATAACAAAATAGCAATTTTTTTTTAACATATTACATTACCACATAAGACTCTTTAATACTATAAAATTTGACAAAATTTTATGCCGACAATTTGCTAACACTAACTTCAAAATACAAAAAGTATATACCGGGTGGTTATAATTAAAGTTCAACTTTCAAAAAGCTGTAAAAAAAAGAATCACTGCTCAGAAAGACCTGAAATTTGAACGGAATATACTTGAAGGGAGAAATGGTATGGCATAAGAAAAAAAAATAGTTCAAAATTTTAGAAATAGATGGCCCCATAATATAAATGGGTTCGGCTACAAGTGACATTTGAATCGCAATACGATAGCTATGGCGTGCGTTACATGTTAAACCAACTGTACTGTTCAATGTGCATGACTGTATCGTTTTCTTTTTTTTTCACTGAAAAAATGACTTCCAAGTCATTCAACAAGTATGGCACTGTTAGTGGAAAGCCCATCCACCGCGACAAGGTCGTACCACATCGGATAGGAAAAATCTGTTTTTAATTTTCCTGAGGCTAAAAACCGCATACAAAGCAACAATGAAATCGGTTTTTAATTGTCCTGAGGCTAAAAACCACATAAAAAGCAACAATGTAATCGGTTTTTAATTGTCCTGAGGACAAAAACGGCATAAAAAGCGACAATGTAATCAGTTTTTAATTGTCCTGAGGACAAAAACCGCATAAAAAGCAACAAAGAAATCGGTTTTTAATTATCGGCAGACTTGCACGAGACATGTTCAATATGCTGTCCACCGTTTTCTCCCACAAGTTGAAACCGATAAACAGCATGTTCCACAACAGATCGGACTGTCTCAAGGGTCATGTTGTGAATGTGTTGCGCAATGCGTGCCTTCAATTCAGCTAATTTTTCAATCGGACTACTGAACACAACACTTTTTAGGTAACCCCACATCCAGAAGTCACAAGGATTAAGATCAGGCGATCTTGATGCCCAGGCTGTTGGAAAATGATGGCTGATAATTCTATCATTTTCAAAATGCCTCTTCAGCAGCTGCTTCACTGGCTTTGCAATGTGCGGAGGAGCACCATCTTGCATAAAAATGATGCTACCCACACACGCACGCTGTTGAAGTGTTGGAATGACGTGGTTGCGCAAAAGACTCTCATAGCGTTTACCATTGACGGTACAGGTAACAGGACCCGCACGACCCATCTCCTCGAAAAAAAATGGCCCTACGATAAACGATGGTGTCAACCCGCACCACACAGTTACCTTTGTAAAATGAAGAGGTATTGGTTCATGTTAGAACAGGTTTTCCATTACCTATATTCTGCAATTCTGAGTATTGACATGTCCTTGGAGATGGAAATGGGCTTCGTCGATCCACGAAATGTTCCATGGCCATTCATTGTCCAATTCCATGCGAGCAAGAAATTCTAGAGCAAAAGTGTGTCTTACTGGCAGGTCAGCAAGAAGCAACTCCTGAACATGGGTAATTTTGTATGGATAGCAATACAGGATGTTTCGTACAATTTTATGCATCATGCTCACAGATATGTCCAAAGTTCAAGCAATTCCCCGTGCACTGCACGTTCGCACACCGCTGCTCGTCTTTTCCTGGAATGCTGTGAGCACATCTTCTACTGACGTCAAAGCAATTGGTTTCCTCCCTCTGCCAGATTTCACTTCAAAAGAACCTGTCTCTTACAATTTCTTAATCATTTTCTCCAGACCCTTGGCAGACATCGGATCACAACCTTTTTTCATACCTTTTACTGTCCAAAACTTCTTCAGAGCTACTGGCGCACAGTCACCGTCCTTGTAAAAGAGCTTCACAAGCAGAGTGCGATCCTTCATTGAGAGTCATGATGAGCTTCTCAGATGTCTTATGAGGAAAACGCCATGTACCCAGCGTTTTTATAACAAATTCAATGTGTCGTGCACATGACACGTCTTTTATTTCACATATTACAATGCTTAAAGCGCCATCTATTGCTAAAATTTAGAACTATTTTTTTTCTAATTCCATACCATTTCCTCCTCCTTCGAGTATATTCAGTTCAAATTTCATGTAATTTTGAGCAGTGGTTCTTTTTTCTACAGCTTTTTGAATGTTGAACTTTAATTATAATCACCCTGTATGTTTAATGATTTCAGATTTAAGTTCAGTTACAGAAATGTCAAATCTATTCATTATTATCTACCTGACACGAAAAACTTAGCCATGCTCTCATATTGGGAAATTCCCGAAGTAATTTTATCAAAGCTTGACCTTCTTTCACTGCTGGTATTGTTTCCATTGCTAGAACATCCACTCCAGCATCAATCAAAGTTTTCATTCTGGGACGATGCCATTCAAGTAATTCCTAAATATTTAATTATAATTTCTAAAATAAAAAGAAAATTCAGTTCAACATATAGAAAATTTTTTTTTTCTTTTTTTGTTCCTAAATATATTATGATCTATTATAAAACATATACATATTTCTTTAAAGGAGAGAAAAACCTAGTGATGGCGGCTCGACTGACAACTAACAGAACAGTACCACCAAAAAAGGGAAGTTTCATATCCCCAGACCCTCCAACAAGATAAAGACAAGAGCTAGACAATGAACAAGCGTTTCAAACCAATCCACAGCCCCACCTCATCAAGCAACAAGTCGTCCTGTGACAGAAAAATTATTCTCTCAGAACTTCAATAGGAGCAAAATCAACAATATTCCTTAAAAAATTTATGAAATCTAAAATAATTATCATGGTATCTAAGGCTGTGATAATCACAAGATGAAGCCTCCCTACCCACGAATGTTTTCTTTCTCATTTACTGATGATTACAGAATCAATACAGAACATGTCTGGACAGTAAAAGCAACAACCAATTACACGACATGCCAAATGTCAAAGTTTCAATTAAAATTTTTTAAAATCTGATGCTCAAACTCAATCAAGACTTCTATTTAATTAAACTACATGTGTCAACTCAAGTTTCATGCTGTCCAATACCACAGACCCTCAAATGAGGCCACAACAAATAAAAAAAATTTCATAGTTTACAGAAATCAAAATTAATGTTCTCTGCATCATTAAATTTGTAAAAATGCAAAAACAAAGAAATCGAATTGTAAAATGTAGTATGTTACCTATCTGGTGGAGAGCCACATAACATGCTATAGCTTTCTACTCTCCTCCATTTCTAACAGGGTTCCCACTCTTTTTCCAAAATAAAAAATAAGGACTTTCTAAGGACAAATGGAGGTATGTCAAAACTATATTGCACCATCACTATATCACTATCGACTATGTCAATGGTTCTCAAACTTTTAATTTTGCACCCCCTTTAAACCTAC
Organism: Dysdera silvatica; assembly: GCA_006491805.2. Classification (NCBI taxonomy): domain Eukaryota; kingdom Metazoa; phylum Arthropoda; class Arachnida; order Araneae; family Dysderidae; genus Dysdera; species Dysdera silvatica. The sequence goes on from QLNU02015360.1 coordinate 229,846,897, forward strand.
ATGCAGACGCTGCACCCCCACACACACACACACTTTACATTTACATGTGGACATCACATGCCCCTTCTCATTCTACCTAGTATGTGCATACATTAATCATAAAATATACAAATATATTGTTCAAAAACAGTTTTATTTAAATAAATTCAATATCTAATTCAACGCAAAATATTTTAGTGGTTATAGGATATTATTAACCTTCACAGAGTTAGCACAACTACCAAATTGGTCAACACATAAAGCCACATTGGCATGTTTTTTGGAACTGTTTTGTGGGAAATTAAATATCAATAATATTTCTAATACGTTATTAGCTCAAACTAGAGCTTCTTTTATAGAAGAAAAAAAGAGTGATCGCCCTGACCTGGAGTCAAACTGAGGACCTAACATATGACCAGTTGTGCCTCTACCTGCTCAGCCATCAAGGAAGGGAAGAGGCTCTCTTTCTTTATATTTAAGGTATTATAGTATACTATTCATATTTAATTCATTACGAAAAAATTCCAAAAAACACACCCTGGTGGCTTTATATGTTGACCAATTTGGCAACTGTGCTAACCTGGCAAAGGGTAATGATATCCTATACCTTAAATACAAAGAAAGAAGGCCTCGTCCCTGCCCTGATGGCTGAGCAAGGAGAAGCACAACAGGTCATACATTGGATCCCCGGTTCGACTCCGAGTTCAAACGATCACTCTTTTTCTTCTATAAAAAAAGCTCTGGTCTGAGCTTATACCAAGGGTGTCAGAAATATTATTCGTATTTAATTCCCGACAAAAAAATTCCCAAAAACATGCCCATGTTGCTTTATGTGTTGACCAATTTGGCAATTGTTCTAACTCTGCAAAGGTAATAATATCCCATAATACCTTAAATACAAAGAAAGAGAGTCTTGCCCTGCCCTGATGGCCGAGCAGGTAGAGACACAACAGGTCATATGTTGTGTCCCTGGTTCAACTCCGGGTCAAGGTGATCATGACTTTTCTTCTATTAAATAAAACTCTAGTTTGAACTCATAACATCGGTGTTAAAAATGTTATTCAAAATACTTTAGCTTTTAAACACATCAATATTTTCTTTTTATTAAAAAGCACAACTTGATCTTGTGTTCCACAAAACGCCATTATGAATAGCATTTATATCCTGAACCTAGAGAGCAATCTATTTGTATTAAATATGACATCTTTATTAGAACTATATTTCAACTTAATGATCAAAATTATTTTGAGCATTATGCTAAAACAGTTGACAGTACTGACAGCAAAACAATGCTGCGTTGATGGTATACTGAACGAAGCGGGTGAGTGTAAAGGACTAGAAGTTGTGCTTTCTAACATTATATGAGGATTAAACAATATAAATCAACATTTATTGAGTGGGTTCAGGTCCCACCGAAGGCAGAAATATTTATTTTCTTTCGAACGTTTCACCATCTAATCACGCCATACCATCGGCGTTGGTATCACTACGCCAATAAACGTTGATTGATTGACATTGTTGTTTGATTTAATCTGCGTAGTGTTCGATTTAAATTATATGAGGAGCTCGTTTTTACAGGGGCCTAAGTTTTTTTTTTTTCAAAATTGAGTTTATTGGCTCATAGTCAGTCTCAGTAATCCTTGAAGGTTTTCCAAACCCTTTGAGCCACCAACGTGTCCTAAATCGAAGTCAAAATTCATCGCGAAAATACAGTTTTATTCCGAAGGACCTATGTCACTCGAGAATTTTATGCCAAAGAGCCAACCCTAAGTCAAAAAGCTTCTATTTCCTGTCCGTTCTGAAACGAGCACCTCTTTTTGCACATACATATGTATTTCGGCAGACCAACTGAAGCACAGTATTATTGATGAATGTGTAAAATAAACATTTTATGCCATATTTTGTTATGTAATGGGAAAACTTTATTCTATGGATAAAAAGGTGTAGTGAGAGAAATCAAGCGAAATATGTGTATATTGACGTATGGAAAGTTGTTATGATACAGAGGGTGTTTTGACGGCTCCAAAATACCCACGAAAACATAATTCAATTAAATGGCAGAAAAATTTAAGTGAAATTGTATTTTGTTAATGGAAAACGTCCAGCAGTGGCATGTCAGCACAAAAGTGACAGTTATTGCAAAGTAAAACGTTTTACTACTGTCAGCATGCAAAAAGTTTTTGACATTATGTACAAGGACGGTAACGAAATAAGACAAGATGCCTTTCTGTGTGCGCAAATGAAAATTGAGTCTCCAATATCGTACTGGCCAAGGAAAGAAAAACCAAGAAATCGGAATATAAGTGTGAAATACTATATTTCAGTATCAGGTGCATGTGACATTCCAGTTTGTGCTCCAACATTTCGTTCTATCTTTTGTGTGGGGCAGAAAAGAATTAATAATTTTGCTGAATATTGGTTTATTAATAAACATTCAAGATCGGAATGCAGAGGAGTTCACTGAAATGAAGAAGCTGAAAAGGAAAAGAACAGGATTCAGGAACACCCGTAGCTTTCGTTGCCGATCAAACTATAATGTTATGGCCGTAAAAAGATGCCATATCGTAAATACCTACCTGCCACTCTGAACGTCCATAAAATGTGGAAGCTGTTCTAAGAAAAATATAAAATGAACTGTACATATTCTCTTTATTATAAAATATTTACAAACGATTTTAATCTTGGTTTTGGCGGAAAAAGGATGTTCCTACAGCTTGAGAAAGAAGCTTCAAATGAAGATTGGGAAAGACGTACCACAAAAAGGAAGTTTTAGTAACTGAATATTTACTGCACAAACATCGGAGCAGAAAATTTTATTCCTTAGAAGAACTTGCAGATGACGAAAACACAATGATTATTTGTTTTGACTTGATGCAGAATCATGAGCTACCAAGAACACCAACTGCAGAAGGTATTACTCACGTCAACAGCAGCAATATTATTTTGGTGTGGTTATTTATTATGGAAAGAATGCCGAATGAACGAAAGATGACATATATTTTTACACATGGGCTGCAGTGGCGGATTACCCGAAATGCGGATTGTGCAGCCGCACAGGGCCTCGCAAACCAGGGTCTTCCAAATGACTGGAATATGACACTCCTGATTAGCTATTCAAAAAAAGAAAGAAAGAAAGAAAAAAGTATTTGTAAAAATTTGTAATTTAGTATTTGAAAATAAAATATAATATATCCAAAGTTTTCATTTAAAAATAAGGTACTTGTGAATATGTTTCCATTCTGCACAGAAGAATTGTATGAATTACAAATAAAAATAAATAATTCTTCTTATAAATTCCTTGTTTTTATATATTATTAGAAGCCATGGCATCACAACAGCACAAAGCAAAGCCGTGACATGGCCTGCACGCCCCTAATTTCCACCCTATCGCTTAAAACATGTGGCTGTGCATCTGGCTTTGCTTCTTTTGCTGGTTTCGGCCATACATGAGTTACAAGCGTAACTATTCACATCATTCTTATGCACTTTTAAGTTTCTGGATGAATCCAATAGTTTCGGACATGTTCTATTAGTTTCTACATTTGACGCAAGAGCATTTGCGTCATCATTGCAAATATTCATCTTTTGCCATCTTCAACGACTTGCTGACAACGAAAATAAAAGTACTCGTCCAACTGCGTGTCTCAGTTCCCTACGTCATAATTTCTTAGATGTACATAGTTCGCAGCGGCGATAGGAGTTATAAGTTCGTAAATTTGATAGTCTTAGTACCATAGTCTGTCACGTTAAGCCAGTACTGCTTACTGGTTTAAGCTACCTAATTACTCTCACTAAACAGGCGACAAAGTATGAAGCCTCTCTCCCCTGCATGTGGGTGTTTCAACTAATTACATTAAAATTTTCGGGCTATTTTGTGGTGCTATCGATTTTAAAATATATGGCCGGGGAAGGAGGGAGGAAGGGGCCTCAAAATCGAGAACTCAAACAGGGCAACAAAACTCCTTAATCCGCCACTGATGGGCTGAACATGAAGGTAGGTGTGACCCCAATGAAATCGCAAGTGCGTTGTACCACTTCATAATGAAGAAGGTTCCTAACAATGCAAAAAATGTATGGTTGTTTAGTGATGCATATGGAGGCCAAAACAAAAATACACGGTTTTGGTAATATTGTCCGTCATAGCTGTAAAACATAATATTATGTTCACTTATTACTATCCAATTCGAGGCCATCCATACTTGCCAACAGATCGGGCTTTTAGTCATGTGGAAACCAGTCTTAAGAAGGTGGAAACAATATTGCATCCAATTGAATATTTTAAATATTTTTCCAAAGTTGAAACTCTATTACAGTATACAAAAGATTGGGACACCATGGATTGGACAAAATACAGCCATAAATACACCTTTCTTATATCCGAAGTAAAAGTGATAGAGATTACAAAACTTGGCATAGGGGTTAAACTAACATACAATGCTTAGCATTCTCGGCATACAATCCTTAAACGTGAGAAAAAATTCAGTGGTATTGCATTACATATAATGTCTCACAACTGCATGACACAAGCGAAGAAAACTGATGTCCTTAAACTATTAGAAACGATCGGAATAAATGATGCCCATGAGTGTTTTTCCTTCTACAAGCAATCATGTATTGATGATGCTACAGATAGAGAGGAAACAGATAGTGATGACGAAATAGCTTTTAAAACTGAAGATCCTTGGTAGCTAAACTAATGCACATTCATCTGAGTTCAGATTCTGCATAGTGTCCATTGTTAACAGTTATATAAAACTTGTGTTGAAAATTCTACATAATTTATAGAACTATTTGTATTTCTATTTATGCAAGATAGTATTTAGCATTCAATTTATTTATAGATGTTGTTAAGCTAAGCAATAAAATTTAATAAATTCATACTAATGCACAAATCATTTTATCTCAAATATACGTGAGTTTTACGTTTTACGGCAAAATGTTGTAAGTCATGTTTTATAGCAAAATGGCCTAAGTCTTACGTTTCATGGCTAAAAAGGTCCTACTGTCCATTCGCGAGAAGTTGACATCTAGATTCCACGAAAAACCAGTTTCGGCAAGATGCCCTTCCCTCTACTGCAATAGAACAACACGTCTGCTTCTTAAGCTAACGGAATCTGGATGCCAACTTCTCGCAAATAATAATAATATTTTTTATTTATTTATTTACTTACTTCGGTAAATATTTTACATATAACAATGTTATACATTATTTCTTTACGCCATACTAAATTCAAATATCACATCAATTAGCATAAAATACATTAAACAATAAACTAATAATAATTAAAACCAGAAATGAACCCACTGTATGATATAATTCATTAAATAATTGTTAAATAATAATTCAGTCTCAAAGAACACTTTAAGTTTAATTTCTCTATGCAGGTAATGTAAATATTCTATTTAATTATTATTAATTTTGAAAGGAAATAGGCTAGTAATTGTTACTGTTGCAAATAGCATATCCTTAGGAACATTCAAACTTATTTTTTATTTTACAAAACTTTTGAGTTTATTTTGTATGCAGACCTGTTGGTGCATATATATTTATATGCACCAAGAAATCTGCTTGTTGTAACAAAACTTATAAATAAACTTGGAAATACGGAAACGTTATGCATAATTCAGAAAGGGCACAGCCAAACATGCAACAAACGATATATTGATTCTCTTCAGCCCGGAAATATATAAAGAAATAATAAAGGTGAATATTTGGTGAATGTTTCGGAAACTAAATTAACTGCAACGTATTTCATAATATTTCAAACGTAATGTATGCACATTTTAGAGACTCCGCCATGTGTAGTGCTTTACTATACTAAATTATTAAATATAACCAGAAGGTTAAATTTTATACCATAGCGAAAAGTTATTTTGTAGTTATGTTGAAACGAATACACAAACATGCCCAAGCATGTAAATATATATAACAACCTCTCTCTCTCCGCACATTGAGTATTCTGCCCAAATTAATTAATAAATTGTTTTCTGTAAATAGTTTTCCTGTATGGAATATTGAAGGTGGTGATGTAGTTGTACAGAGGCGCCATAATAATTAGTATACATGAAATAAGAATACACGATACATATGAATAACTGTAAATTATACATCTCATATAAGCATTAGATTAGATAAAAGGTAATAAGAAAGTAATCACAAGGCACCACAAAATCAAATATTTGGGCGACGTTTTCTCTCAATAAATATTACTGAGTATCCTATATAGACTTAAGGAGAACAAGAACATCAACATATGTGAAGGTTTCTTTGACTACAATGGACAGTAAGTCTTATGTTTTATGGCAAAAAGTGGTAAGTCAAAACTTAA
>QLNU02015360.1:229853304-229868896 GCA_006491805.2 Dysdera silvatica
TTTTAAAGCTATATTAAAGCATATAGTTCAAAAACTGTGCCCATTGTGTTATTTTACCAAGGTTTAAGATATATTATACTTTCATTTAAGAAAAATTACACCAACAAACAACAAGCAAGTACAATTAATACAAATACCACTACAATATAGATTTTAAAAATATGCTTAAATGGCACCATAAGGTAGAGGCTTGGGATGCAGTTTTCCTCAAAACCAACAACTAATCTTAAATGGCGTCAATAGACAAGACACTTCCCACCGTTTCACTGAAATACCCCCCCAGACTATTATGTGACAATAGTCTTTTGCCTTCGTGTGTTATAGTTTATTTTAACTTGTCTGTGTGTATATGAATATGCAATCACCTACATATCAGCATATAAGATAGAAAATCACAATCGAATCATCCAGTCACTCGCATTCTGATTTCGCGAAAAATAAGGCATTTTAAGGACTGTTGATGAAAACAAAGTACTTTTAAGGGCCCTTAAAAATTAAAACCAAAAATAGGGTGTTCTTAAGGACCCGTAGGAACCCTGTCTAATCTAATCACCAGTCAATGTTCTGTTAATCCCAAAAATATCAATGTAACAGAAATATAATAGAACAAATTTATCACCAAAAACTGCACATAGGTTGAATAAACCTATTCTGATTAAATATAAGCCTTTTAAAAACAACATCATATAAAAAAATAACACTGGAGCACAATTTATTATAATCATGGTCCAATAGAATATAATAATAATTTAAAACTTGAGATACACACACAGATAAAAAAAATTTAAGATAATTAACTACTATAAATAATTATGTCTAATTCATTCTATTTAAAATTACAAAGAATACTAAAATATAGATAAACTTCATAAATACATTTAAGCCTATCACAAAGTTATTTGGTATTTTCTAAGCTCCATAGGTTACTTTATAAATTATAGATGTGATGTTACATTCTATTTCCATAAAGTAGGCTCATAATGCATGAGTAATTGAAATATAGCACCTTCAAAATAATCAAATATAGCACCTTCATAAATATTCATTATTCACTTTACAGAATTGCTTTTTCAATAATCAAATTTTGGAAATGGTCTTTAACTCATATAGCATGAGTGTTTAATAAAAAAGAATTTAAGCAAGTAGAGTAATAATGGTCTGGGAAATAAAATCCAGGCAGAAAATTTCATTTTCTTAAAACATAAAGAAATTAAAAAGAAAATGTTGCATTCTCTTACCATCTCAGACATGGTGTCGCAATAATTCCCTGAATATTCAGATCCATCTGCTAAAGATGCACCATGGGGTCCAATTGATCCAGCTATAAGAATTTGTCTGCCTATACAAAAGACTTATTCATCAGATACAAATTTATAAAAATTATAACACAATGACCAGACTAGCTGTTATCAATATCCACTAATTATAAAACAACCTAACCTGATTTTAATGATAACTCTGTTACTGCATCACAATTCTGAAATCCTGTTACAAGCTCTACAGGAATAAAATTATTTTGCCTCAACTACAAAGTTATAAAATTTCTACAAAACTAGGATATAACATCATTGCATATTGTAATATGGCCATTTTGTACTTCCTATACACGTTGGAATTTTTTCTTTTGTTTTGCAGCTCTTCTTCCTTCTTGGAAAGATTTTTAACCCCTCATCACATTATTTTATTATTTTTTTTAAAATGTATTACCTTCTTAAGGAATAATAAGGAAATGAAATTTTGCATATAAAACTTTAAAAAACAAGATGAAATCATCAGCCTCTGATAGAAATGCATTTTCAGGTTCTTAGAGCAGGGATGGGGAAACAACGACCTCCTAAGCCATTAAATAGGGTCGTTTTAATTAATCCGAATTTTGCACGACAAATTCTTTTATTTTTATTAATATGTTTTTTGTTTCTCGTTTTATAATCCTCAAATGAATGTATTAAAAATATAATAGAGTAAAAGAAGGTTCAACAAAATAATCCTCTATGGTTGACCAATACAATTAAAGGATGTAATCATCCAGTATGATCTCCCATCTTAGAGAAACCACAAAGCTCAGTTTATTTTATTAATATATCAGATTTGTAAAATTACACTTTTTAAAGCCATTTACTCATAAGCTTATATTGTCTATATTAGTGTTTCTGAAAATGTGTACTACAGAACCTTGAGGATCTGCAACGATACTCTAGAGGTCCTACAAAACAATTTGAAAAACAGCGCCACAATTTTCAAGAAAATTTATGAATTCTGCATTTCCCATACCTACCTCTTACAATTAACTAATCCTAACCAATACCCTACAACATTTTAAAAAAAAGCACTACCTACATTTTTATGCTGGTTTATTACTTATTATTAGTCTATGTCCAAGCAGTGATAAGTAATAGCTCTCTAGCTTTTACATAAATAATATAGAGGGGTTCCAAAACTAGGCATATTGTAGGAAAAGGGTTCTGCAGGATAAAAAGTTTGAGAACCACTGTTCTATATATTCTAATATGTCTTAATACTTCACTCTCTGAGAAGATAGCTTTTCTGGGTGTAAAACTTTAATCTAACTTAAGCTGGAAGGAGAATATCAAAAACATTTGCCTAAGGATTAGCAGAAATATTGGGGTAATAAATGAAATGCATCCTACCATCAAAAATACTTATCCACTTATACCATACCTTAACTCTTTAACACTTTCGACTTCTAAATACAAATGCCAGAGATTCGGCTCGTCCGGAAATTGCAATGGACTCGTCCATTTCCCCCCCTCATCTGACGCCCTTTCATGCATAAATAAGTCGCTCGTTGCACCCACGGTAAGGAATGAATGGCAATTGTGCTTTGAATGGCGAGCTTTTGGTAATGAGGTTTTCAGCCTGTTTCAAATACTGATAAAAGAAAATGTTTTCTGGCCCCCACTCCTACTTTGATCATTTCAAATCTTGCTAACTTTGGCTTAGAAGAGGACAGACACTACATGTTTTCTTTCTGCCCCACATTATTGACCAGTAGTTGGAAGAAAGAAACTAAAGAAACTATAACTCTGTTCAAGTTAGAGAAATCGGTGTCTTACTCTGAATCCTGAGAATAGGTGAATAGTTTGAATTTCTGAATCTCGTTTTATTTGCTCTGTATAGTGAATGGCAGAGACTTTTGTATTCACACAAACAGAATCACAACTTTGTATTACTGCAAAGATAACACAGTTCAACACATTTTGGACGAGATTTTGTAAATGCTTTTTATTTAGAAATTTTCATTCATTTGAGAAAAATATGATACAATATGATCATAAAAATATACTTAGCAAAAATAAGGGATCTGCATAATAACATGAAAAGCTGTATCTTTTCTAATGGTGCACATTTTCCATGCTGTTTACATTATTTTTATCGATCTGTATTGACGGATCTAAGAGGAGGGTGATGGGATGATCGCCCCCTCCACCTTAAGCAGGGATTATATCAAGGCAAATAAAACGTACTGGACACTTGGCTAAAACTAGGATTCAAAAACAAATCGCCCATCCCCCTCCCCCTAAAAGATTTCTGTGTTCACTATTGCCAACCTGTGTAAAATTAAAACAAGAGCTAATTTTCAAATTTTTTTCCCGTGTTTGTTATCCACACCACAAAATAGATAAGAATTGTTAAACTGGCCAAGTTACTGTTGAACAGTGAACTGGCCCTACATAAATTTATGCATTTATATTTTCATAGAAGGTATTAAAAAATATTAATATATATAAGTGGAGTAAACCAAGTTTTTGCCTTAGCAGGGGGCCCTGGCATAATTTTGTATTATTTTTAAACACAATATAGCATATACAGTCAGGGTCCAATCACGCAAATGTGGTACCCAGGACTCATTCACTCTGTCCCATACACTCGCAACAAAAATTATTCAATAAGTAACAAATGCAAACTCGTATTATATATCGTATCTGCATAATTAATATTTATCAGTTTTATAAAAGTTATTTGTCAGTATTATATAAGTCATTTCCAACAATGAGCTTAACATAAGGGTCTTGCGCACTTAGGCAAAAATAAGACCCAATATTATAAATCTGCTAATGAGCTCTGTGTTTTCTAACATATCTAACGGTGCGCACTTCATTCCTCTACTTAGTGGCATCCCTGATGGTTTTCCCTCAAATAATTCTCCTAAACCTGTGATTTGGGGAAAGGGGGAGGGTTGAAAGACATTTGTCATTCCTCTCTGAGCAATACTGAAAAATAAAATGAGTTTTGATAAATTATCCGGGAATTATTATTGTTAGAAATTATTACAGTGATAGGGAATGGGTATGGGAAGGAACATTGGCAGATTCAGGCTTTAGAAATATCAACCTCTGAAGAGAGACCTTGGCCAGAATTTCCACAGTCTTCATCATCCACCGAAAGTACTGGGTCGTTATCAGATTCGTTAGAATCTGAATTTTCAAAACCAAATAATAAAGATTCGACTCCATCAATTTTCAGATGTAATTTTCTATGACGAAACATAATAAAATCATGATAAAAAAATAGATCAATTAAATTTTTATATATTCAATTGGACAAAAAAAAAAAATATATATATATATATATACCGGGTGATCCAAATTAAACAGGAGGTGTTTAGACCTCTCTGTAGAGAAAACTACTCTGTCAATTTCACCCAAATTTCATACACATGCTCCCCTGAGTATGCGGTTTCGATTTCTAAAAGAAACAATTTAGTTCATATTTCGGCCGCTAGAGGAGGAAATGGCGCTGCAGAGCAGGCAATTTACATATTACTTAACATGCGCAACATCCTCTGCCTATATAAGGAGTCGTGAAGCATTTTTCCACCATACGAGGACTCCGTCATGAAACTTACTTTACCAGATCGCGCGTTACTTGTTAAGCTCTTTTATCAACGAAATAACAATGCTTCTGCGGCACTTAAAGCATTTCGGCAGGTAAAAGGTTTACGCAGAGGCACTCTCACAATTACAAATCTTCGAAAAATAATCTTGCATTCCGAAAAGAGCGGAACATTCACCGTTAAACCAGGACGAGGCCGCAAACCAACTCGAGTGCAGCAATTTGAAGAAGTTGCAACTGCAGTAGTTGAGCAGGAAGCAGCAAGTGCACATGGTAACAGTAGTGCACGTGCGCTGTCACGGGAATTGGACATGCCATATACGACAGTGTGGAGAGTTATGAGAAATGTCCTGAAGTTTTATCCATATAAGATAGCCCACACTCAGCAATTGCTTTCTGGTGATAATGACGTGCGGAAAACATTTGCTTTGATGTTCATTGCTCGGATGACAGTGGATGATGAATGGCCTTGGCAGATACTGTGGAGTGATGAGGCCCATTTCCACTTGAATGGCGCTGTAAACACACGTAACTGCCGTATTTGGTCTGACACAAATCCCCACGTTCATCAACAAATTCCGTTGCATGCTCCAAAAGTGACAGTGTGGTGTGGCTTCACCTCATCTTTCGTCATTGGTCCTTACTTCTTTGAAGAAAATACGGCCTCGGGGCCAATGACATGTTCTGTTACTGGCTCTAGGTATGCATTTATGCTCCGGAACTTTGTCATTCCTTCGCTTCAACAGAGAAATTGTCTTGACACTACAATTTTCATGCAAGATGGTGCACCCTCCACACATCGCGTTGCCTGTTCAAACATTATTACGGCAAAACTTTTCGGATGACAGAGTGATTAGCAGGTCATTTTCAACATCTTGGCCGCCTCGGTCACCCGATCTTAACCCTTGTGACTTTTGGCTGTGGGGATATTTAAAGAGCTGCGTTTATAAAGGCAATGTTCCGAACTTAGCAGTCTTAAAAGACAGAATTTCGCAACATGTATCCCACCTCCAAGCGAATGAGTTACGTTCTGCCGTGGAATGTGTTGTGCATCGAATGCAATTTCTAGAGCAAAGAGACGGAGGACATACCGAGCCGTATCTGTGATGATAGTGTGGTTCCACATGTGATAGCAATAAAGTTATTGCACAAATCTTTTTTTAGTCATACCTACTGTCCTACGGTATACTGTAATTTGTAGTTAATTTCATGTGATTGCAATAAAGGTTATTGCATGTTAAAACACTTTTTCGTTGTTAATATTAATAAATTGCCTGCTCCGCAGCACCATTCCCCCATCTAGCGGCCGAAATATGAACTCAATTTTTTTTCTTTCAGAAATCAAAACCGCATACTCAGGAGAGCATGTGTACGATATTTAGGTGAAATTGGCCAAGTAGTTTTCCCAACAGAGAGGTATGAACACCTGTTTGATCTGGATCACCCTGTATGTATGTGTACATGTATGTGTGCGTTGGACGAGGTATCAAGCTATATGCTTTCAAAATGAGCAGACTGAAGTATTTCATGGGGTTTGAGAATAAATATATATATCCTACTTAAAACTTGTTTATTTACTACAGACTTTCGTCGATACACTCAATCCGTCTAATCTACAGCCTTCTATTATTTGAGTCCCCTCTCTCCTATTTGAAGACAACGCTATTCATACACTCCAGGCGGTAAGCTCAGGCGCATTAGGGGGTATCCCCTCCTGATTTTCATATAGAACAAACCGGCCGTATGGCCACTTAAAATCTTGAAAGGACAGCAACTTCTCAGCTGTTACGGCCGGCAAAAAGCCTTACAGAGTTAACTGAATCTCACTTACACTACTGTACTCTACATTTGTTTGGACTTCAGATCCTTTTTCCCCAATGCAATCACCATGTCAATCACCATTGAGATTCATGTGCAGGTGCAAAACTGCAAAGCAAATACTTAAATTTCATTTACAACTATATGCTGCTTTCCAACAATTTTAACATTTGACGAAATCATAAACTGCTAAATATTAATGAGATATACACGTTAAAAATTATTCTAATTCTGTTTTAAAGAATAAACTCCAACCCATACACTCAACTCATTCCTTTAAAAACTCCTACACATAGATTTCCTACCTGTAGGATGCTTCAACTTAATTTCGATTAGGGCCCATATTGGACTTTCTAAAAGATGACTGTGATACTCTGTTCCAGCCATATGGAATGCTCTCCCAGCAGAGATTACAAGCATCTGCTCCTTGACCATTTTCAAAAGAAATGTATGACTTTTTCTACTTGCACTGTAGTAATGCAGTGGTCCTAAACACTCCCACCAAAATCTAACTATCTGGCTTCCAATATGTATCATTCCTAATATACAATAGATATTCAATTAAGATTACATATATAGATAATGGGGTGACTGGAGTATCTGGCACTACACATTCTTCAAATTAAAAGTAGTAGCCTAGTCTATGCATCTGTGCAACTTCATTCGACTGGCCATGTTTTTTGGTGTATTACTTTTGTGTTGTTCGATGTGGGTCTAAGAATAAGACATAAGCTATTAAATTATGTCCTTTGAATTTTTTTGATGTGGTATGTGTATAATGAATAATGATTGGCTATACCTTTAATAACATATTTTGTTCTCACATTGTCTTGTCAAACTGTCATTTTCTAGTTCAAAAATATAACACTGTCATGTCACCTCACAGGGGTGGCACCGGCCTTGTCAAGCTCACATTATTTCTGGTACTGCCCTGGTGAGATACCATCAAGTACTGTAAGTTGGCTTTGATTTTCATATGTTATCGAGCCTAATTTGTTGAAAATAAATATATAGATCTTTTCAGAATAACAGTGAGTATAATGAAAATTTTAATAACTGGTTGTCTGAGTTGCACAAGTTTTGATAAACAGTTCACTGAAGCCTAGCTGCTGTTTTCAGCACATAGAGAAGTTAGTAACAGAATGTTATTTTTAAAAATATTTTAGCAACCAGTTTCCACAAGCTAGCTCCAGTTCATCACTGAACTAACTCATCCCAAATAGTCAACATTATGCAATAAATGGAATATTACTTCATTTATATCATGGAAAGATAGGAGAGTACTGAATTACATAAAAAGGGATCTATTAAAGAATGACGAAAAAAGCATTGAATGAAATTCAACATAAAATCAATGTATTTCAAAATCAGCTGTAAAATAAAGTTTTATTTAATCATAGTTTTAAAACAAAAATTAAACAAAAAATTCTTGTATTTAATAGATGATATACCTACAACTGTTTTCAACATTGCTTCTTGAATATTCATCTCTAGCTTGATTTGCTAGATCAACACTTAATTTTATAAGTCCAATGCTTTCTGTTGCAGATATATTCAAATTCTTTTCAAAGGCATCTACGCTTGCTTGGTAACTAGCAGTTGTAATGATATCTGAACCACTAGCAAGATAACTAAAAAAAGCATAACCTTCTCAGATAAATGATGTTGACTTTATATAAGCAACTTATTATACACAACTTAAACTACAGAACTATACATGTATACTTTTACAAAAAAAGGTCAGACATCGGTAAAACAGCAAAAGTAGGACTCCCAAGCATTTGGATGCATTAACAGTCAAGATGAGTTGTCCAGTTTAGTGAGTACAAGAACGACAGTTCAGTAAAAATTAACTGTGGATCATTTCAGAATCCAACTGAACTCTGGCCACTCGCCATCATGTAATTCTTTTAAATCTTGTAGCTGAACAATGGAAGTCTCTGCTGACATTTAGCTAATCACATCAACAATTCAAGACCTGGATCTTGGTAAGTACTGAGAACAATAAAAGACTTGGCTCTTGCCAATCACAATTACGCAAATCAGGTTTGGAATTTTAACTTACGAGAGTTGTTACAACCAGGGGCATATACTCAATATATGCTAGCTGTGGGCAGCACACCTTCTAAATAATTCTGAATTATTTTAATTCGTCATTATTATTAAAGAAATAAAATGCAATTTTTCGAAGTAAAAGGTTATAATTTTCTAAAATTCAACGAAATACATTTATTTGTAATGTAGTAAATAAAGCGAATGCTTAATACTTCTGTCAAAGAACTGGATAAAAAGCGAAAATCATGCTAAAATGGTGGTCTGTCTTAAATACAGCAACCACAATACTGAGCTATTCCTTCACCGCTCATTTGTGACCGCCATACATCCACACAATATTGTTCACTAATACAGGCATAAGGTAGAACTCTGTCTCCTAATGTTTCTTGATAGACGGATAGTTGTGCTGCGACACGAAAGCACAGATTAAAGATGTTCCAAGCTTGATTTTCTGTTTCGTGCTTTTTTTAGTAGTGGTATCTGATTTTTTTTATTTTTTTTAACCTTGCGTTCATAGTTCTATTTTAAAGGCAATTTAATATAGCATAAAATAATTTTTTTTTAAATATCTGTGCCATATTTGTTTTATTATGGTGAATAATGCTGATGATTTGTTAATAAGACCTTGTTCAATGCTTATTACTATGATTGTGCTATCGAAACATACTTTTCTTTGGCTTTTATTAAAAATTAACTTCAAGTCAGTATTGAGTTTACAAGTTCAACAGGTTGATTTATTATAAGTTATATGACTTTACCAAAACTAAAATATCAAGCATACCTTTTATGCACATTTATAATAGCTGCAGGGTTTGACCACAGTAAACGAGAGGTCCATAATGGATCATTCTAAAATACAATAATAAAAGCACTATAAATAAAAATAATACATATAAAAGTTAAAATTAAAACAGAGATCCTATATTTTAATTTGTTTGTGGTTTATGTGATGTTCATTCTAGAATCAAGAAAGGGCAGGGCACTCTGGATTGAAAAATGGGGCACTTCGTAATTTTTAGGACACTTCATCAAAAAAATTTTACATGTTTTAATTAATACTAATTAATACTGACTAGATTACTAATTACATTTTTTAACATCGTTTTATTTTTTCTCGACGGAAAATGAGACTCGACTAACCACTGCATGCAAACTACGGTCGAACCCTGCTTTGCTAACCTTAAGGGACCGAACTTGATTAAAAAAAAAGGTTTGTTCCAATGACATTAGAAATATACGAAATCAGATGGGACCAAAAAAGTTGCTCGTTATATACGAGAGTTCGTCATAAGCAAGCAAGATGTACAGAACCAAAGATATACTTTTGGTGGTGCTTTTTGTGAAAAGGGTATGTTTCCAGTAGGGGGTAAACGTTAATTACAGGGTGCATATCAGGGCACAAATTTTTTTTACGAGGGCAGGCAAGGCGTTCCGCCCCATGAAATAAGCCCAGAATGAACACTGGTTTATGCCCCCTCCACCACAAAAGAATAAGATCATCATAATTAAGATCATGCAAACAAGAATAAGATCATGCTGCATAAGGAACTACAAATTTCCAAAAAATTTGAACCCCTGTTGCCTAGGGAACCAAACCTTAGACTATGACGGGCAGAAAAAAACAGCACACATTCTAAGGTGCCATTGAAATAGAACATTGAAATTGGTTAACAGTATATAGATGAACGTATTACCACTATGTCACTGTAGGGCCTGCACTTCAATAAATTTCATTTTCGTACCATAATAAATTATTTTACAATTAGTTTTTACATTTAACATATACAAATTCATAATGCAGGCAAAAAAATACTTTTAAAAAAAGTTATAAACATTTTCAAAAAACAGAAGTACTCGACATATAAAACAGATTAATAAATCAAATACAGATACGCAAAAAAGAAATGGAGGCTTTATTTATCAAAATGACTGATTCAAAATGACCGATTTATTCGTAAACAACACACCACTTTTAATAACTTAATAACTTCGCATCTGCTAATTTGAGAATGAGAAGCTGTGAGGGTTATGTTTCAAACATTGGTCCGAACCTATTTTGAAAATTTTAAGCAAATCACAGGGGTCGCTATGGGATACTTTCCTTGTAAGAAAGATTTGAAAGGTGAAATTAAAGACAGGCCAAATGAAACGTAACAAGACTTTTAATGAGTCCTGATTTTACAGTAGATTCTTAAAAGCGTAGACACCAACATGAATACAAGGTTCACAACGTCTGGACGTGAATTTCCGCACATTTTCAAAAATTCCAGACATATCTCAAACAATTCTTGAGGCAACAGACAATCAGGTGACAAGATCTTGCTCAGAGTGAAGGAGGATATTGTACATGATGCTCTTAATATGCCCCCATAAGGAGAAATGGTACTAGTTGAAAACACACCACTGTGTTCTCTCTCCTCTTGAAACCACTCCAAAATTGAAATCGTTAGGCTTGTAACATCAAACATTAGCGTCTGTACGATATTTTTAAAGGAGCTTGGTGGGCGACCAGGATAATTTTAATGTTTTACCCATACCTAAATTAGTGGGGAAGCCCCCCCCCCCCCACACCCAACATTTGGCACTTTGTACCTCATGTCCATTTCAATAGTCTGCAGTTCATGCCTGAATAAGTGGAAGGGTTGAATCAATGGTTGCTTGATGACCCTTTAAAACAGTGACCACGAAGAAAATTGTGACACGAGTGCAGAATAAAAGTGCCAATTGTGCCAACTTTCTTCTTGAGTTTGAAACCGCGTCATCATCAGTAATAATCTGAGAGTCTGAACCTTTTGAAAATCTTTCTTTTTTTTTTACGGTCTGAATTTTTAAAAATCGTTTTTTAAGGTACTTGCGTATCGGTGTCAGAATTTTGGGGCGGGAATATCCTTTTCACAGCAGCTAGAAATACCAGGAACATTTTTCCCAGCTTGTCCGTATCTTGTGGTAAGAAGAAATGAAATTGGGGACCAAAGGATGAGAATATTATGCAGTGATGTCGAAAAAACATATGGAAGGAAACACTCGCCAAAACAGAAGCCTGTACTGTATTGTAAAAGAAAGCACGGTAAAACTTCAAATGTATCCTAGTCGACTCATGCTATACTCTTAAAATTGAATCGGAGAGCTCTGAGCACCGCGCCTGCGTGTGAATCATAGTGCATGAAAAGCCTGGCTTGTATACTGGAATGTTGCCAAAGTAAGCTGTAGATGACGGCCATGGCCCTTTCGGATGCATGGGAATTTTTTTGAGAATCATTGGAAGCCTAATGGGTAGTCCCCCCCCCACACACAAACATACCCTTGCCACCAAAAAAACATCAGTAAGGCACGGAGACGCAATCTCTCGCAGTTAAACAGCTTGCAATAGTAAAAAAATTCCCTCTGTACAAGCAGCCACCGTTAATGTCGATGAAAGGGAAGTAGGACATATTTACGCAACGGAACGAAACCTCAAACAGTCATATTTCAACTTTAGCAAACTTCATGCCACAACATTGGTGAGGTTTTTTTTTCAAAACATTTAGAAAAAATCATGACTCGCAAAACGTCAATCCATGTTGATGTCATCCAAAAACAATTACTAGCCAAGAAAATAAGCGTAGAAGTTTGAACACCTTTGGCAACTAGGACACATCTAGACCGCAGTTTACAAGAAACCTGGTCTCTAAAGGCACTAACTTCCGCGGCTAACTTCCTTCTCTGGTAACCATTCTCGGATGATGTTATTATGGATTTATATTTTACGAGTCATGAATTTTCTAAATGTTGCGAAAAAAAACTCACTGATGTTGTGGCATGAAGTTTGCTGAAGTCAGAATATGACAGTTAGGGTTTTGATTTTTTGTGTAAATATGTCTTGCTTTCCTTTCATCCATGTTAACGACCACTGCATGTACAGAGGAAAGGTTTTTTTTTTTTCTATTGCAAGCTTTCAAATTGTAAGAGAATACCTACTCCGTGCTTTATTGATGCTGTTTTGGTGGCGAGGACAGTGGCAGATTTCTAAATAGGCACACAAAGCACAGGCCAAAGATGGCACTTCTAAGGTGAAGGCATCAAAGAGCTTAAAAATAAAATTTTCCAAATTAGACAATGATGAAAATAACGTTGGCCGTCGCTCAGAGTTTATTTTGGCAATGTTCCAAGATACAAGCCAGGCTTTGCATACACTGAGCTCCATGTGCAGGTGCCATACTCTCAGATTCAATTTTAGGTGAGCTACAGATGAATCCCCTGTTTTGTCGCCAACTTATCTCCAAAACTGTTACTGTTCTCTTAAAACGGAGGGAAATTTTTGGGAAGCGCACGCGCAGGGTAGTTATATTGTAGAGTGTAAGAGTGCATTCAGCCATTTTAAGGTCGCCTTTCCTTTTGATAGTAATTTGTTGAGTTTCATTGCTAGGATGAGTGAACATTTAATTTTTTTTTTTCATGGATTGAAATTAAAAGGATGGAAGTTGGTGATTGATTGGTGCGTAAAAGGTCTGCTATCGTCCGAGTATGTGCCCAAAATGCGACGAATGCATGAAGTTGGTGAAGAAGGCAAGTGTGGACAATTGGTACGTGTGGCATTGTAGGAAATATGGAGAGAAGCTCATGATTGAATGAGGTTAGTACGAAAGGGGTCATGGTTTGAAGAAAGCAAACTAAGTTTAACTGATATTTTGTGTTTTACTTTTTTATAGGTGTACAAGGCAACGACAGATTTGATACGAATGGAGTTGGATCTAAGAAGTGAATCTACCTTGGTTGATAGGCATATGTGGAAGAGTGGAGAGGGGCAGCAATATATGTTTTTTTATGGTGGTGAAAGAGAGAAGTGTGAGTGTGTTGTTGCCCGAAATTTCAGCAAATGTTCTCAGTTGGACTACTATTGTGTCAGACTGCTGGAAATCGTATGGCGGTCTCTCTTTGGAAGGCTTCGTACATTATACAGTAAACCATAGTCCGACGTTCAAAGACGCAGAAACAGGGCAACTCAGAAATCTTATCGAAGGCACCTGGAGTAAGATCAAGTAAGATTTCCGCCGGTAAACCCTCATAATGTAAGGGATGAAAAGCTGTTTGACTCATACTACGCAGAGTATATGTGTGGAGGCGACGCCATACAGACAAAGTAGAAAATATGTTCCCGGCATTTCTGAAAGCCATAAAAACAATTTATCCTCCACAAAACTCGGACGCCTAAACACAAAAGTGGTTATTTATTTAGAGAGTGAGAGGAGGTAAAACACAGTAAAAAAAACATGGCGGCCGGGAAGCAAGCTAGCGTGTGATGACGTAATCTGGGCAGAAGGTTGCCGCGGTAGGGTTGCCACGCCTTGGTGACAAATGGCACAGGGGACACATGTAGTAGAGCCCAATTTTAAGAGTATAGCACGAGTTTTGGTGACCGAGTTTCTTGTAAACTTTCACCCACATCTTAAGTATGGCCTAGCAAACTTCATGCCACAACATCGGTGTTTTTTTCAAAACGTTTAGAAAAATTCGCGACTCGCAAAACGTCAGTCCATATTGACGTCAACCGAGAACGATTACCAGACAAGGAAGTTAGCGCGCCTTTGGCGACAGGGACACATTTAACGTGTGGCCGAAAGCCGGCCAAACAATCTATTATAATGACATTTGGGAACTTGGCGCTTTTGACGAAGGCGGCGGCAGGGGAATATGCATTTACGCCCTGATCCCTACGATTATTATGCAATTTTACCTACAATCTACATTTTTACCCATTTTTCTAACTTCATGTTGGAAAAAAAATCAAAAGTCGCCACGGGATACGTGTTCTGAAGTGTTACCACAAATGTTTAAACAACACTGTATATACACAGGGCAAAATTACTTGCCTCAAAACTGATACCTTCTCTTTCTAGAACAGTCGATAACCCTCCATCTATTACCGTTATATGCCTGGTCATTCTGGAAAATGAATATTTCTGGTTTAAAAAATGTAAACACTTTCTACGTAGATTTCCACTTAGTTTGAAAAAGAAAGTAGTTTTAAACCAAAGAGGTATAAAAACTTCTAGAGAACATTACTGCTTTAAAGCGAACGTTACTGTTGGAAGCATCGAGATGGACATTATATAGAGGGGCGCAGCTCCAGCACCGTGGTGTCCTGGACATTTCGCCGAAAAAGAAGGCGGGGTTATAAGAGCACTTTGAAGGCGTGGTTATAATTGAAGGTGAGCCCAGCCCATCCATTTTCAATATCATAGACAAACATGGCTGGTGTGAACTTCGTGAAATCGAGTCGTGAGGAGAACTTGCTGTGTGTAAATCACTGCTTTATTTATTCTTCATTTGTAAAGTCATAATAACAATATACTGTGTAACTACAGCGATAATACAGACAATATATACTAAAAGTACATCATATTAGACTCTACAATGAAAGGTCTCAAGAAAATATCAGCAAGAATATAACATGCATGGGACCTTAAGATTACAATCTGATTCTAAAGATGACACACAACTAATTGTGAATCACTCATCCTTTCCTTATGTTTTTTCCATTTTTTTTAGTTTCCATTACCCTGTATCAAATATTTTCTTAGACTTTTTTAAATGTTTATTTACTTTCCAATTTTTTGAATTCCTCTTGTAGTCCATTCCAAAGTTTTGGTTCAAATTGGTAATCATAGTATTTATAGTTTTCGAGAATCAGGTAAGTAATATAAATAAATTATAAAATTAATGTGGGTATATTTTTATAATAACTTAAAAACTAAATAAAATCATCGATTGTTAAATAGATTATCGATAAAAACGTAGTTGATAATTATGTGGGAGGAGTAATACGCAGCACCTCCCCTGACGTAGTTTAGGCACACCCTTTTCTTTCCGGCCACCGATGACGCCC
>QLNU02015360.1:229891815-229903656 GCA_006491805.2 Dysdera silvatica
GTCTGATCTCAAAGTGCAGTGAACAGCAAAAGGGGTTCCCTTGTAAGTGTCATTCTAA
The DNA here is from genome assembly GCA_006491805.2 of Dysdera silvatica. Lineage (NCBI taxonomy): Eukaryota > Metazoa > Arthropoda > Arachnida > Araneae > Dysderidae > Dysdera > Dysdera silvatica. The sequence goes on from QLNU02015360.1 coordinate 229,891,874, forward strand.
CAGCTCCTGCAAAAATTTACAAGCTTTTTCCCCATTGTTTTTAATTATACCTATGCTACATAAGTTTTTATCAGTAAATTACAGCTTATGAAACGTTTATTTACTGTTACCTTTTCTTACAATTTAATTAAAAGTGTTTCACATCGCGTCATGGCATAAAAAAAACAAAAACACAACACGTTTTGGCATGTTTATAATACCAGAATGTGTTGTGGTCATTTTCTTTATCAGCCAAACAACGATTTCACATTATGGCAACTTTTAATATGCCAGAATGAGTTGTTGTCTTTTAAAAGAAGCCACAACGTGGAATTTTGTGTCGTAGCTATTTCTTGAAAAGCTAGCATTGTGGTTAGTTTTCATATTGAGCATTTTCACTATTTGAGTTGCAGCGTGTACATACATATATGACTTGTTTCATTGTCAGATAGGTATAATTGCATGTGAATCCGTCTACTGAACATATTCTTTTTTATTTTTTTCCAGGGTGGAAGGAATTGAAGATGTAAGTTATTGTTTAATTTCGTTATAATTTTATGTAAATTTCTATTTACTGTGTGAAGTTTATTCATATCTATGCTTTATCTGTACACAGACCATTATATATAATTTTTAAATATTTATGTTATGGTGTAAGTGATGTGTTTTCTTTATTTTTCTTAATTAGGTTCAATTCGAAATGAGCCGTATACGTCAAAAATGTATGTATATTTAATATTGAAATGCTTTAGGTTAGAATTTTGTAATGAAATTATTTTTATACTATGAGATACTATGGTTAGGGCAGTAATTTGTTTGCAGAAAAAAGCTTAAAATTCGTTCAACGGTCATAGGAAAAACCTTGAATTTTGCAGAAATTTAAAAAACAATCGTGGAAGAAGTGTAACACTAACATTTAAAAAAAATTCTAGTTTCAGAACAGTAGTACAAAAAACTGCTACATTACTAAATCATGATTATACAGTAGGATTGTCCTATCTGCAGGTAAGGTAGTAGTTTTTACACAGAAAAAAATGCAAAATTTGTGGGACGGTCACGGAGAAAACCTCAAATTTTGCAGGAAAAAAAGTGTAATACTAACATTAAAAAAAAACCTCCTAGTTTCAAAACAGTAACACAAATAATTATTAAGTTACTAGATAAGTATTATACAGTAGGATTGTTCAACGTCCGTACATGTGATAGTGACAAATCCTATAATAGTTTATCATTTACACACATGCTTATGATAAAGTTTAACTGGCAAATTGCTAACAGTAAGCCATTACCCTCACATTAAGTAATAACAATATACATAATGTATTTTACTGTTGAAGAAAGCTATGTAAAATTGTATTACTATATGCTGACACAAAAAGAAAGTAATGTAAAATTATGTAGCCATCTGTCAAATTATAAAAAAAGAAGTAAAATTACACAGGAATTTGAAAAAAATAGTTTTTTCAATTTTCAGACAGAAAAACATCTCCATATAGACCATTTACTGTGCCTTTGCCCTTACATTATTATACTAATGTTCTTTCTTTCCAATGAATATGATACTAACGATTTAGCTTAAACCCTTAAGGTCATATTGTGGCAATGAAAATTATCTTGCACATACATAATTTAAATACATTTTTCTGCTAAAGTCACTCAAAAGATTTTTTGTTGATGACGGTATTAAAGTTATTCGAATATGAAAATTAATCAAAACAATTACAATAAAAAATTAGGCAAAAACAAGAAAAAAAATTTAGAATTCACAAAATCCTTGGAAAAGCTTTAAAATTCACGGAAAACGTTACAGAAATTTGCGCTGTGATAAAATTGCTGCCCTAATTGAATCATTTATTTCAGAAACCCTTTAAGACATTTTTATGGAATTATTTTTTATTATGGGATCAATATCTCATATTTTGAATGCATATTTTCGTGCAAAATCCCATCAATTACCATTCCATTTTATGGGTTATTATTTACAGTTAATATTGCGTTTAGTGCAGAAACCCAACAAGCGATATCACATAGCGTGTTTTTGAAGCAAATCTAATTTTCTCCCTATTGGCAACACTGGTTGTTTTTGTTCTTCCCATTCCACCGCCCTGCGGTGGCGCAGTGTGGTAACGCGTTCTCCTATTGCGCGGCTAATCCGGGTTCGACTCCCAGCAGTGCAAAAAGAACGCTTACTCAGAGATCTCATAAAGATCGCACTGCTCACTGTAGTCCGGGGTTTGGTTCCCCAGGCCTTAAGAGGTTCGGATTCCTCGGAAAACAGTAGGTCCCGGCGCAGCATGACCACTGTAGTCTTTGAGCCGTAAAACCAAAAAACAAACAAACAAAATCCCATTCCACCACCTGTTTTCAATTGTTTACATTACTAAACAGCAAGTTGTCGTATTGAGGTTAAACTATAGTGTTGTGGTTTTAATTGTATGGTTTTATGTAGCGTTTTATGGTAGTTTGTTTTTAAAATGGCTGGTAGTAGTTCTGAAGATGAACTTCAAGCAAAAAGGAAACAAAGTATTACCAATGAAGAGAAACATAAAGATATAGACATAACAATGAGAGAACACAAAGTGTCATATGAAAAGAAAGAGTGAAAGTTGAAGGCTACAAAAGCTATAAAGGTAAAACGGTTCCATTAAAGAACCGCATCACGTTCATTATACCTAGAACCATGGCTGCGGTCATCTTGACTGCCCTTGAATATTCTTTTAAAAATTATGAACTAATACAATTTTGTTTTTGTTTCAGCAATACTAACATATTTAGGTTAAATCCCAATAATATTCATTTAATATTTTCAATAATTAGGTTAATTTTTACAATTAAATAAAAATTTTAGCACATGTTTTCTTTCTGGAAAACTATTACTTACAGGAAAACAATTATTCTATAAAATCATAATGTTAACTAAAAATAATCTTAAGTCACTTGCGGATTCAAGGGGGGCGATGGGGTGATCGCCCCCCCTTTGAGCCAGGATTATATCATTAAAAATGAAAGGATGTTTAAATTTATAGTCATAAGATTGAAAAAATGCGGAAGTAAAATTGCAGCTGTTATCAGTTTTCAATTAAGTAAACTGGGACAGAAATTAAAATAAATGTCAAAACGATGAACAAATAAAAGCTATGTGCAATTCTTCAAGATTGTTATTTGACATTGATTAAAACTAATGTTTCTCATCACATTCATTGCAATTATTTCGCACATGATTTATATTTGGTCTCGTGGAAGGCAAGTGTTTTTCAGGGCCATCTGTTTTATATTACGTTCTTCTTGATTTCATGAATTGATAGAACAATGTTAATATTTGATTATTAACTTTAATAATTTACATATAACAGGTTAAACACTGGTAAAATAGCAATGAAAAAGATCACTCAAGCTTTCGGACGCATCAGCAGCAGTCCTTCATCAGGAGTAATGACGATGTTATGTTTCTGTCTCTTTTTTATACTTGAAATTTCTGGAAAACCCTTCATCAGAGTAGTCCCGCAGAATGGGAAAACCCAATGAGAACCAATGGGAGGCCTCCAATAGAATCATGGAAAAACCCAATGGGAACCAATGAGAAACCTGTACTGCGGGGCACCTAATGTTGGGAAATCCCATACATTTCAGAGTAAGAGTTGTTTGTAAGTTTCTGGAAGTGGTTGTGATGTATTAATGGCTTTCCCGTGTAGTTTGTAAGTTTCCCAAGATTCTAAGAAGAGTCTACTATTCTTGTTTGTGATGTGACGGTGTAGTATTTTTGTTGAGTCCCAGTCGGGTTCGTGTCCGTGTTGTAAAGCGTGTTCTGCCAGACGTGAGGCTATGTCTCCTTTCGCGAGTGCTTGTTTGTGTTCTTTTTTTCTTGTTTTGATCATTCTTTTTGTTTGTCCTATGTAATGTTTGTTGCAGTCTTTGCATGGTATTTGGTATATTGCGCCTGTGAGATCTTCTGGTGAAACTGAATCTTTAACTTTTGTAAGTTGTTTGCGAAGTGTTGTATCGTCATTACTCCTGATGAAGGACTGCTGCTGATGCCTCCGAAAGCTTGAGTGATCTTTTTCATTGCTATTTTACCTGTGTTTGTGTATGTAAATTTCCTCCCTGGTACCCTGTATTTTATTTCTAATGTATCTAATTCATTCATACATGTAAATAAACTGATTGATTGATAATCAAGCCAAATTATCTCGTTTCACATATTGAAATTCAATCAGCCAAAAAAAAAAAAAAAAATTATCACGTTAATATACATTATTAATTAGTCATATATATATATATTTATTATTATTACTTTATACATCATATTATTCTTGTTAATTGATTATTATAATAATTATTTACACAAAAAACGACAACGCGATCATATTGACCGCTTCCGCGGTTCTAGGTCCATATGCTTATAACTACGGTTCTCTGTAATGTATTTTTTTAAAACTTTATATATGCTATTAGGAACATATTTTAGGAAAAGTCAAGAATTTCTAGCTTTCAAACACGAAAGGTTTAAAAGATATTTGAGTTTAAACTTCACAAGCAATTAATCTGACCGCAGCTATGGTTCTAGTTCATTTGCACATAATCTCATCAGGGACAGACTACAGTCTGTCCCTGATGAGATTATGTGCAAATGTCCACGTAAATGTGGTATATCCATTAATGATGAAACCAAAAATCAAATATGGAATTATTTTTATTCATTAGATATAAGAATCAAGGTACATATTTGCAAACATTGATAGAGGTAAGGGAAATTAAGCATAGGATGAAAAAAACAAAAAATCATGATCACTGTGATGCTGTTTCAAGGTAAAACTCCATCCTCAAAAGCAAAAAGTAATTCATTTGTATAAAATGTTGAGATTAATGGTGTTCTTACTAAAAGTGGACTGAGTGTACATGCCAAACCAGCATGTGGAGCTGATTCTAAAAGCTGGTAAAACTGAGCATTTATTAGCTTAACCAGCGAGAAGATCTTCAACTTTAAGTCTTTGTGGCCTCAGTTTTACAAAAAGACTATGAACTTGGATGAAACACCTGGAAGAGCTGTTTCCAAGAACCAAAGAATCCCCTTCAAAGTCTCATCTTACAAACAATTTTAATTCAACAAAGCTAGCCAAAGAAAAATTGTTAATCACTTTATTAATGGTTTTACATCGTTAACGTTTACCTTAAAAAGGCACAAGGACGTTCTTGAACTCCCAACAGTGGGAGCTGACCCTTCTGGAAAAGTACCCATCAATAACAAAAAAAAATAATGACCTGAAGAAACTAAGTAACTACACTATAGGGTATGAAAGTTTCTACTCTAACGTATTCCAGTGGCCTACCATGGAAGCAGAGTGCAACGTAGACAGAGAATAGGAAGATGAGTAGGCCCATAGACTGAAAGCAGATGCGAGTCATTTTTTTTTTCATTGTGGTATTAAATTTTAACTTTTTCCATTTAATTTCATTTATGCATAATAGTTTTCAAGGGGGAATAGGTTCTGTGGTCTTTTGTATGACACTAATACCATGGTAACAGTTACCATTAGTTTACTGATTATGTTTAACAAATCGGAAAATTAGTTTAAATTTTTTCATTATTATTTCAACGGAAAATAGTGAAATTCGTAGTTTAGTGTTTGGTTCTGTGTTCAAATAAAAAATATAGTTTATAACATTGTACCTTTTTATTAAAAATTCTAATACCACAACAAAATTAGAAAATTAACCTTAAAAATTTACAATGTTTTTACAGTAAAAACATTTTTTATTGCAGAAACCCAGTAATTGCAAAATTTTGGATTTTTTTTTAATAAATAAGGATTAAATATTATAATTTAAGTGCAGGCAACATCTACTACGAGAAGGTAACTGAAACTCTTATTTTTTTTTCAAGCCAAAATTTATATTAATATCAGAGATAGAACGTTTTTCTTTGTTTCCCGAAAATTTGAAAATGTACACTTAGCAGGTTTCTGAAATAAACAATTCAGTTATGGTATATATTTAATTTTCTGCAATTATCAATAATTATTTTTTTATTATCTAATAGATAATTGTGAACTGAATCTAAAAATCCATGTCTGTTCAGCTTTATAATCTTATTAAAACATCATTCCTGTTCAGTATAGCTGTTCTTCCCTAGTTTTGAAGAGAGTATGAGAGACAGTTGATTACAAATAGTATCTTTTCTACATGGCAATTAATTTTATGTACACAGAGATACTTCATATACAGTGTCACTGTGTCATATTCCACGTTGGGTTCTAGCTTACCATCTAAAGGCCCTGTGGTTGTGCAGTGGTAATACGTTCAATTAGTCCTCCTTTATAACGGTGCACCAATGGTGCAAAAACAAAACAAAACAAAAAAAACCCCACTGACTGCTTACTGTAGTACATGGGGTTGGTTCCCTAGACCATAAGAGGTCCGGATTCTTTGGAAAATAGTAGGTCCCAGTGCAGCATTACCCTTGCTGTCTTTATGCCATAAAACTCACAAACAAACAAAAAATATAAAGTCTAAAAAACAATCATAGTTTAAATTAATTCTTATTTATTGTAGTTAAACAACTTTATTTGAATAAATAAAATATTCTGTGTGTATCTAAGTTTGTGGAAACACCACACCTGAAATTTTTTTAGTTACTTTTCCAGAAAACCTCAAAAAGTCAGGGAAGGTTGAAACAAAATTCGTGTAAACACCTTGTTCTCTTCTAAGTGGGTGTAATGTGGTTTCATAACATCTTTTGGAAGCTCTGTATGTGCATAATTGGCGTAATTAAATCATAATTGAAAGAAATATAGGCTATTTATCCACAATCTGGTATCCTTTGGTTTTTATTACACAAATCATTTTGTGTTTACTATGAATAGCACTTTTATTTGTAGTAAAAAAACTCAATTTAACAAAACAACATAAAGCTTCACCAGGAGATTCCATAATAACTATTATTTTGACACTGGTCTGAGGTTTAAAATCACGATGTTTCAAAAAGCAACTGCTCCATTTGTCAAATGAAGACAGAATGAAGAATGTGTGGAAGTCCCAAGTTTATATACCTGCACGTTAAGAACCCTTATCAGAAGTTGTTTGGTGCAGGATAGTCCCACACACGTAGTTTCTCTTGTTATATGATGAGTTTTTAAATTTTGCTTATCAGCTTTTATGTTGTATATTATGACGTACTGTTTATATTTATGTTCAAATACTATTTAAATTATATATTTTTATTCAGTGCAAGAGTTAACTTCATTGCATGACAAGCATCTTACTCGTCCTTCGTTAGATGATGCCGTTCAAGAGGAGAAAGATATTGAAACAATAACACAAGATATTACAAGGGTAATGCATATTCCAACTATTGTTTGAAATTACTTAAAATGTGTTTTTCTTAAATATATGAGTGAACATCTAATTAATTAGTCATTGGTATTCAAATGTGCATTGTAGATTTGGATTTGACATAACAAATTTTTAACATATAATAAGTAGAGCCCGGATTATATGCGATTGCATATTTTAGCTGTTTTTAGTGTTTTTGAATATAAATGCACAAAAACCATGAATTTCCAGAATAAATGCATATTTTAAGGGTTTTAGTAATTTTAAGAATTTTATTATTCTCTCATTGTAAAAATTTCACCACAATACTAAAGTTGAACTTTCCTCTTACTTCTTATCTGAGTGGAAAGGCAATGGAATTCGTAAATGTACATTTTTAGTAATGTTCTAGGGTAAAAATGTTGTCAAAGCTGAATTATAGACACCATCCTTGTTATGAAGACCAAAGCTGAGTTTTACTGTGCTTGGCTGGCAATTGATTGAAAGTCAAATTAAAACAAACACATTTTAAAATACCATGCCATTTTCTCTCCGTGATAAATATGGGTCTATCAACGGTAAACTATCCGTAATAGACAACCTGCAAAAATTTGTAAGTGCTGTCCAATATCTTGTGCAGCTTTGGAAAGGACCTTTTTGGCCATAAAAATGCCATTACACATGATAGTAAACAAAGCTTAACTGTTTAGAACATTCAGAGACACATTCTAATATACCGTCATAGAAATTCTGCTGTATAAAACGTATGATTTAATGTATATCGAATTTTTCTACTTGGCGGTTAATAATATATCCATTCATTTTTAAATGCAGGACACAAGATTTTCAAGCACTAAAAAAATTCCAAGTACATATTTATTCATTTTAGGTGCATGTTTATTCATTTTAAGTGCATATACATGGATATTTTGAGGTTCTTTAGTGCATTATTTTGAGGTTTTTTAATGCATATTTTGAGGTTCTCTAGTGCATATTTTTAGGGTCTTTAGTGTATATTTTGGGGGTCTTTAGTTCGTATTTTGAGCTTTTTCAGTGATTTGCATGCATATTTTGCTGGTTTCTTAGTGCATATAATCCGGGCTCTAATGAGAAATGGTTACATTGTTTGCCAATTTTACCATGTTTTTACATTGTCTAAAAGCATTGAATTGGGGGGAGGGTGAACCCCTCATTATAGACTAGATAGATTATTATAGACTCAATTTCTTAAGCTAAGTAAAAGTTTAGCCATTTTTAGTTTTTTACTTTTTATTATTTGAGAAGTTTCAATTAACCTTTATTCACAACCTGAATTGTATGAAAAATTTGTTTTTCCTTATCAAATTCCCCCGATTTCTTAATCATAAATTCCAAGCTTACATTAAACAATTTTTTTTGTCAAATACTATGCTTAATAATACATAGTCATATCATTAACATTGTAATTATGTTTTCATGTCTGCATCAGTTCAAGTTGAGCTTGGTAGTGTTTTTTTACAAAGAAAAGTTGGAAGAAAATCTTTTCTTTGTGTTTTGTTATCCATATTTGTATGTTATTTGGCAAATTAAAATTAATTTTGATTAAGTGTAAACTTTTTGTTTATATTGGTTTTTAGATGTTTCTTCATTGTAAGAAGATTATTTATCAAATTAAAGAAAGAAGCCATGGATCAAATGATCAGGAGAACCTTATTAGTAAAAATGTTTTGTCTTCATTAGTTTCATCCATGCAAGATCTCTCATCTTCATTCCACTATGCTCAGTCAAGTCACTTGAAAAGTAAGCTAATGTTGATTTTATGAAGTAGTTTAATTTAAACAACACTTTTTGCATATTTAAGAACTTCAAAAATAATGATTAATGAAAAAAAAAAGTTCATTGGAGCAATCCTATATCAAAAGGGAGGTTTTTTATTATAATAATGATCTTTATTTGCTTATTCCTTACACCTTTTGATTAATATTATATATATTGACATTAACACGCCAACACATAGTGATAAATACTTGATTACAGAGGTATATAATGTTAATACATATCTAATTATTGGCATAATGTAGAAGGCCTGGAAAAAATACGCAAGTATAACCTGCTCCTTGATATAGGAAAAAGTAAATACTGTCGAACTTGGTTAATATGAGAAGGTAAGACTATGTAAAATTCCTCGCATTAGCCGTTACTTGGAAAACCTGTGAAAGGAATAAAAATTTCAAACTACACACACATAATAAAATAATTACTATAATTAACTTAGGTAATTTTTTTGGTGTAAAATTAGCTGTATATCATTTAATAAACATAGAATTTTCAACCTTACCTATATGGGGTCTATTTTTATTACACTGTAAATAAATACACATATGGTCTCATTTCGCTTAATTTCACCTCAATAGTTATTGAAAAAATCAGTAAGTTTTGATTGTTTGCTTGGCATATTCATTTGTCCATCTCATATATCTTGACGTTTACTTTTCCTCCATTTTCATCGGAAAAAACAAAAAAATGATATGGAAAAGGTGAAAAATCACATTAAAGTTGGACAGATATTTTTCTCCTCTTAGCCGAGATTTTGCTCTTACTGAGTTCCCATCTCAATCATCTCTTTCTTCTCATATTTAGCCAGTAGGTATTTCTTCAGTTTTTTTTTGGATAAATTTAAATTGTTTGTCATTTTATATTTATCTGGAGATGCTTGGATTCATAGAGGGCTTGTTGTAGAATAAATCAAAATATATAGCAAAATTGTAGTATGATTGTGACATGTAGTACTTTCTAATGTAATATACATAAATACACTACACTTAAGCATATATTAATTTAGACAAAGTTAAAGTAGAAAAGTAATATAACACTAGGTAGTCAAACCAAGTAAATTAAAGTAGTACAAACAGCTTAAAATAACAGCTTAGAATAAAAACTGAAATTATAGTAGTAAAAAGCAAAGAGGAGTAAAAGATTAAACAATACCAAGAATTTTAAATCAATCAAATAAATAGTCTTTATATACGTTCGTAAAGAGATTATATATTGTCCTTCGTAGCTCAGTGGGTAGAGCCTCCGCCCGGCAAGTGGAAGGTCGTGGGTTCAGGTCCCACCGAAGGCAGAAATATTTATTTTCTTTCGAACGTTTCACCATCTAATCACGCCATACCATCGGCGTTGGTATCACTACGCCAATAAACGTTGATTGATTGACATTGTTGTTTGATTTAATCTGCGTAGTGTTCGATTTATATAAATACCAAGAATTTTGTTCTTCATCAGGGACTGCACAAAATTCTTGTTATTGGTTTGCTTTTTCTGACTACAATAATTGAGATTTGTGATCGATACTGAATAAACTAATGTCGATCAAAAATTAGTTAAAAATAGTATAAATCCAGAATACACTTAATTTTAAAATATCTTAGTAATTTAGGATTTTTTTATTAATACCAAGAACAATGTCAATTGTTGTAAGTGGCCCAAAAGCGAACTAACAACAAGTAGATGGAGCTATGGAAAGTGATTAAAGTGTGAAAGTTGAATTAAAAAGAGTTAGAAATAAAGCAGCAAGAAATTTAATAAGAATAGAAAAGATGATAAAGTGAGAAAATTCACTAATTATACCAAAAAATTATAACAAAAAGTTTTATACGAGTATGTTTCCGTGAGGTTTGATGGTACGCCAACTGGTGCACCGTGGTGTGAGTGGGCGGCTGACCAGGTGCCGGGTGGCGTACGTCGTGCGGCATAGTTTGACTGTTATTTCAGAAGGTATTTTTCATGGCTTCGAATGCAGGTAGACGAGAGAGAGAGAAAGGATGCACATTAAACATAATATTTATTTGGAGGTTGAGGAACGTACACTGGCCATGGCATGATGCCGGGCGTTTGTTAGGTTGTGTAAGTTACATATTGAGGATCGTTATCATGGCTAGCGGCGACCTTCTTTTCAGGTCGAAATCTAAGTAGCAAGAGTGTGTTGATCGGTCCGAAACTTTACTTCGAATGATTTTTGTGGACCGTGACTGGACAATTGAATACTGACGCAATAGTTTACGTATATTTCTATTGGTCAGTTTGACCTCACAGAGGGGAGAACTTGCTGTGAGTTACGTTAATTTTAACTGTCTTTCTTGACACTTTTTGCCCATTAAATGAAAATATATGGGAGAGGGTTCGAAGTTGGATAATGCCTGTATCCTTCGTTTTTGGTGGAAATTCCAAGAAATTGGTTGTACGTGTGAGTCATTGCCAGATGTCCGTGAGAACGGAATTTTGGTGCGAAACGGAGTTGGAATGAACCTGTGAAGGAATAGTCACAGTGTCTCCAGGGAATTATAATGGTGGTGGCAAAAAAAAAAACTTATAATAGTCCGCAATTGTTAACTATTTTATAGGATGCCAGTTGCGCAGTAAAAATGCATGCTATAACTGAAGGTAACACTCATTGGCCATGAAAATTTAATCATTTGCAGTCCTAATAGAGAAATTTGCATATGAAATTTTGAGAT
>QLNU02015360.1:229903756-229929571 GCA_006491805.2 Dysdera silvatica
TTATTGGTTTACTTTTTTTGACTACAATAATTGAGATTTGTGATTAATACTGAATGAACCAATATCGATTAAATAGTAGTTAAAAATAGTATAAATACAGAATGTAATTAATTTAAAAATGTTTTAGCAATTTAGAAGGGTCTTCTTATTAATACTAAGAAAAATCTCAATTGTTGTAAGTGGCCCAAAAGCAAACTTACAACAAGTAGATAGAGTTATGGAAAGTGATTAAAGTGTGAAAGTTGAATTAAAAAGAGTTAGAAATAAAGCAGCAAGAAATTTAATAAGAATAGAAAAGATGATAAAGTGAGAAAATTCACTAATTATACCAAAAAATTATAACAAAAAGTTTTATACGAGTATGTTTCCGTGAGGTTTGATGGTACGCCAACTGGTGCACCGTGGTGTGAGTGGGCGGCTGACCAGGTGCCGGGTGGCGTACGTCGTGCGGCATAGTTTGACTGTTATTTCAGAAGGTATTTTTCATGGCTTCGAATGCAGGTAGACGAGAGAGAGAGAAAGGATGCACATTAAACATAATATTTATTTGGAGGTTGAGGAACGTACACTGGCCATGGCATGATGCCGGGCGTTTGTTAGGTTGTGTAAGTTACATATTGAGGATCGTTATCATGGCTAGCGGCGACCGTCTTTTCAGGTCGAAAGTTAAGGAGCAAGAGAGTATTTATTGATCGGTCCAAAACTTTACTTCGAATGATTTTTGTGGACCGTGATTGGACAATTGAGTACTGACGCAATAGTTTATATATATTTCTATTGGTCAGTTTGACCCCACAGAGGGGAGAACTTGCTGTGAGTTATGTTAACGTTGAACTGTCTTTCTTGACAGTTTTTGCCCATTAAATGAAAATATATGGGAGAGGGTTCGAAGTTGGATAATGCCTGTATCCTTCGTTTTTGGTGGAAATTCCAAGGAGTTGGTTGTACGTGTGACTCATTGCCAAATGTCCATGAGAATGGAATTTTGGCGCGAAACAGAGTTAGAATGAGCCTGTGGAGGAATCACTACAATGTCACACTCAAAATAGACAATTATTAACTAGTAAATATATGTATATATATTTATAATGAGGCTGACTTCAAATTAGAACTTTTTTTGCCTTTAAGAATCATAAAAGAGGGAAAACCATACTGTAGACTGAATTTGGACTAAAGAACTCTGGGTTACTATACTGAATTTCTTTTATCACTAAACTGTTACAACTTACCATATAGTGTCCTTTCTTAATAATTATATTGTCAGGAGGTAATCCTATACATTACTTCAACATTACAACCATGTTCTTTATTCATTGGGCTAGATTTTAGTCAGCAATCTTCGTTGCAAGTAAATTGACATTTTGGAAACTATATTAAACCCTTGATCTTTTGTCAAGCTGACCCATCATGCAGTCTTTTTTAATATTGCATATAATATAGAGAAAACTAGTAGTTTTGTATCAAATTATATTTACGCAAAAAAAAAAAAAAGTTGAAAAAATGTCAATTAACTCCAAAAGATTTCCTGTATAATAATTCAAATTACCTTTAGAAGTCAACGACTTAGTGTACAAAATCTTCTCTATTACAACCAAATTTAAAACTTTTTGCTAACTTCATAAAACTAACCTTTTCTAGAAATTTTGAAACATTACACAATTTTAATGATGCTTTTCTGTTCACTTCCAACAATTGTTAGTGTAGCTTTACAGCATTGATTCATTAAGTTGAGAATGGTATGACAAAGTTGGTTATTCACATAACAGTGTACATTTATCAATTTTGTTTTCATACAGGATTACGAAGTAGGGAAGAAAGATCTCAGCATTTTTTTGATACTTCATATTTTAAAGAAAGTGCTGATCCGTCCAGTTTAGATTCTTTTCAAGATGACAGTTTTAACCAGGTAGGGTTTCTTATACATTGTAAAGAAGTTTGAGTAAAAGCATTTTTATAGTAAATATAACTTTTAATTCTCAGTGCAGGCAGTCCATGTTTTGTGCAGTTCCAATATGCATGAATTATCATGATTTAAATCACTCGTTCTCAAGCTTTTATCCCACATAACCTTTTTCTTACAACATACCTAGCCACTGAACCCCTCTATAAATATTATATAAGGAAAATTTAAAAAGCTGTTACTTATCACTTCATGGACATAAGACATAAAAATAATAAGTCAGTATAGAAAGGTAGGTAATACTTTTCTATTGTTGCAGGATATTGATTAGGGTTAGTTAACTATCTAAAGGTTTGTCATGGAGAAGATTACAGAATTTATAGATTTTTTTGGAATTTTTGATGGTATTTTACAAATTGTTTGTGAAATCCCTGGGGGGTCATGAAAACTCAGGGTTCCATGGAATACACTTTGGGAAATACTGATTTAAATAAGTAATACCAATTCTCTAACACTGTTCAAATTTTACGGAGTTGTGCAATGGTATATTAACTATGAATAATTGCATAAAGTGCAAACTTTGCAGCTAACTTGATTTCAGCATTCACTGTTATTGTTACAATTTTACAATATGCCCTCGGCAAACTCAACCTGGCTACATTATGGAAGCTGACCGTGTTACCATGAACGGAAGTTAAATTTTCAGTATCCTTAAGCGTCTAGACTGATCCACATGCAAGAGTTCGTTAGAATTGGCAGCTTATCGCCGTTACTTCCAAATATCCCATTTCCCTCCCTGCCGAAAATTCTCTTTCAAAAGCCTTGAGGGCGGAAGGTATTGTTATACATTTTTTGAATATGCACCCGACATCTTTCATACACCATCCTATAAAGTTTCAATTCAGTAACCTTTTGTCCTGACACCAAGTGTTAATAAGTGTTATTTATTATATGATTGATGTCTCCAACCAACAAACGGTTCAAAGCATAGTACCTACATTTATTTTTTAATTTGTTTATTTTTCCAGAGGGAGGGCGGTGGTAGAGGGCAGGTAAGCCGTACTCAAATCAATGCTTTTCGTTAAATATTAATAGCACTTTTCACGTTGAAAAATCCGGTGGGGGGTGGGGGGCAACCTCGAAAGCCCTATTCCATTATTCGATTTTTCTGGATGTTGATCTTGCAATTTGCAAAACATGTTGAAAACGATAACCTTAGCCGAACTGCTTAAAAGCTTTCCAGAAGCATGAGAGTGGAACGCAAGGGGAGAATGTTCACTTTCCGAAGCTGACGCCATAACTCGGGAGGAGTAGGAGACTGACCGACGGCAACTGGAAAAGCTCGAAGCAGAAACAGTATTGGCTTTAAAATGAGGGATACTGCACGTGTGATGTTCGCCAAGTCCTCCATAAGCAAACTGATACACGATTGGAGGAGAGTAAGGACAAACTTTTTTTTTTTAAATAATGATAGAAACGCAGGTTTTTTATGAAGATTATTATTATTTTTAATCTGGCCTGCAGTTCTAATGTATAATTATAGATTTTATATGCAAATTTTTTTGTTCATAACAGGTTTCTTTGGAAACTATTTTCTTTCATGTAGGAATACATCGTGTAGCGTAACCCACATAGTCAGGTTGAGTTTGCCGAAAGCATAGTATGCAAAGTGAGAACTATTTGTATACTGCCATGATCGTAATATGTATTACTTTCTTTTTTCATAGTTAACTTACTCATATTTTGTTTTGATCATTAGGCATAACTACAATATAATATGCAGTTTTGTGTATGCTAGTTAGTTGAATTTTTATGTGCAAGAATAATAAAGGTCATACTATATCACGTTATGTATGCAAATATATATGCACACACACCATTCTTGGAATAATTAGGAAAGATTGAAACAAAATACTTGAATGAGAAGGCAGACAGTATTATAAAAATTTGAATTGTAAATATATCGTTGTTAAGTAACTTGAAAGGGCAATGGGATCTAGTTAGCATTGAACATACATCAATTAAGCATTCTTTTATATGATAAAATATATCTTTATCATAGGGCATTTGTTGTATAATTATGATGTATTTGTCGAGACTTCTTACAAAGTTTGTGGAGTGCTGCATGAGACAACTGAGACTACCTCACCTTTATATTGGTCAACTTTAATACTTCCGGTGGTTCTTAACCTTAATTATTATGTTAGGTGATGTTTTAAAGATGCATTTTTAAAAGCTTATACCTTGATATCATACGGTTTCAATTTAAAATGGAAGTAAACACATGTTCAAAAATATTAGTGGTTTGAAAAGATAATTTGCTCATAAAGATTGTATTACTATGTATGTGGTGTTTGAAATTAGTAATCTTAAATTCCTATGATACACATTCATTTCTTTTGCTGGATAAATATGTTATCAAATTTTTAAATTTCATTCTGTTACTTAATTTAGAAACTAGTGAAGTTCTATTTTCTGATAGTAATAACATGATATATGATTTCAGACATTTTTAAAAATGTCAAGTGAACAGAAGCAAGCATTGGTGGAAAATAATACTATTATGGTTGAACAGCGTGAAAGAGAAATTAAACAGATTGTCCGATCTCTTGCTGAACTGAATGAAATTTTTCGTGATTTAGCAAGCATGGTGGCTGATCAGGTTGATTATGTTTCCTATCATTATTAGTATAGCTTATAAGATAACAATGCATATTTGAGCTCTGAGTAGGTAATTTAAGACCAATAAATAATTATAAGCAAAGAGGCTGTTAGTAGTTGTTATATGTGCATAGGTAAATGAAAAGTAAAGACATTTAATCAGTGTTTTTACCAAAAATATTACGTAACTTTTCAGGGAATTTTCTGGTATGTTCAGGGAATCTGGTTTGGACTTACAATCACTCCTGGTAACTACCTAAGCAGACTAAAAATTTAGCATTAATGAATCAATTCCTGGACAAATTTTACATCCAGTCATGTCCTGTGCATATGTAATTACATTTGTAAGCTATATTTAAATGGTCTGTGATTAATTAAAATTATATTGAATAATTTGATCAATAATGATTTTTTTCTATTTAGGGAACTGTATTAGATAGAATTGATTATAATCTTGAAAAAGTGCAGACTGAAGTTCATAGTGGTTTGGAGCAGCTGCAGAAAGCTGAGAAATATCATCAAAAGAATAGAAAAATGTTGTGTATTCTTATATTGGCTGTTGTAGTTATCATTCTAATAATTATGTTAGTTATATTTAAAACATGAAAACGAACTTTTACATTTCTAAGATAAGATAAAAGTAAGCCTAATTTTAATTAGGCTTAATTTTATAATCAAATCTCAATAATTATTGAACAAATGCGTTGAATGGCTGGATCATTTTGATTAATAGATATAATATGGATAGTAGTTAATGAGGTAATACAAGGTTAATGGTATGAGTTATAATGTCATGTTCATTTAATTACAGCCTATTTTTTTTTTAATAATAGTTAGCTTGTACCCATACACACTGAGCATAACCTTGGGGAATTTATAAAAATATTGTAGCACATAGCATTAATTTAATCATTTTATTTACTTTAATTTAAAAATGTTTATGGGTTCATTTTAATTAAATTAAAATGATTTTATTTAGAAACACTGAATAAAATAATATATTAAAGATGAATGCATAATTGCAGTTAATTGAAATTTATCAAATTGCATTTTTTTAAATATGCAATCAGTAAAAGCTATTTAGGTATGGCAATTCTTTTTACGCTCAATTAGCATATTTCTAACGTTTTGAACTGAACTTAAACAACAAAATAAATAGCATCAATATGGAATTAGAAGAGTTAGGGCCCTGAGTCAGTGATGCAGTGGTAATATATTCACTTAGTGTGTGATTATCCCAAGTTCAGTGCCTGACAGTGCCAAAAAAAGAATGCTTACCATCTAACTGTATTCCCGGGTTGGTTCCCTAGGATATAAGGGGTTTGGATTCCCAGAAAAACTATTCCTATTAGGAATTCCTAGAATTCTTGAGAAAAAAGCCTGCAGTTTGTTCAGACGGCAGAAAAAATGAGTGAGGATTTGTGATGGTCGGAGATGAATTTGGATTTAATAGACAAACATTGTTGCATTTATAAAGAGAAAACAAAGCTCTAAAGACTATCAAGAAACAACAATTTAATGCCCTTTAGATAATTTTCTTGCATGTTCAAAATTGGTTTTCCAGAAAGTTTGTGTACTCACCCATACCTCACATTCAGTGAAAACGTGGTTTTGGTAGAACTACACTAGTATGCAAAACTTAAGCAACTTTTCTGATTTTGGCCTTGATTCTGCAAAAATCAACTGGAAGACATGAAATTTATACTACAGAGGTACAATATAGTACTGAAAGGATGAGGAAAGTATAGTAGCAAAAAAATGAATAGGACGCATGCAGTATGGAACGAAGTGGAAAAGGCTTTATTGACGGAATGGCGTCTGTACAAAACAAGCAAACTGGCCAAGAGGGAGAACAACAAACCAAAGAACCCTAGTAAGAGACATGACCTCCCCTAACTGAAGTGGTTGCGTGGCACCGTTTGTCCATACTCAACAAGAGATTATCTAACAGCCCTTGGGGTAAGCGTTTCCATTCCTCGAGAAGCAGCTGTTTCAGTTGTCTGGTGTTCGCCGGAGGGTAAGATCGTGCCATCAGGCGTCTCCTTAAAGTACCCCTATACATGTTCAATGGGATATAAATCAGGGGAGCATGCTTACCAATCCATTCTGTGGATATTTTCACTTTCCAAGAGCTACTCAACAGCAAGAGTCATGTGCAGCCATGCATTGTCATCCATAAAAACGAAGTCAGGACCAATGGCACCCCGGAAAAGACGCACGTGGGGAAGCATAACTTCATCACAGTAACGATCTCCGGAAACTGAATCTCTGTCGAAAATGTGCTCTGTCCTTCCGTTCATCATAATACCTCCCCATACCAGCATGCCAGGACCACCCCAACGATGTCTTTCTCTGATGTTAATGGGATTAAAGCGTGTCCTTACCTCTCTCCATATCAACGGGTGCTGAGAATCGTTTGTCAGACTGAAACGACTCTTATCGGTAAAGGACGTGACTCCATTGATGAAGTGTCCAGTCTTTGTGTTTTCTACATTACTGTAAACGGTGCTGCCGATGGGCTGTTGTCAATGGTATGCAGCATTCAGGGCGGCGGGCGAATAGGCCATCTTCATTAAGTCGTCTGGCCACAGTATACCGGGACACCTGTCGTCTGGTTGCCATAAGAAACTGCTGAGCATGTTGCCCGCTGTCTGCTTTTGATTTCTTTTCGCCTGAAGGGCTATATATCGGTCATCAGTCACTGTTGTTTTCCTTGATTGACCAGCACCAACCTTTCTTACAGCTGTACCTCTTCTTTGGAAAGATTTCCAAGTTTGTGAAACAACACTTTTATCAATTCCAAAATCTTGGGCGATAGACGTCAAAGTACTCCCTCCTCAAGCTTGCCAATCATTCTACCACCTGTAAAGGCGTCCTAATGTTTTTTGTAGCCATACTGTGCATACATTCTCACTTTCACTTGCAGAAGACTGCAAATGTGCCTTCTTTCTTCTTTTCAAGTTGCCTTTCACTGTGTGTGCTGACTCCATGCGTTTTGCTTGCTCTAACGTCCCCTCTGACATCATAGTGCTGATAGTCGCATATGCATCACCTTTCTACTGAGCTGATTTTTCATTGTACTGATAGCAAAAAGCCCTTTTCAACAATTTCATGGTTGTAAGTTGAAAGATGAATTTGTTGCTTAAGTTTTCCACACTAGTGTATATTGCAGTTTTAAATCAGTCCCAATCTAAACCCTATTGAGGACTTACGGGGATCTTGAGTCACATGGTTTATACCAATCGTAGGCATTATTTCTCTGTAAAAGAGCTAAGGTTACCCATAGAGGAGGCATAGTGGACAGTTATCTCAACATTTCCGAAAAATGTTGTCTCTTCCATAGAAGATAATATTTACAAAGTTGTATGCAACAATGGTAACATCTTACAATTTTGAAATATGTGTTTTATTTTAAGAAGGCAAAAGTCAAATTGTGTGCTCTGCGGTGGCGCAGTGTGGTAACGCGTTCTCCTAGTGCGCCGCTAATCCGGGTTCGACTCCCAGCAGTGCAAAGAACGCTTACTCAGAGATCTCATAAAGATCGCACTGCTCACTGTAGTCCGGGGTTTGGTTCCCTAGGCCTTAAGAGGTTCGGATTCCTCGGAAAACAGTAGGTCCCGGCGCAGCATGACCACTGTAGTCTTTGAGCCGTAAAACCAAAAAGAAAGCGAAAGCAAATTGTGCCTATACTTTTGAGAGAAACCTCTCTCTCATACATACACACTTGTAGGTAATTTCTAATTTATATATATTTTTTTATACTCATAGTTTGGTGTTTTAACTAGTTTTAGTTTAATATATAGAATTAGAAAGTAATAAAGTTAACCTTTTTTCAGTAATAACACTAAACATACTATAATTTCCAATGGACTTTATAAAAGCAAAATGATTGGGAACGTTGCAAAAATAATTTTTGGAAATAAAAATGGAGATGTGTTTGAATTATTTATGTGTAAAATATTGCGCAGGATAGAAAGGTTAGAAGCTGTGTGATAAATATTTATTACAATGCATCTATGTTGTACGTCATTTTCTTACTTCAAATGTGAAATAATAGTAGGAGGTTTTTAAAATATATTTTAAACATTTTTTTTAAAGAATTTTTGGAAGTCTTTCTTTTTTTGTTTGTAAAAAGCTGTTGTACCATCTGCTAACTAGTCTCATTTTTCCATAAAATGTGAATTTTGACTGCATAGTTGTACAAATTGATGTCAATTGTACAATTCTTTACAAATGTTTGTGTTTAATATGAATTTCTTTTAAACCATCTGTATGCTTTGCAGTTTTAAAAAATAAGAAATTATATAAAAGTTTGTCAAGTCTGGGTAATTATTTTTTGGAATAATTTTTTTAAGAACTGTTTTTGGATATACTTAGGTTTACATTTAAAGAAAGTAAAAGTTCTATTTTTTTTTAAATGTTTAGTATTCTAGGGCTATGAACCTTACACTCTTTTGTTTAAGTTAAAAGTAATAGTGACCTGGTTTTTCTAGGAAAAAGTGGAGTAGATAATGTCCCTGAAGAAAGCTTTGATTATTTATGTCATGATCTTTGTAATGCATTTCTGATACATTATTTTGTATATTGCATGTAAATTTATTGTATATATATATCACTTTTTGTTTGTAAATTTAATTATGACATAATCATAAATATTATTCTAGCCTGTTGTTTAATGTGTTTTTCTTATTTGAAGTGTGAGATTCTTATAGTGCTATGTACGACAGCCTCTGAGAAAAGCTATACATCAAAGCTATGACTATTATGAATAGTATATGAACTTAGAATTTAATTGAAGTGCCATCTCATTTTTTCATTTTGCAAATGCCCCTCCCCCAACACCTTTGCAATCAAAATGGTTAAATTTTTTCTACAAATTTTATCTCCCCCAATACTCCACTTAGAAACAGATTTTTTTTTTTATTTGACTAGCACAGGCACCAATCTTTCTGATTTACCCGGAAGACCTCCGTTTTTTTTTATCGGACTTCCGATCTTCTGGTCTGATAACGATTTGTTTCTATCTTTAGATTTCCAGGCCCGGATTTACCATTAGGCAAACTAGGCACTTGCCTAGAGCGCCAAATTTTTGAGGGCGTCTTTTTTCGAATTTTCGGATATTTTTTACAGTTAGCAAACGTTTATAGTTATTATTTTTTTTTAAGATATAAAACTATTTACGAGCCTGAGACTCAATAGAACCACAGAACTCTTTAAACAACTTCACACACTCCTGACTCAAACTCTAAAAGAGAGGCAGACAGTAGAGACCGCTAATATCAGGGCTGTCAGGTGGCAAGATTAAAAATTTCCCAATCTGCACCCAAAATTGCAGTTTTGAAATTAAATTACCCCAAAATTTTTTAACTTAAAAAATTGAAAGAAAATGAGAAAAAAAAAATCCATGTTTTAATAAATAAAGCCTTATATCATATGCAAACTGTTTATTACTTTCCCCATTTATTGTCACTCGATGGCAGTTCAAAGTAAGATGAACGTAGACCTAATGTAGCTCCATCTTGTGGGGGAGGCTTTGAGGGCTGTAGCTCCGTATCCTGCAGGTTTTAACATTGTCAGGGGGCCCCGGAAACAAATTCTGGAATTACCTGCATAAAAAGCAAATAGTGCCCCCTCCCGCAATAAACTCCAGACCCAGGTCCCCAAAATTCTTAAGACCCAACGAAATGGAGAAAACATATGCAGAACAGTTACGAGCAGTGGTGCAATTAGGATCTTTGTCACCTGTGTGAAATCAAGATTTCGGCGCTCCTCTGCCCCTTCTACAAGTTTCGCTCATGGTTACAAGTCATTAACCTTAAACACTACTATAAACTGTAAATTCCTTATTAAAATTTTTCAAACAAAGCCAGTTTCGGTATTCCAAACCTATTGACTACTGCTAGACAAAGATGAGGTATCTATTACCATTCTAAAGCCTGTCGACCAACTAGTAGCAATCTTGCATTTTATTTGCATGGAAACTGAGAGAAATGTGACAGTACATACCTTATAGACAGGATGGTTTTTTAATTTTTGAAATCTAATTATACAACTTTTTTTTTTAAAATCAGTATGAAAATTTAGACAATGTTTAAGAAAAAGTACATTAAGAATATGTTCAAATTTTGTCAGATTGTAATGAAAACTTCGCAGATTACAAAAATCCTGTATTTTTTATTTGATAAAGCATTAGTAATTAAATTCTGGTTCAGCAACTGCTAATCACCACACATACGCATCTGTGTATGCATGTAAACACTGTCGAATTAAGGTTTTCATGAACCCCATATCAAAAGAATAGAATAGGTTGGCTCCTAATGTACAGTGAAAATCGGTTATAACGACCTCCAAGGAACTGTGCAAGTTCCGATGCTATAACCGATATGTTTTAAATCATGGTAGTAATAATACACTCTAGAGTTTTATAAATTATTTTGATAGTAAAAAGTATTAAATTTTTTGGTTTCAAAATTAAATAAGAATATATTTAATTATAATGATTTGAATTACAGTCTACACAATATACCCAAAAATCACCGGCCACTTTCAATTTTAGACATTTTTTCGAATTTCTCGAGAAATATAAACGAATTGTTCTTCAACTTCGGTGATATAAAGAACATACTTGAACTCAAACTTTTCAGTGAAGATTCAGTCAAGAATTTATTTGGGGGACCAACAGCAAATCGAAGGGAAAAAAATATTTGGAAATAATTCGTAATTTTCAAAAAAGATTTTGCTTGCAATGTGCAATATTTCTGTGCATTTTTGTAAAAGTAGCATGTATATTTATGAAGATATGAACATTTCTTTGAAAAATTCCATTTTTTTTCACATTTTTTTACTTATGGGATGCAGAGTTTTCAACCAAATTTCATGAAATTTACGTAAAATTTGGTAACGTAAAAGAAAAATATTGTACTGAGATTTGAAATGAATAGAGTGAATATTTGAAGAGATATGAGTATATGTAATATGTTTTAACTGTGCATACTCAAAAGATAAAACTATTTTCTTTCATAATACAACAGCCAATTCTATAGGGCAACTTGCATAAAAATTTTAGTTGAATATCGTAAAAATTTAGAAAGTTATTTGTGATACAGTGAGCTGCATTTCAGGTACTTTCTAAAAGGAGCTGGATGGTAAGGGATTTTCCACAAATTGTCATTTGTTACTGCATTTTTATGGCATTTCATACATTACAATAATCAATGTTACATAAATTCTATTATTTACATAAATTACAAGATAATAACACTATGTAACCACACACACACACATTGTTGTTCATTCTATTTCAGTCAAGTATAACTACTAATATGCAGTTGCACCTTCCTTTGCTGTTACGACAGCATGTATTCATTGGAGTAGGCTCTCGACCAACTTTTGATATACCTTCGGCTGAATTTTTTGCTATTCTTCTTGCAATGTGACCTATTCTTTTTGGTTGAGTGGGTAAAATGCAACCGACGCTCCAGTTCATCCCGAAGATGCTCAATGAGATTCAAATTGGGGCTTTGAGCAGGCCATTGAAGCATTTCCACTTCATTATCTACAAACCAGTCAGTCAGTAGACCATGCTGTGTGGACAGGAGCATTATCTTGCGGGTAGAAGAATGGGCCAACCCCAAACTGTTGCCACACTGTGGGAAGCATGCTGTTGTCCAGTACATCTTGGTAAATGCCTGCGTTCATTCTGCCCTTGATAAAAACTAACGGGCCAAGCCCAAACCAAGAAAAACAGCTCTACACCACAATTCTCCCACCACCAATCTTTATTATTGGAACTACATACTTTGGTAAATGCAGTTCACCAGGCATTTGCCAGGTCCATACATGTCCATCCGAGTGGCACAACGTGCATCTGGACTTGTCACTCCATAACACATGTTTGTTTCCATTGAGCAATAACCCAATGGCAGTGTTCCTTGCACCATTTCAGACTCCGGCCAGAATTGATGTGTGTTAGCAGAGGCTTGTGGGCAGTCGCACGTCCATGAAACCGAAGTTCATTTATCTCCTGATAGATCATTTTGTCTCTGACTTCTGTATGTGTTTGGCATCGGAAGTCATCTGCGATTGCTGGCAGGGATGGAATGCTTATGGTGGTTGTTTCTAACAACATGCTTAAATGTTATGCCATCCCTATCGGTCAATTTTTTCGATCTACCTGTACGAACATTACACTTATTACAGGGTTTATACGGTCCTTAAAAGTCCTTATTTTTGCCCAAAATCTGCTAAAAGTCCTTAAAAGTCCTTAATTTTGTTCTCTTATTTCTCAATACTTCTCCGAAGTACGTTTTAGCTTCAGTTTTTATTATTGTCATTCTTCTCACAATATAAATCAACATAAAGAACGAACATAAAATTTCACACCATGCGGGTTGTAATATGCCTTTTACGAACAATAGAAACATGCATATAGTCCGTTCGCGCAGACCTGATGTCCAATATCGTTACCAGATGTATAGGTGCTAATCCTTCCGGTTTACCTGGAAGACTTCCAATTTTTATGGATTTTTTGGTAGGAAAACGATTCTTTCCAATTTTCGGAGATTTCATCTAAAATCCCCAGTGTTTTTTAAAATACTGATTTTTTTAAAAAAAATTTAAATACCTATTTTTCTTGATGCGTATTTATTTAAATTTTTCACATATGTGTGTATTTATATATATAAATAATATAAATATGCTTAAAATATAAAAATAATAAATACGTATAAATAAATGCAAATATCGGTAAAAAAGACGGAAAAATTTGCCTGCCATTGACGGCGCATGCGTGGCGTGACGTGGAATTTTAGCTCCAGCTATGACGTAGAGTGATGCCCCTGCACAACGAAATCATGCATCTGTATTTGTAGTTGTTGGGGAAGGCAAGAAAGAATGTGCTACATCCATAAGGTTTTGGTCAAGCATGTGACTTTGTGTAGGGAAGCCATGTGTTAGACATATCTGGTATTTCTTTGCTCCGGAAAGAAAGTTTTGTTTTTAGGTGTTTTTGAAAACAACGTTAACGATGTCGACCGTTAATAAAAGGTACTACCAAACGTTTAAAGCCAAATATATGAAGATGTTTAATTTTATTCAAAAATCAAGACTGGGGCCAAAATATGCTTTCTGCATGTGTTACAGTAAAGACATAAGCATTACTCACGGTGGTAAACGCGATATTACTTTGCATTCTGAGACTGTTAAACATAAGGAGGTGTTCAAGGCTGTAGAGTCTAATCATAGTATCAAGCCTTCATTTTTTGCATTTAACGATACCTCCATGATTAAAGCTGAATGTTTATTTACATTGTTTTTGATCGAACATAATTTGCCAATGAATTGCAGCGATCACACGGGGATGCTCTTTCGGAAAACGTTTCCTGACAGCAGTATTGCAAAACAATATGGATCTGCAAAGACCAAAACTTCTGCAATTATGAAAGAAATGTCTGCAAAGGAATCCTCATCACTTGTTGAAAATTTAAGGTGCTATCCATTTTCAATTGCAACTGATGGAAGCAACGATGTTGATTCAAAGCTGTATCCAATAGTGGTAACTTTCTTCGATCCTTTATGTGAAAAAATTGTGAATTGTCTTTTATCTATGCCATCTTTGAAAGAAGATGCTACTGGGTTAAATATTGGAAATCTTCTGGTAAGTGCTTTACAATCTGAAAACTTTCCAATTTCTAATTGTGTTGCCTTTAGCTGTGATAATGCACCTGTTATGATAGGAAAAAAAGCAGGTGTAGCAGCGGTGTTAAAGAATCATCACCAAAATATTGAAATTATGGGCTGTTCCTGCCACCTTATTAACTTAGCAGCTGAAAAGAGTGCTGCATGTTTGCCATTTAAAATCGATGAAATTTTGGTAGACATTTACTATTACTTACAAAAGAGTTCGAAAAGAAAAGATAGGTTGAAAATTCTTCAAGAATTTCATGAGACTGATATAAAAAAGGTACTAAAACACGTTAGCACTCGTTGGTTGTCTGTTGGAAAGTGCTTAGAGCGTATAATCCAGCAGTGGCAACCTTTGATCAGTTTTTTTAAGGAAGAGGCCATGAAAAGGAATCAAATCACCCCACTTTCTTTCTTTACTATTCCCTCTATCAAAGTTTTGGTTGAAAATGCAGATAAAGTGAAAGAACGTAACAGCAAAAAAGCATCGCAGAAATTAAAAAGGAAAGCTCAAAATTATGTGGATATTTCTAAGAAACAAAAAACTGAAAACTCCATGTCTCGTGAAGAAAGGTTGTTTTATTTTCTGTCGGAAGATATCAATAAGGCTTTCTGTTTATTTTTATCTTATACTGTGCCTGTATTTAAAAAAGCAAATGCTCAACTTCAGTCTGCGGAACCACATATTCATATGCTAAAATCTCTTCTCTTAAAATTGTACAGAGAAATGCTAGTGAAATTTGTAAAATCAAACATGATAAAATTATGTAGTGATATTTTGAAAGTCCACTATCATGAGAGGAGTAATCAAAAAGATGATGTTGATATCTTAATTGGAAATGGAACACTGAAAGTAATCCAAGATTTTAACATCCATGATAAAAATGAATTTTATGAAAACGTCAGAAGCTATTTCATAGCAGCATGTGACTACATGCACAATAAATTTCCTTTTGAGTTAGAAGTGTTACATCATGCAGAGGTTACACAAATATCGAATTTTGAAAATGCATCATTTTCCAGCTTAAAATATTTTACAGAAAAATTTCCTGTTCTTTTGTTCAATAATACAGAAGATGAAGCTGTTGATGCTTTACAAACAGAATTCAGTGAGTTCCAGGCTTTCGAAGTTCCACAAACTGTGAGTAATGAAGGTAGCATTGATGCACAATGGGCAGCCATAGGTAAAATAAAAAATGATACTAGTGAATTAAAATTTAAACGACTTTCTCAGGTTATGCTGTCAATACTTACGATCCCTCACAGTAATGCAGCATGCGAGAGAGTCTTCAGTCAAGTGAAGAAAATTAGAACTGACTTCAGGTCAACCATGTCTGATGACACATTAGAAAATTTACTAATAGTTAAATGCAGACAACGTGTGAAATGTTACGAGAATGTATTTGACAAAAAATTTCTCAAATGCAAAATCTTGCACTACAGCATTTGTAAATTCTAAGAATTAATATTGCGTTTAATACAGTTTAATCCTCTATTATTATTAATTTAATAAATACTTAATTTCCTCATTGTGCCCTTTTTTCATAAATTATGTATGATTTTGTTTAATTAAAAAATGGTGGCCTGCCCACATGTGCGATTGACTACAGATTTTTCACTTCTAGAAGTTGGCACCTATGACTAGCATCGATATCCTGACATGAATCTCAGGAAAATGATGCATTGCGCATGCCCACGGACTTCATTGTCGATGCTTCTGGGACTTTCCCTAGGGGGTGGTACAAGAATTGCGGAAACGTCAGACTTCGACAAATGCGCTACGACTATAATCGTAAACAGAGAAAGACTCGTAAATTAATGGTAACGTTTTATCCTGCTATAGATCCCAATGTCCTACGCATTTTCCTTCTTTTTTTTTTTTTTTAAATGAGTGTTACGATGTGACTGAATTTGTAAATGCATTCCATCGAATACGTGCCTTAGGATATTGGTGTAATCTGGTAGGATCTCCTGCCCCCAACCCCGTTTTTTTTAGAAAAGAGGCAAAATCGTACTTTCCCCCGTACAATTATATATGAACTATATAATATTGTCTTACTTTACGATTCAACAAAAACACAAATTGGGAACGCAGCACGTAAAATTTTGAAAAGAGATTAATACAATAACAGAAAATTCGGTAAATATTCACGTTATCTTTTATGATTTTCACGGTCCTAAGAAACATATTCATTGAAATACATGTATAATATGGCGGGGCACTTGACCCCCCATTCACTTTTTTTTTTAGAACAGAGGCAAAATCGTATTTATGCTATATTTAACTCTTAGTTGTAAACATCACGGGAATCTACTTACGTTTTCAGTCACATCATAATCACACAATAACTTTCACACTAGCACTCCTTAGCAAAAAGTGTTACGTTGGGATCCATAGCAGGAGTTAAACGTCATCACTAATTTACGATTCTTTCTCTGTTTACGATTATAGTCGTAACGCATTTGTCGAAGTACGACGTTTCTGCAATTTTTATACCATCCCCTAGGGAAGGGCCCAGAAGCATCGACAATGAAGTCCGTGGGCATGTGCAATGCATCATTTTCGTGGGATTAATGTCTGGATATAGATGCTAGTGGTACCTGTATGCCAGATGGGTTCCATTGAAGTTTAGGAAGGGCGTCTTGCCGTAACTGGTTTTTCCCGCGCGAAAAAGCAGTTCGGGCAAGACGCCCTTCTCTAAACTGCAATGGAACAACCCGTCTGGTAAGAGTATCGGGCGACAACTGAGCACGAACGCACTATAGAGGAAAATTCCCTCTCTCTGGGAATATGCATGAACCACCTCCACTTGGAACTTGCTGCAATATTTCTTTAGAACAAGAATGACCAGTACATTTCACACCTCTTCTAAATCCAGATTTCAATTGCAAGGCTCCTTAGACACAGCTTGAGTGCCTTGAGCACTCTAGGTACGGCGGCCTTTTTCTTCGCCCCATCACACTGTGTATTTCATAATTAGATATTCATTATGAGAAGTTCTATCCTACTATGTATGTATTTATTGTTCATCCTAGCCATTTTTAGAAAGACGGATCATCCTACCTGGTCTTCATAGTTAAGCTAGCTACCTAAACAAGAGAATATTTTGTGACGGAAAATCGCAGTTGTTGGGAACATTTATGATTGCGTTATATACATTATTGTAAAATAACGATATTTTTATAAATGAGTTTACTTTATTTGATAGCGAAATTTTTCTATTGCTTGGAGAAGGTAGTAGTTTTTCACGGAATTTTTCATAATTTAATACTAAGGCAAAAAAGGAGTGGGGGGTGTAAAGTAATGGTCGTTGGAATTCTACAGTAAAGATAGACTACAATTTTAAAAAAAGGAAAAGTCACTTTTTAAAATTCTGTGTCCCTTCATTATAAGCCTAGGCTTTCTTTCTCTCCATCTTAGTGTCGATGGTGGAGATACCCTCTTAGCCCCGCAGCTAGATGCTTTTTTTAGGGAGGTGGGCCTAGAATTCGCTAATGATTTGATGTATTTTATAAATATATTTAATAATACTATCTATGCAGACTGAAAATTTAGCATTAATGAATAAATTTTTTAACAATTTTTGCATTGAGTCAACGATAGGTCCTGTTGTGGTGTAGTGGTACGGTATTCGTCATTATCCAAGGTTCGACTCCCAATGACACTCCCCTCCAAGAAAAAAATTTTACCATCGAACTGCTAGTTGCAGTTCGGGGATTGGTTTCCTAGTCCTTAAGAGGTTTGGAATTCTTCGGAAAACTAGATCTTGATGCAGCAAGACCCTTGCTGTCCTTGTGCCATGAATCTCACAAACAAGCATGAGTTAATGGTTGATATAGTGGTTCGCTAGAGAACAGAGGCAGAACTCTCATATAGGAGGGAAAGAAAATGAGGTGACAGTGTTCCCTGTCTGATATTTTGTCTTTTTTTTTTTTTAAATTAGTCTATTTCCTGAAATTCTTGAAACGGAGTCCTACGGTTTGTGGCAACGACCTTTTCTGCTGATCGAGAGAGAGAGAGAGGGAGATTCAATTTGTTGACTTAACGGCATTTTTTGGAACATTTTGTTTTTACGTGGTTTTGTGACGAAGATGTCATATTTGTGATTGACCGTCATATCTTGAACAGGAGGAACTTAAAAAAGAGTACCCAGTGCGCCTTTACAGAATTCGGCCCAACTTTTTTAAAAACCGGTACACCTTAAATTCTACAGCCTGGATTATGCTGTCCACAACATTCAATTCCGTCGATCAAATTAAATTCTAATTGTAAATGATATATATTGAATTAAAATTTAATATAAATCTGAAACCCACTAACTTTAATTATCGACCTTATTTCGATTTATATTGTCTTGTTTAAAGCTAACTGCTTGATTGATTTTAGGAAACCGTTTTTCATTCTCAATTCTTCTTGTGTCATAATTATTAATTCTGAGATTGTTTAATTATATAATACAACCTAACTTTTATTTTATTCTTAAAATAGTATTATAAGTATAAAGTCATTTTCATAGCTTATATCTGATTCGTCCGATTCCTGTTTGTTAAAAGGTTCTTAATTTTTTTATTTCTGGTCCTTAAAAAGTCATTAAATTTCATGTCAGGAAATGTATACGAACCCTGTATTAGTTATCGTACATCGTTTCTACTGGCTAATAACATTATTGACAGTAGACTTAGCCGCATTTAATTTCAGAGAAATTTCTCTGACGTAATGCCCAAATTTATGGCACCTACATACAATTTCACCCCTTTTGAAGTCACTGAGTTCTTTACATTTGTTCATTTTGACATGAAACACGCGTTTTGTGCTCAAGCAGTTTTTCCTTATTTTATAGTATAGCATCAGACACATGTTTTTTTTTTGCTTATTTGCATAATATTGGACAAGTTCACTTAAAGCACACGAGTGTCCGATAAATTAGGAAATAACAATTTGTGGAAAATTCCTTATCATCCAGTGACTTTTAGAAAATGCAGTAGAACCTCCATATAACGAAATGGACGGTTCCATGAAAAAATTTGTTATATAGAGAATTCGCTAGGTGGAAACGATGTATTCATGAACCAGGGTATTACAATATAATACCACAGTTAAAATCCCGCTTTACAGTAAAGGACTGTTTGTCATAAATGACATTCAACCATTTAAAAATAGAAGTTTTCAAGTGTGCGTATTGTATTCCCACGGTATTAGGAACTCGAGGTCGATGACGTTACCACTCGGTTTTCTTGTTTGGTCGTTAAAAATTTCGTTATATAGAAATTTATTCCGTTATATAGAAACACTTTCATATGTAACGACCATGGGGATTTGCCAAAACTTCACTATATGGAGAATTTCGCTATACGGAAGTACGTTATATGGAGGTTCTACTGTAACTGAAATGCAGCTCACTATATCGCCGTCAACTTTCTACAGTTTTACGATATTCAACTAAAAATTTTATATAAGTTACCCTATATAATTGGCTACCGAATTATGAAGAATTTTTTTTTTATCTTTTGATCATGTGCATTTAAAACATATTGCGTATAAATTGCTATTCATTTCAAATTTCAGTATAATATTTTTCTTTTACGTTGCAAAGTTTCATGCAATTTTCATGAAATTTGGTTGAAAATTCTGAATCCCATAAGCAAAAAACCTGCGAAAAGAAATGGAATTTTTCGAAGAAACGTTCATATCTCCGTGGATATAAATGCCATTTTTACGAAAATTCATATAGAAAAAAAAATCTTTTTTGAAAGTTACGAATTATTTCCACTTTTTTGTGATACAGGGTGATTACAAATGTATATTTTTTTCTTCGATTTGTTGTCGGTCCCCTAAATACATTTTTGACTGAATCTTTACTGAAAAGTGTTAATGCAAGCATGTTCTTTACGTAACTGAAGTTGAAGAATAATTCGTTTAGTATTTCTCAAAAAACTCGAAAAGTGTCTAAAATCGAAAGTCTTCGGTGACTTTTGGGTATACAGTGTATATTAAATTATATTTATAGCCACACTAAATACACAGTACTTCCTTAGTTTTTTAAATTAAAAAGTTATTAAAAATAGGAAAATATCAAAGTATACACTATAAAAACAAATGTAATAAATAATATTTATTATATTATACTAATGACTTCCGAACAGTGCCGGTTTAAGAGCTTTATGGGCCCTACGCTGAAAATATATAATAGCACAGGCCCCTAAAAAAAGTGGCCCTCGTGATATTCGATCAGTAAACCATTAGTTTTTGTTTCTTTAAAAGTTCAATATCTTCAATATTTAGGTTTACTAGTAATAAAAATTTCTTAAATTTTAGTAACATGAGGTTGTTTTAAGGTGCTTGTGGAGTTCCAAAACGGTGGGGCCTTATGTCAGGAACTACTTGGCCTATACGCAGCAATGTAGAGTTTTAAAAATTGTTGGGTGGGGAGGGGGCAAGCATATAGTATATGCATTTATACATTACAACATGGGTAAAATTCTAATTAATTTCAAATTATTGGTGGGAGGTGGGGAGGCTCGGTCCCCACAAACCCATATAACTCTACGTCTATGTCTATACTTGTCAAGCACTGTTTCCGAAAAAATCGGTAGTTTTCGTTTCGACATTTTGTAACGAAATTTTACTGTAAGGTTGAAAATGTTTCTCAATTACTATTTAATGGTTAGTTTTGAGTTACGCCTAAATTTACACGGAGTCCCTTCCCTCCCCATTTCTTGCGTCTATGCGTTCGTCGTCTCTTTTATTTAAACTTAACAGTGTGATTTCAGCATTGTCTCCTATGCATGATTGTCAGTCGCGTCGTTATATCCGATACGAATTTCCCTGCTTAGAATCTACGTAGACTACAAAATCGCTGTCGTTATAGCAAGTTTCGTCGTTATATACGATGTCGTTATAACCGATATATTTAGTATGGAGTAGAATAGCAAACCAAACTTCTTGTAAAAATTCCGTCGTTATATGCGATTGGTCGTTATAACTGGCGTCATTATAAACCTTTTCAACTACTCTAGATGGTTCGGCTGATGGCATTTTCAGGGAAAAAAATAATATATATATATAATTTTGTCATTTTTAATTAAGTTTCAAACTTCCAAAGGCGCTATCTGATGTTTTAAATTATTAGCAATTTAACAGGCCCTTTCTGAGGCCCTTGGCCCGGGACCTACTTTGCCTATACGAAAATTCGGTACTGCATACACAGTTCGTATGTATGAGTGTAAATTAATTAAAATATTGCTGAAAGTGAATTGGTTAAAAAAAAAAGAGGATTATGTGATTGGGTGGTTTTTAGCTATAACTTTTAAATTTCACCCATGCGTATAATATATACGCATGTATAATATATACGCATGTATAATATATACGCATATCCTGTATTCAGCCTTATGTTGATATTTCATGAAAAGTACGTCCAAATCTTTAAACTTAAATGGGTCTTTTTTAAAAATGTATTTACGTGGATTCTTTCTGAACCTGGGGGAAAAAACAAACCTCTTGCTGTAAAGGTTTTTTACAATTTTGAAACTATTAATCGGCATTTGAACTTACATTCCATTAATTAATGGCCAATAGCTTATCGAATAATCGATTACGAAGCGTATCGATAAAAACCACAACGATTAATTGAATTATATCTTGTTTGTTTTGTAGTTTTACGGCTCAAGAACTAAAGTGGCCATGCTGCACCGGGACCTACTATTTGAATCCGAACCACTTAAGACCTAGGGAAAAAACCCTGGACTACAGTGAACAGGGCGATCTTTATGAGATCTCTGAGTAGGCGTTTTTACATCATTGGGGGTCGAACATGGGTTAACAACGCACTGTGAATGCGTTACAACACTGCGCCGCCGCAGGACTGACATATCTACTGTTATGCCTTTAAGTATTAAATTAAATTAAGATTCAGTAATATTATACAGGGTGTATACAAAATGGCGGGAAAAGAATTCACTACACGGTTCCTTGTGAAAAAAGGAATAAAAAATGTCCAGTGCATTTTATGCTTAAAATCAA
Source organism: Dysdera silvatica (assembly GCA_006491805.2). NCBI lineage: Eukaryota > Metazoa > Arthropoda > Arachnida > Araneae > Dysderidae > Dysdera > Dysdera silvatica. The sequence continues at coordinate 229,926,022 of QLNU02015360.1, forward strand.
TAGTTAATAAGTTATTTCAAATCATAGTTAAACCAATAACAAGGCAAAGTCAACCCATTTAACATCGCTTTAATACAACGACACATGCGTTTGCGCATGTACGGCCCTTCTACGAAGAAAGATGAGAAGCTAAGATTTCACTGGTTTTTAAAAACTTGCTTAGGTCACGTGTTACTTGAAATTCAAGGGATTAAAACTCTATCGAAAAACATAGTTTTCTTACGTCATAATCAACAGCATACACCAGATTTGGTGATTTCTCGTGCCAAATCAATCATACCAGGGATGGGATGTATACGGATCGGAATGGGCTGTTTGCCACTAGATTCAACCTTTTTTCTTCTTCCTTGTGGGGAAAATATTAAAATTAATAGTATTTTTCTCTTATTTTGTAAGTAGTGTCGCGTCCCTGGTCCTGGTCAAACTGGTACGCGACGGAATGTCGCGTGCCAGTCTGGCAGGCTTGCAATATATTTGCTAACAACGGTATAGTAAAGTGAACTCTAGACCCGCGCCTCTGCCCTTGAAATACATAATCCGCCACTGTCCGCGACGTGCACATTTTCCGATATTTTAAACAAAACTAAAATTGAAAGTCATTTGATTTTCCAAGTTCATTAGCGGTACCGAGTTGTTAATGACCCCCCCTCCCCATTTGGAGTAGGTTCATGCTGCTTCTGAGTTTGCCATAGGCTATTTCCTTCCATTTGGAAACTGATGATCGCTATTTCATTTTTTAAAGAAAATTTCATATGATTAATTTTTGCCTTATTAATTGTAAAATAATATTTTTTTTTTCTCAAAGTACTTACTATAAGTTTTAGGGAAATGAGCAATGACGAACCGAACTTGGTCCTTTTCCTCGATGGCTTTGCCTACTGCGGAGGTTATCAGTACGTAACTGCTGTCGTATAATATACAGATACAAAAACAACAGGATTAATTCCGGGAAAAGGGGCAGATGGCTTCAAAATGGCTATTCCCCTTCCTTATTGCCGTACTTCTGCTCACTTTCCATGAAGAAATTACTAACTCCATGATAGCGTCTATGGAAGCGTTCAAGTATTACGTAAGCAATATTTTGGCCATTTCAACACCTCTCTCCCTCCATTAGTAAGCAAAAATTAATATTAACTAACATAGGAAAATAAGCACAAAAGCCACCCACTCCCGCAAAGTTGCTTACGTAATACTTGAACTCTGCCTATGCCAAAGGATACATTTTTTATAAAGTTACCAGATTCAGAAAAAGATTGGTATTCAATTGGCTTTCTTTGGTGATGAAAAAACTTTCACTAGGTTGCCATACTTCGGAATTCCAATGACGTATTTGGACACGCAACTAAATTTTCAGGTTTGAACTTAACGAATAAGATCTGTTGTGCTTAGCCATGCCTCTCCAAGAATTTCTTTGGTTTGCTTTTCTAATGATGGGCGTGTCTGGAGCGTGATTCGTTCATCTTTGGCCTTAATTATCTTATTAAATATTGATTTTAAGCAAAAATTACACTGGACATTTTTTATTCCTCTTTTTCACAAGGAATCGTGTAGTGAACTTTTTCCGCCATTTTGTATACACCCTATATATTTTGTGTTTTCAATGTATTTAAATGTAAAATATTAACTAGCCTGAATGCTAAGTTTGTACACGCGCTCACTACGCAATTATCAGGGCATTCAACTTCATGACATACTTGGTATGGATCTATAAATGATTTCATTGGCTCCCGTAACATCTCTTCCCATTGGTTAAAATTCCAATAGTCCCATTGGATAAAGTTTCGGATGTATCAAAACTATAAATGAGAATTGCCCAACAAAACTCGAGAATGCCCTTCAATCTTTGCTCGAGCCAGATGTAAACGCGGCCGGGTATATCTAGAAGATGAGAATCCCCTTCTACGTTAAACTTCAATTCTTGTAGCATGTATATAATTTACATAAATAAATAGTTGGTGTTATAAAACGATGCATTTTTTATCAACGAGAAATGGATACTTTAGTCTCTTATCAGCAAAGGAATTACCTCCGACATTGGGCTGCCCACAAAGCTGCAAGTACTTTACGCCTGCTTCTAGTCAAAAATAACAGTTTAATCTAGATAGAAAAAACCACCTAAGGTGTGTCCCACCGAAATAAAGCCACCGTGATTGTGTGCCATGACTGGACACGAAACAAACCAATAAGAACGCAGCAAATATATTAAGAAAGTCTATATACAAATACATATTTACAAGGAGTAACTCACTCCCTGCCCCACCTGGGCAGGAAAAAAAATGAATGTGTAAAAAAGAGAGCAGAAAAAGTGTCCCGCCGAAATAAAGCCACTACTGTTAATAGCCAATATATCCGCCATGATTATATATGACTTGGAAAACACGATGTGGCATACCATTTACCAATCCCTGGAGGACAGTGGCATCAATATTATCCCAGACTTCAATGATGGCAGCCTTCAATTCTGCCACAGACTGAAACTGTCTGCCATTGGCATATACAGCCCTACTGAGGTTACCCCCACACATTTTCTTGGGAAATAAGATCAAGGGAAAGGGCAGGCCATTCCATGACATGTACCCCATTATGCAAAAAACATTCACAAGAGGGTTTTGCAACGTGAATGCGGGTGTTATCTTGCTGGAAAATCCAACTTGAGCCACTAATTCTCTCTGCAAATGGCAGTAAATTTAAATTTAGTTTAAATTTACCACCATAGCCGAAGCCTCCCCACACCATTAATGAGCCTCCACCTTATTGTCTTTTGGAGAAGATTTCCTCTTCTTTCCTCATGTCATGCCAATAGAATGCAAGGCCGTCTGGGCCATCAAAATTAAGTTTTTTCTCATCTGAGAATATAACACGATGCCACTGGTCTTTCCAGGTTTGATGATATTTGGCCCAATCTACTATCCTTTGCTTGTGGATAGCTTTCAACATGGGCTGCTGTTTCCTTTTTTTATATTGGAAGTTTTTTGTATATTTTACAATCCGTGACAGGGTTGATTTTGTCACAGGGATGTTATCCTCTTTGGCCAATTGTCTGAGAGAAATACCACCTTGTGAAAGACGATGCACAATATCTCTTTCCTGCCTGGAAGTCATTTTTCTGCCTGTACACCTCCTTTTTTGATACCTGTAAGCATTGCCCTGATTCACAAAATTGTCTATTACGGTTTTAGATCGTTTGATTTGCTTAGATATTTGTCTGTGTGAAAGACTTTGTTCCTTAAAAGCTGTTAGCTGGCCTTTCTCGAACTCTGATAGCTGGGTTCGTTTTCCCATTGCAATACTGCAGGAGAAATAGAAAATACAACCTTCTGAAGTCAACATTCGACTGGGATAGAACAGGTAAGTTATTTGACAACTTCCTGACGTCATAAACCTGTTTACCTGTAGCAGCTCGAATATTGAGAGTTACCCAAAACACTAATAGGGATGGTGGCTTTATTTCGGCGGGACACTTTTTCCCCTCTTTTTTTACACATTTATTTTTTTCCTGCCCTGGTGAGGCAGGGAGTGAGTTACACGGTGGCTTTATTTCGGTGGGACA
>QLNU02015360.1:229934712-229963773 GCA_006491805.2 Dysdera silvatica
GCGTTTATCCGCACCGTGCATCTGTTTTCGATGATTCCCAGAAAGGCGCAAAACCGAGTTTCCACAGCATATTGTAAAATGCAAGCGTGTTTAGGTATAGAAAAGAACGCAAACAAACAGCCATAAAACTTAAAACATTAATAATGAATAAATGAAATTTCGAAAAATGTTAAGTAATAGGGATTATTTAGTATTTAGGGATTGAACAGTAGTTAATTAGTCCAAACGAAAAAGTGGTAGACTTAAGGTTAAAGTGTTACAAAAAAAAAATAATGACTCAAAATAGAATATCGAATAATAAAAATCTCATAACCAATAAGTTTAAATTCTGTATGAAATACAAACGATATAATTAATTTTAGAACTTAAAAAAAATATAGTATGGATTAGAAAACGTGTATAAAAGTCAGTGTTCGTTGTATGCAAGCCATTAGCATAACTGGAAAGAGGCTATAGTGAGGGTTGAAAACTATATGCCTCTTATAAAAACTATAAATCCCCTAAAAGTGCTAAAACTATAAATCCCCTAAAAGTGCTAAAACTATAAACCCCCTATAAAATGTCTAGCCCCTCACTAGTATTTCGAAAATTACAATTGAATGCTACGTACCAAGCATTGGCTTGGAGACTATAGACCTTCTCTAGAACTCTATAGTCCCCCAAAACTTGGTGCTAGTTACGCCACTGATACAAGCACACACATACATTAACCCTTTATAGGGCAAAAGACTGGGGCATGATTATTTAAAACAAAAATTTGTCAAATACCCTCTATCAGCACTCTTAAACATGAATCAAAAGGTTTTTTTTTTAATTTCTTCTTTTTCGTACTTTTTGAGGGTGGGAAATTATTATTCCAGTGCCTTTCCTGCACTATGCAGTTTTTGTGTTGTTCACTGAGATAATATATAAATTCCCACTTTTTAAATACACTAATATTGACTCTACAATCGTCTGCCTTTTCAGTATTATTACTGATTTGCATTTCTAATAAAATAAAAATCGCAAAGCAAAATTTTTATTGGCCAGTAGTGTATCCAGGATTGGGGGGGACACACTTGACTGTATTTATTTTTTGACGGGGTTAAAATCTCTTACCTACGTATGTTATACCTACAATGTACACAACTGCAACGTGGTCTGGGAGTATTTAGTCCCCAAAGCTCCCAGCCCCTATTGTGTCCTTTATACAGGACTAGTCAGGAATTTATTTTGGGGGTGGACTAATTTTTTTTTTATGTGATTCAGTAAAAACTAACAATTTTGTCGTCTACAATCAAGGAGTAAAATTGATGAAGAATAAAAATATTTATTTTATAAATCGAAAAAAATATGAACGTCGATTTTATCGAATCGATAATTGATAAACATTGATTTAAAGTTTTAATTTAATTAATTAAATAATAACTGTATTAAATAAATAAGTTAAGAAAAAAAGAAAAATATATAAATATCATATAATATATATTAAAATTATAAAACAAAAATATAAAAATTATAAATATATATTAATATATAATTAAATTTAATAAATAAAATATAAAAAAATATAAATAATAAATTAAATAAAATAATTAAAAGTTAATTAAAATTTAAAGTAAAGTTCATAATTCCGATAACTGATGTAGATAAATTCATTACGAGCAAAATTTATTAAAATAAAAGGAAAAAAAAACTCCTCAGACTAATATTCTATCTTTCAAAATGATACTCCATCACCAACTGGAGTTCATATGTGCCGTGACTTGTTTACATGCGCAGAACATCTTTACTATTAGTATTATCTAAAAATAAAAATTAAATGTATTTAAAAATATTTCTACGTCCGTGTTATATAGGTTTTTGTCATCAAAACTCTCGTTTATAGAGCTAAAAAAATCCGAAACTTTACTACAAATTTTAACCTTGAAAAATTAGCGTTGTACCCACAGGGTAAACTTGTATAAATTTACATAATGAATAGCTGTAAATTGTTAATTCAACGTTTAATATAAAGCTAAATATACATAATTTCAGATACTCAGATTCAGAAAACCCTTTTAAGGATGCTATATTTTAAAATGAACATGAAAAACTAAACTTTCAAACATGTAGATGTTTGCGTGGTCTCAGATGGGCCGTGGGATAATAGTTTCCCGCTTTTTGCTTTCAGTTATGTCAACAAGCTTTTAAGAAGAAACTGGCGGAGTTGGTGCCAAAACTTGTAGGACGTACGTTTATCTAACTAAAAAATTATTTTCCCCGTGTTTCTGGCCTGGTCTCTCAGTAAAATCATGCCATTTTTAAAACAAAACGTGATGAGAAATTATTCACCCAGTGTCTTATAAAGGGTTAAAGACGTATGATACGCATGTATAAAATTTTTTGATGGAAAAATACACATAGTGTACGATTTAACCTGTCATTGAAATACGACATATTATATAAGTAATTTCTGTAGTAGAACATTGAACAGAATTTTTCGTGTACAGTACGGGAAATGAAAAACCTGATATGATATGAATTTCGTTTTATCTTGAAAATATTTTTTAAAGTTATTCCTAATTAACTGAATAAATTAAGTTACAATATTTCATGATTACAGTTTCATGTTTTATCAAAAAGCGGCAGTGAACGATCAGATGTATAACTGGAGATATGAAACTACAAAAAAATAACATATTTATAAAATTTCACAAACATATAGTATAATTGAAAGCAATAATTAAGCATTAAATTTAAAACAACTGAAAATTTAAAAACATTTCAGCCTTACATAAGAAAATTTCTCGGCATTTTAAACATGTGAGAGGGAATAATGTGTTTGGTGAAAACGTTCGTTACAGTAAAAAATTATGCAAGCGCATACATTATAACACTAAAAATAATAATGATAAAAATTCAACCGAAAAGTCAGAATTTTCATTCTGATTCAAAAAACGCTATTCATATAAGGACGAAATTCCAAAGCCAAAATCAGGGGTCGTCTCCAAAAATGCATACCTGGCTTTTTTTTTCTGGAGACGTGCCACTAGATGCATGCACTCCGTTAAAAAAAGAAAAACAAGCATACCCAACCCAACGTCATCTCCATAAGTATGGCGCCTAAGTTGAATGTGTGCTTTGCTTTTTAACTATCTGGGAACAATGAATCTCTTTTGGCGGCATTTATTTCTCGCCAACGTTTAAAAAAAACCTTCAATAGTGGTTTAAACCATATGAGGCAATTATTCTGGAAAATTAAAGGTACCTATACTATATTCATTTTTCCATTTTTTTTTTCAGGATAAGGTGCGCCAGATTCGATTTATTAAATTCGAGACTTCCCGACAGGAAAAAAAATGTCTGTCTACCTTCAATGCGAACGAATACAAAAAATATTAGCGACTGTTATTTACTGCTTTACTGCTTTACTGCTTACTTGCTTTTACTGCTGTAAGCAGTAAAAGCAGTATTCTCAACCCTTATGCCAAGGCCGTTCTTAGCTAATGTGAGACCCGAGTCAAAACATATTTCGGGGGGCCCATGCATATACGAATAAGAAAACAAAACAAAAATGGAATAACGTATGACCACTAGATGGCACGAAATGCGAGATCTGAAGCAAAAATATTTTTGGGGAAATTTTCAATATTACAAAAATTAAAAATTTGAGAATTACGCTTCGCGGGGCATGGGCCCCGCTCGCCCCTGCTTAAGGGCGACCCAGCCTTAAACCAATATCAAAATAACAAGTTTGGTGGTATCTCCTGGTGGAAACTTTATGGTATCTTGATAAACAACACACACACATAGTTTTATATTATAAATTATTTTATTCCATTTAAATATGAATATTTTAACGTAAACTAAGGTGTATAAAATAATTTAAAAAAGTTATGATCTTTTAATTAAGGAGAATGACAATTGTGTGAAAAAAACTTGAGTATTCAGTTTTTTTATCATTAAATCCTTTAAATTCTCACATCTTAGTTAAATTGTTGTAATGAAAATATTTCTTTATTTGACAATAATGAAAGGAAATTTTTTTTTACATTGGAGGAGACGTGCAAAATAATTATCTAAGTATGAATCAGTCTGCTTCAGTGGGTGATATTTTTTAGACCACTGTAAAATTTAAAATTGAGTGTTAATTTTGCTGAATTTATATATGCTAAGTTAAAGGTATGTAGATGCGTTATGCGTCATTTCAGCATCCACAGATCTAAATTCTTACGTTGGTATTTATTTCAAAACGTTTAAGATGACTAATAATATTCTTTATTTATACTCTACATTATTCAGTCCATAGCAACTTACGCTTGAACATAACATATGCTTAATAACTAACATGATATAGAAGGTCCGGAGAAAATACATAAGTATAACATGCTCAAGATCTGGATGATAAATAGATACATGAATACACACACACGATCTCCCATCTCAATATTTCTCTCCCCGTTGCTGACCAATAAATATTTCTTCAGTGTTGCTTTGAATAATCGCAGGTTATTCATTATTTTGCATTCATCTGATAGTGAATTCCAGCGTTTTGATTAATAAATTGCCCAATTAAATCAAGGATAGTACTTGCATCATTCAAAGAAGGATATTGATCAAAATATGTCATTGCCAAAATTTTGAAACTAATTCCTGAATGTAAAGGGGAATGCTGAAACTAACTCGTTAAGATTGAGCTTTAGAAACGTTTGGCGCACTGCCAAATGAATATGCTAACAGCGTAGTGAAAATATTTGCAGTTTAAATAGCAACAAGTGTTAAATTGAGTGATGGCCAAGAAAATAAACAAACGAGCTTGCACTGTCATTTGCCGATAAATGCTGAAGAAGAAGAAGAAGAAGAGTTGCTTTTTCGTTACAAATAAACAAAATATCTAAACAGACGTCAGAAATTCTATACCCAAAATCAAATCAATCACTGACATTAAAATGTCATTTTTACTCCAAAATATGTCTTTTGCTTAGAGTATATAAATCCGTTGCCTGCAAAATAAATAATTTCGAAAGGAATAATCCAACCATCAAATAATGTTGCCACATAAACTGGTTCGCTGGAACAGATAGGATGAATCACTCAGATTTATCACCCAAATCCCCCATTGGAAATGAAAACAATTTTTTAAGATGGCTTTCTTCTGGGATATTTGCCGAAGCCTTCTTTCAAGCGTTGTCTAAAATAACTTTAATATAAATCATATGAAGATAGCAAACTATTTTACGTGAAAAAAAAAGTTTCTGGAAAAAGAGTATGAAGTAGAATTCCGAATGAATTGGAATTCAAAGACCAAAATTTAATATTGAGTCAGAAACCGTAGATAATTTTACTGCTAAACAGAGATACCAGTTTTAAATTCGTGCCTGCCTCCACCATATAAATCACGATTATTTTGTAATATCATACTGCATTTAAATTGTTGAGTAAAAATATTAACCTGCTTGATTTTTCTTACAATATTCGGTAAATTTTTAATAATCAATTGAATATCAAGCAACTATATCCACAAAACCATAAAGTCTAATATATTGTTAATAAATTTTCAAATTTATGGTAGTCTTCGCATTGTACATTAACATCGATGGCATGAGATCCTTCCGAAAAATGAAGTTAGAGAGAAAGATTTTATCCTTGAAGTAAAACCTGATGTATTGATTGTCATTTACTTACAGAACTCAATCCCCTCACTCTCTCTCTCCCGAAACCCTCCCCCAACTGCAAATACGGAAGCCGTGGGAATACTAAACAAGGGCACTTCTGAGAAACCATTAAACATTTTCTCCTTTTACGTTAATTCAATTTAAGAAAAATTACTGAACGAAAGCTTGACTAACTCTTTTACCCAAACTCGCCCATTACTATCTATTCAAAGGGTTTCAATACAAAACATTGTTACTGGAATTACAGTACCAACAACAAAAGAGCAAAAATTCTACTCATTTTTTTTTTTGTTATTAGGAACTCGCTACAAGTGTTGATCCCAGTAATGCATTACATTTAAGTAAAAACTGCCAACCTACTTGATATTACCATTACCAACTTTCAAATATCAATATACAATCAACACCCTGAATTCCTCTAGCCACTATCCTGTCCTCCTTGAATTTACCTTCGACGCCAAATCCCACTCAATGAGCTAAAAGAACTAACACAGACTATAACTTCTTTCAAAATCGTTTCTGCCTATCACACCCGCATCCCTCATTTCGGCATTTTAATCTCTGGGGAACAAGAATAATCTACAGAAAAACTTACTAAAGCGGTCAACAGCGACATTACTCACTCTTCCAAAACTAAAACCTATAATAAATCTTATAAACTCCCTGCCAATATCTTTAATATCATAAACACCAGAAACAAGGCTAGAAAATTTGTTCAAAACACCATTTCTCCTTCGGATGAAATTACCCATAGGAAGCCCAAGCACTTCGCAAAGAAAAATATTAAGGAGTCCTGTTCCAACGACAACCGAAACAGTAAACTTAGAACCCTCTCTACAACGGACAACTCTATTTAGAAAATTCGCATAATCCTTCAAGGTAAAAGTGTAATTGTAATAAATTTGATAGTCCATAGGCGTAGCCAGGGGGAGTTTTGGGGGTTGTAACACCCCCATTGCAATGAAATTTTGTATATTTAACATAGGAATATATGAGTTGAAGCTCTGTAACCCCCCATTAAGCCTATAACACCCACTTCTATGAACTTTCCACCTACGCCCCTGCCTGACCGTATCATAACGCTTAATGCAAACAAATTTTCGCAGATAGTGTTTTCTCCAATTCTCTTCAGACGCTCCAAAACTCTCTTTTTTCCCCCTCTTATTTATCTCATTCATGAGGCATTCAGAGAACTTAACCTAAATAGTAAGTTGCAAAATGATATTCCTTCCTACTCTGAAAGTTCAATCTAGAAGATAAAGAAGGCTATTTTTTCTTTCCCTTTCCACTTATGAATATTTCAAAATTTTTAAGTAGTTTCAACAACATTTTTTCACTTACTGATTATACTCTTATTTAATTGATATTTAATCACAAAATTATAATTCTAACATACCTTTGAAAAAGATTACCCCAGATGTATGTTTACTAACCAAAATGGATGTTATTTGTTATACAAGAACTTATGTTTAATATAGATTCAAAAGAAAGCTGATATCCTCCAAGAACGGATCAAAATTAATGAACAAAAACTATTTAAAATAATGCACAAGGAAAGCTTAAAGAAAAAAAAAGTAAAAGATCTCAGGAATATGAAGTTTTACATAGTTTCCTTATTTCATATAATATAATTATATATGTGTATTATCTAAGATATTAAATTCAAAATAATCAGGAGTATACGTTTATGGTTTGTGAACCGAAATAATTTAATTTTAGATTTATCATTTGAATTTGTATACGTATCTGATTCAAGGAAGTTACACATTACAAAAGACTTAAAAAAAAATCATTTCTTTCTGTATCACTTGCTTATACGCTTCCGTTTATATTCCATGGCGCCATGTTTAAAGTCGCCTATGCTCAAAAGTGCGACATCTTTTTTCAGGGCCGGATGAAGGCTTCGTGGGGCCCTAGACAAATTTTTTCCGGGCCCCTTGTAGAAAATTAAGCCTGTGTAATTACAGTGGAACCCGTATATATAACGAGGATCTTGGGGACCAATGAAAATGCTCGCTAACTCAGTTCCAGAATTTAAATTTTAAACTTTGAAAATACGGCCGGTACAGGTAACGTATCTATAACAACGTGCATACAAAAAATTCTAGAATTCGCGGAAATTCGCGCCGTGATAAAAATACTGCCCTGATGATGTTATCCGATTGGCAGCGATTTTGAAATAGCGTTGGGTCTTCACCGAGCCAAGTCCCTCAAAACAGCAGGCCGGACCCTAGACATTTGTCTTGTTTGTTTATGTGATAATCCGGACCTGCCTTTTACCATAAGTTTTCCATCCATGATACAAAATTCATGAAAAACGATTCTCATTGTAACTATATGAAGCATTTCATTGCATGTAAAAAAAAAATATCGTGCGTGTAAAAATAAATATATAATATGAATAATCCCATTGTCATTAAAAGATTTATGGCTAACTCAATTAGCATAATAAAGAAATGAAAATACATATAAAAACTCTTAAAATGCTTAATTATTGACATCATTAACATTCCTTAACAGTTCTCGTCTCGTACATGTAGTTATTTTAATTAGTAACCATTTCTCTTCCCTCGAATGAAGTAATTAAGAAAATCGAAGATAAAGAGATACTTCTTAAGGTCACTCAAAATATGATGACTATTTATTCATTAACATGTTTCGTTTCGCACATGCAAGTTAGTTTAACTATTAACTCTCCTTCTCTTCCTTCAAATAAAATGGTTGAAGGTTCGTTCATCTGCGTTTTTATGGAGAAAGGAGAGAAATGGGTGTTCTGCGCTGAGATCCACAATTTTATGAGGAATCCGAACCTCTTAAGGCCTAAGGAAGCCAACCAACGGACTACAGTGAATTGTTAATCGGCTAGCGCTTTTTAGCATTAGGAGTCAAACCTGGAATAACGGTACGCTAAAGAAACATATTACCACTGCGTCGCCGAAGAGCCAATATAAAGATATTTAAGATAAGGAGGTAATTTAAAAGTCACAAAAAATATGAGTACTGTAACAGTAAAAACAAACATGTATCCGCGTTTTTACCATCCATTAAATCCTTTAAAAATATTAAATTTAATTAAATCCGTTAAATTTAATTAAATCTATTAAATCACTCTGCCTTCACTTGACAAAGGGAGCAGTTGGCTCCCGAAACGTCGTGTTTTTAAACCTCACCCCAGAAAGAAAGAAATAACAGTTGTTACGGAATCTCCTGGTGAAATTTTGTATTGTTTCGTTACTGAAAATTCAATATGTTTTACAATGTTAGCATGCTGAGAAAAAGCCTTTTAAGTTTATTAGTTGGAAAAAAATGAATAAAGACGAATATTTGATTTAATGCAGATTCATTTTCCCTTGTAGCTCGCAAGTAAAGGACAACGAGGCCTATTACACGGAATAAACTATCCCATTTTGGTTCTTGACCTGGGCTTTTAGCCAAACATCGTTCGTTCGACAGATAACGAACACTCATCATTGAAAAAACGTCTGCTGAAAAACGCAGTGGGTAAGATGCACAACAAACACAATTAAACTTTTTTCACATCTAGGTGCCAAGAAATGGGCGGGAGGTCTATTTTTAACGAAAAGTCCTGCCCTCCTTAAAGTCTTTCTTAAGTTTAATATACTCTTAGCTAGTTTTTTAGCTTCAACATAGCTAATTTTACCCTTTTTTTCTACAACGCTAGTTATTTGCGCTATGTAATGTTGGTTTGTTTTGTTTTTTAAATCCGTCATTGCTTACAAGTTTTTAATATACTTTTTCAGCGTTTGACAAATCGCGACGAACCGCTCTCTCCGGACAAGAACGGTACTCTTCCACCTCAATAAGGAAAGCACAGAACCCAATAGGAAAAGCTTTCCGACTCGCCAACTCCAAAAATCTAGTCGCCAATGCAGACCGAACGATCGGATTGGTCGAACCCTGTATGTTGTACATACCCAGACTGCGTCATGGAACAGGGCAAAATGCTTAACATGACTTCCGAACTACAACACACTTACACACAACCAACTCAATAGAAATCGAACCCAGCCCAAAGCCGGCAGACATAACCACTAAGGTGCTCCGTTTCTGATAATCGCAGAAGTTCAATAATGGCGGTATCTACGTCAATGCCTGGTTTACGTATAGGCCAAGTAGGCCCGAGTCTAGAGCCCCACGGGTTCTTTGAAGGGGCTTGGTGTTATTAAAATATAAGCGTTATTTTAATCTAGTTTATTTATAACTAGCCAAAAAAAAATTATTGATATACCTGGACTCTAAAGATAATGAAGGTCAAATAAAAACACCATTTATTGACTAAATATGGTGAGGGCGACAGTTTTTTATGGGCCCTAGGCTAAAACCCTTAATCCGTCACTGATCTACGCATTATGACTATTGTTCAAGACAATATCCACACATATTCTAATTGTCATCGATATGTAATAGATACTAGTTATTAAACCCTAAAATCTTAAATAATTTTATTATCTATGTTTGATTCGTTTATATTTATATTTTTTGTATACTGTAAATTCTGAAACTCTCCTTGCAGTACTATTCCTTTTTATGCTTTTAGATTTGTGAAATATATTATGCTACTTTATTTCATTAAGATAACGATAGCTTTGCCTTTGTTGAATACCAATAATATCAAGTGATTGAAATCGAACAAATAATGACGGTTGTATGTATTATACAGCCTTGATCAAAAGTATTAGGCACCTTACTGAAATTCCTTTATTTTAAATTACTAATGTAACTAAATATATGTAATGTAACTAAATGTATGTAATGTGATTTCAACTTCTACTACGTATGCAGCATAGGAGTACGTAGAAAATTCACAAGGGGGGGGGTGTTATAGGCTCAATGGGGGGTTACAGAGCTACAACTCACATATTCCTATGTTAAATATACAAAATTTCATTGCAGTGTTGAGGGTTACAACCCCCATCAGCAACCTCCTGCGTACGCCAGTAATATTCTGTCACAAGTAAGTTCAACTTTTACTACATATGCAGTCATAAACAAATGAGGTGATTTTATGTAACACAGCCTCAGTTCAAGTAAAAAAATTGGGGTGCCTAAAACTTTTGATCAAGTCTGTATATAGAAGTAAATTAAATAAGAAGAGAAAGTGAATAAAGTAGTAAATATATATAAAATGTTGTTCACGGATATTACCCAACCTAAGAATTAAAAATATATTGAGAAAAGGAATATTCTTCGCGCCAGGGGTATAAATTTTACGGTTTTATTTTTATGAGCCAGGCATAGATTGTATAAATGGTCTAAATTACATGCTTCACATCCCGATGGTGGTTAACTGCCCTGTCTTTTGCATATAGTACACTTGCTAATATTAGCAGTTTTTCCCTTATTGGATAAATAACATAGTCTTTTGAGAGTTCCCATTCTCTCATAATGCCAATATCTGTCGTCATTCCGGTAAATTTTCGCTATTATTTTTATAGATCTGCCGCTGACGGTAAAAAAGAATATTGCACATATGCGCGCGTTTTAATCTGTGAAAATATGGACTCGAACGGTTTTTATATTGAGAAAAGCTGAAATATTAGTAAATAAATGTATTGCCTAAATAAATTAAATTAAAATTAAATCACGTGAATTAGAAAGAATTGTTGGTGAATTGTCAATAATAGTTGAAGTATAAATTATATACCAACTTATTTTTATATAGTTATCACTTTCCCTTTGAAAGCAAGAAAAGTTACAAGCATAAGCAAATCATAGAAGTTTAACTCTTGGCTCGAAACAACAGGTTTGCCATTTAAAGTTCAAAAAGCTCATTTAAAATCTATCGTTCCATGGCAGCTTTCATATGGCAAAGCAGTTTTATTGGTGCATTTTTCAAGTTGTTTTAGGGAAAAAGAAACTTACCGTAGTCTGTTCGATAGGCATCGGTATATCATCTTCGAGCAGTTTCGAAATAATGAGACCTGAAACATCCTATAACGAATACAAATATATATAACGAAGACTTGACTGCTGAAGATCAGTTTGGAATTTCACTAATTCTTCCACTGTTGCTGAGTGTGTTTTTGTTTAAAAGTTGCAGATGTAAAAATCAGATAAAAATAGTTATTTTGATTATATCTGATACTTTGTATCTTTCTACTCAAAGCCACGAAAGCTTATCTGCAATTTTCATTGTATCCTTGCAATCATAACTCATTAAAAAATATTTTAATTTTTGCGTGTGGTGCCCAAAATGCAATAAATTTGCATACCAATGTTTTGTGCACAAGACTAGAATGGAGGTTTCGAAGTACCTCTTTAAAGAAATGAAGTCTAGAGCGAAAACACTTTTAGATGATCAAAACGAGTTCAAGTGACTGTCTCTTTACCGTTAATCCATTTAACTATTCGCCTTTATATCACCAAACAATTCAGAAAGCACATATAATAGAAACCCGATATTTTCGATTGCTGAAATAATTATTTCTACTTGCGTTTCGGATATATTCATTGTTCGAACTACTGAAAAGAATGACGGTGGAAGCTTTTAAACCAATAATTGATAAGCAATCGTTTCCTTCGAACAGTTTGGCTTTATGATGGAATAATTTGCATGCAGTAATAATAATGAAAAACACTGACAAAGCCAAAAACACTGACAAAGCCAAAAACACTATCTATGGTATTCGTCGTGTAGTTTTAGAAAAGACAAAGTCGCAAAACCATTCGTGAATTAGTCTCCCATCGAAAAATGTCTCCAGGTGTGGAATAGGCCCTTTACAACCAAATTTAAAATTGGGTCCTAAATTAGCAAATGCTTTTATAGCCCTATAACAATGGTAAACAAACAAGTATAGCGTTCAATCGTCTATGTAGGGATGTACTATTAGCAAACAAAACTATACTGGAAAATTTTCAACAATCTTCGGGTATAGAACTTTTAATGGTTTTCATCTTGCACGTTATCTTCCATAGAAATTCAGAGGGAACAAAATTTTGCACTATTCCCGCAGTATATGTATTAGCACGCTCTGATATTTATTCCGGATTCCAGAACTAGAAAGCAGCATAGATGTGTACGGCCGATAGGAACTGACTTAGCCCTGCATGCGAATCATAGATCGCGGAATTTTACCACAGCCGGACCGATTACGTCAGAGTTGCGCAAGCGCCATCTATATTCCAGACTTGGTACTAAATCGATCGCGATACATGCAGGTAAGGAAGTAAAGTGCCAGATGCATATATATAAAAAAAAAGTTGTATCGTAATATGCAGGGCCGGCGCAAGCAAACTTGGCACCCTAGGCGAGCGGCCTGCGCCCCCTCACACTTCAAAAAAAACGATCCGCCAACATACATGAAATAGAAAATAGTAATATACTTACCAAAAAAAACAAAAAACCGCTCAATCAAGTTATTGCCAATAAATAATATTACATTATCCATATATATTATTTACGCATTTATATTATTTCATAATATTATATATACTCCATAACAATATAAATTGTTACACATAGATTTTGTTTTAAAGTAATTATTTTCACCTTTGCACTATATGAAACGATACGATGTCACACATTATTATCATGTTATGTTATTATATTTTAATAGTTAATTCATTGAAACACAGGGGTGGATTAAGATTTTGTGGAACCCTAGAAATTTGTTCTTGGTTCCTTTGTAGCATAAATTAAGCCTGTGCAATTATATATTTTAGGAAATAAGGTGAAAGAGTTAAGAAGCGTTCAAGTATTACGTAAGTAACATTATGACCATTTCATACCCCTCCCCCACCTGGTAAGCAAAAATTAACATTGTCTAACATAGGAAAATAAGCGCAACAGCAACTCTCCTTCCTCCCAAAGGTGCTTACATAATACTTGAACGCCCCCTTACTGAAAACAAAATACACATATATACTTTCAAATACGAAAAATGACGGTATGAAATTTACAATTATACGCATTATAAATTTAGATATTTTTTCTCTCATAACAAAGGCGGATTTTGCATTTCATATCTTGAAATACAGTGAATTCTGTCTATAACGATAATTTGTTTTGAATGAGCCTGCATATAACGATAATTTTGCAATTTTTCAGTCTTTATCTATATGTTGTATCCAAAACTTTTTAAAGCAATACAGCTTTGACAATCCATTAATGCTGAATAATATTATATACAAAAATGCAGCCGGTTCTAGAATAATGAGCCGAAGTCAGCCAAATATTTCTGAAGAGGAAATACGTTGATGTACTTAATTAATTCTCTTAGCACATACAAAGCTTTGAAGAATATACACTCTTCTATGAATATAGAGAATGATTTGACTTCGGATGAGGAATTATTAGTAGAGCTAGGAGATTTTGATGACCTAAAAACAGTCAGAAATGACCTATAAAAAATACATATGATCTAAAAACCAGAATAAAAAAAATGCCCTATAAACAAAAAAGTGACCTTAAAGAAACCAAAAACTTACAAAAAAATAAGTTATTCAGTATTTCAAATTAGCCATAGCAAAACTGAAAAATTTATTTGAGTATTGCAGAATTGTAATATATATCGATTATCGATCAGGAATTTTGAATTCTTTCAAAAAAAAATTTTACAAATTTACATGTTTGAAAAAAAATGAAATTTCTGAGAAATTTATGGAAAAATGCCTTTTTTTATTGAAAATATCACAAAATGCAAATTGCTGACCCAAAAATATCCAAAAAATGCCCTTTAAATGATCCAAAACATAAAAAATGCTCCATCCCTTAAAAATGACGAAAATACAAAAAACTGCCCTAACAAAAGTGTTTCAATCTGCTTAGTTTTTCATTAAACACATCTATATATACTTAGGTCACGTTTTGGCAATGCCAAAAAAAAATGCAAAATTATCAAAATCCTAGCCCTAATTATCAGTTTTTTAGTTATACTACATAGACATGGGATAACTTGCAAAAGAGTTTTTGGTTAGGAAGCCATATAATATGGACTTCAAATGCATATATATACTGCTATTATTTTTACTAACCATGTATATGTTATAATAATAATAATAATATACAATATACATAAAAATATATTCGATTGTATTCGTATATTTGTAATACAGAACGTCTTTTTCAACACCATTCGGTTTGGAAATTTTTATCTTTGAACTTTCTGTTCAATCCTCTTAATAACGCAACAGCATTCGATAATTAAGGGAAATGAATCAATTTAGTTAAATTCATCTAACCAATTATACAATAAAATACAGGAATAACCATTACTTCATTTTAAATATACGCCTACTTTTTGGATGATATGAAAACAAAACACTAAACTTGGCGTTTCTCTGTAACATTAATATTGCTTGCACACAATAATTACGTCCATATTTTCAGTTAACAATATTTAAGCTTAAAGTCGAACTTCGGCCAAGAAAACCACCGTCAAATACAATAGCCAATTTTTGATTTTATAGCTTTTTCGCAATGCGTTTAGAAACGTATCAGACTGTAGCATCCTTACGATTTTCGTAAAAATTATATTATAAATTAAGATTTTTGCGTTTTCTATCTCCTTTAATTTCGCTACTTCGTATCAGATTAAAAATTATAAGATTACAAGGTAAACTTGTATTGAAACAGTATTTTGCATGAGTTAAAAGTAACACTGTGAATCAAGAAAAAAAATTTTCATTACTGCCGCCCCATCGATTCGATCTTGCCACTAAATTAAATTATTACTCAAATATTTGAACGGAGAAATTTAAGTTTGTTGTTTAGACATTGGAATGATATGAATTTAAATGGTTCGACTTTTTGTTGAAATAATTGAACTTTAGTTATACGATAATTATCCACAACAAAATGTATTTTAATTTTAGACCGTTTGTTGTTAAAGTAAACCAGAATACTTTGAATATGTCCCTTATCAAGCTATACAACATAATGAAAACTATCGAAAACAAAATTGCTCAAAAATTTACGACCTCTCTCTCTCTCTCTCTCTCTCTCTGTCTGCTAATGATGGGACGTCTCATTTAACATTCAAACATTTTGAATAATTCCAAAATTTGAAAATATTTCCACTTCTAGCGATAATGTATGCACGACGCCCACAGCAAGCATGCTTACACTGATATACCATTTTTTTGAATGAACTTAAAATCTATGCTTAATTGCCTATATAAAAGGCGAAATTATAATCTTCATCATCATATTTATAAAATGAAGGTTATAATATTCGAAATATCAACCCTTTAATATCCACATTCTGTAAGCGTCTGACATTATGCAATTTAACAGAACCGAGAAACCATTTCCTTTTCTTCCTATGCATGCATTTGCTCTATTTATCCTAACTAACATATTATCCCTCTAACAAATCTGGGATCATTTATTGGTAGCGGAATGCAATCCCAATAGAGAAGGAATTTACCAACTTTCCAGTAGCACTAATTTGATTAGATCGTCGACAAGAAGACAACGTAAATGATTGATTTCGTTTCTGAGATACTTTAAGTATAAAAAATTTGTAATTTTGTGTGTGAATTAAAGGACAAAGAACAAATATCAGCATTCCAAGTAAGTTTTTTGTAGTTTGACATATACATATTGTATATCAGAAAATATTATAGGTCTACATTAGCAAATATATGGTTTATTAGAAAATATATCTTAGCAGACATATTGCATAATAATAAAATTTTGTTTATATACATTTTTCACATCGACTCTTTTTAGAGAAAACGCATGATATTTCTTAGTAATCAAAACTTAGTCCAGTAAGAGTAAATTCCCTTCATAACTATACTAGAAAAGTTGAAACAATCTCCTAAACACAATGTGAAAGCTTTTTTACCATCCCCTTTAACTCTCACAAAAGCTCTTGAGCCGAAAATCATTGCAAAATTACTTACGTTGAAACCCTGTCGCTTAGTAAAGAAACAAAATATATGAAACAATAATTATCAAATAAAGTTTGTCCGTTAAAATATTGCATGTTTCCTTATTACCAATTCATTCTTCATTATATCTATACCATTTATACCACCCCAAACTATAAGTACATCTATTAAAGCCACATAATAAAATTTAATTGTTTTTATAATGTCTTACCTATGTTGTTTGCGTTGTTTTGTTTTATGCAAGAACAATCATTCTGATATCAAGCCAAGCGTTGTAAATTTTCCAAATGTCTCTAGTACTGTCTACAATTTTATAAAAAAAAACTTAAAGAAATTAAGCTCCCCTATACGAAACCGATTCAGACCAGAATCTTATTTTTGCTATAACTCATAAATGAGAAGAAACGAAGACTAGCAGACGAGCCATGTTTTGGTTATCATACCAATATTTTCACAATTAAGCTAATGTAGGCTAATGAATTCACCTGTGCATGGTTTATGTTTTGTAGTTATGTTCGTCATAAGGGAAACACTCTCTCTCTCTCTCTCAGTGTTACTCTTTGATAAAGAAGGGGTTTTTTGGGGGGTTTTTTTTTTGCGAATGAGCTCAGCTTATCAAAACTCGATTAGTCCTAGTTGTTTCCAATAAAATAAAGGCTGTTTTCCAAAAATTCTTAAGAAAGCTGCTTCAAGGTTCTGTTGTTTTCAATTTTTACGATATCAAGAATATTATACAATAATTTTTGCCACCCACGTATATGTAGCTCAAACTAGAGCTTTTTTGTTTTTGGAGAAAAAAAGACGCCGTCCCATCCTCATCGTCATTCCGTTTAGCCCGGAGTGTCTTGGACCGCTAGACGAATGAGGACGGGAACATCTTTTGCAAACAGGGAGAGACAAAAATTGTTTAAAATTTGAAAGTGCGTACTATCACAACTGACTAACAAGAAGCCTTGCTTTTTCCACAATTAACAGCTTCCGGGACTTACCATAAGCAAAATATACACAGATATAATTTAAGGGTGCATGATGTTGCAAATAGCCTACTTTGTGTGTGTGTGCACGTACGTCTAAGATAAGAATATAGCATCCAGAAAAAAAAACTGCTGCGTGCCTAAAAACGGCATATAGATTTAAACCAATATAAGCATGCGATAATTTACGGTGATACGTGCACAGGCCAAAACATCAACATCAAGATTTCATTATCGTTAATGCAACTGACACAAAAAAATCGATTAAAATCATCACTCATAAATTTATAATATCTGATCATTTATACTTTACTAATGATTCCGATTTTGGTGTAATAGAGAAAATTGGGAAACAGGAATAAAAGAAATGGAAATACTACTACTTTCCTAAAATGGAATATATAGGAAAGGACATAACAAAACGAAAGAAAAATGCTAAAGATCAAAATGCGAACTAGTTGAAAATTTAGTGGCTCCCGCATGAAAACAAAACAAAACTCCACAAATATACATAAAATGAAAATTTTATTTTTAATGAGTTTAACCTCAAGCCAAAAATGAAGGATCGACCGAAGTCTTTGCGAAACATTGAACAAGAAAAGTTGTACAATTGTCCTAAAACGCTGAACTCTGTATATTTAAAGGAAACATATGTTCTACGATTCCTTACATGCATCTCCCACCTAAAATAATTTCTACAAAGACATAAAAACTCAAAAGTTGATGATAATGGTCCTTGTCTTAAGGCAATATTTTATCTATGGAATTTTTGAAAATTTCCAAAATTTGTAAAGAAAATCGACTAGATCTAAAGCGATTCTTTTCAAACTAAATCGTTTTCACATCGATCAATTTTTTTCTAAAATTTCGACATATTTTAAACAAATCAATTAGATCTAAAACGCTCCAGTCCGGTCTGAAAAACGTTTTTAAATCCATAAAATTTCTTCGAAAATTTCGACGATTTTGGAAAAAATAAACTACGTCTAAAACGCTTTATTTCGGTCTGAAAAACGTTTTTAATATAAATAATTTTTTTTCGAAAATTTCGCAATTTTTAGGAAAAATCAACGAGTCCTCTAAAGTTCCATTTCTGTTTGAAAATCATTTTTTCATCGATCCAGTTTTTACGAAAATTTTGAAATTTTTCGAAAAAAAAAAAACCATAAATAAGGGAAAACATCGACAAGTTATACAAAAGAAGTCAGATATTGGTAAACAGTACATAAAGAAATAAATGAAACGTTGACATTTAAAACACAAAAAATTAGATATATAACTGCAAAAAAATAAATATTTAAATAAATATAGACATAAACATACACATAAATATACACACATACATACACATAAATATACACACATACATACACATAAATATACACACATACATACATACACATAAATATACACACATACATACACATAAATATACACACATACATACATAGAAATATACACACATACATACACATAAATATACACACATACATACATACACATAAATATACACACATACATACACATAAATATACACACATACATACATATAAATATACACACATACATACACATGAATAATAGAAGAAATTAAGCATTGACATGTAAAACACAATAAATGGAATTAAATATTAGCATGTGGATAATAAGTATTTATTTAGAGAAAATTTAAATTTATACTCGCTATTAATATTAGTTACACTTATTGGGAGAAGATTCCAAACAATGGGACCTTGGAAGTCAATATGATCATATAAGTAATGAGAGTAAATAATTGTAATGAGATAAGGTTAATAATTGTAATGGAATAAGGCTTCTGCCGGATCTGGGGGGATAGCAATCATTACGTGGACGAATCTGAATAATATTTGAGTGAAAGCCTTTGTGAATACGTTTGTACATGAGAAGGGCCATTCGGGACTGAGCGATTAGAGAAAAGGGTAATATGGCAAAAAAAAAACATAGGTTGGTTCTGTTATTGACAATCTTTGAATTCATAATTTTTAATATATGTAATTGAATTTGTTCAATTTTACGAATACTAGATTGAGTTGTTTTTGACCAAACGTTACAGCAATAGGTGAGGTGGGATTGTACTAGGGAAAAGTAAACGGACAGGATAGCTCTGATAGGAAGGCGTTCATGAATTCTACGTAGAAGCCCAAGAACCCAGCGCCTATACAGTGCGTTTGGTATTTTAGTGGACACTTGATAACAGTGCACTATCGTGAGAAATAATGTCAAATTTGAAAATGAAAATAAAGATACTACAATAAAACAGTATTCTGCGAAGTGGAAGATTAATAATCTTTATTAAATCATTCATAAATGTAACAAAATCAAGATGAGGCTTTCAATCTTGTTTGAAAATTTAATGGACACTTACTGAAGTTGAAGTGTTTTATGCACATTAATACGCGATAGATCCTCCGTTTTTGCGTATAACTTTAAAGACACGTGGATCCATTGATTCTATCAATGTTTGTAAATAGTTAGGATCGATTTGATACCAAGTTTCCAGAATAGCGTCCTTTAAGGCATTAACTGATGTAAATTGCTTCCCATTTGCATATATTTGACGAACAATATAATCCCATACGTTTTCGATAAGATTTAAATCAGGACTACGTGTCGGCCAAATCGTACTTTTAACCTTTTTTGAATTTATCCATCTTTTGGTGGAGATAGATGCATGGCATCCAGTTTTCCCCACATATTTCTGAGGCATATGGAAGGGCATATTCATTCAAAAGTTCTTGATAGCAGGCGGAATTCATACGACTGCCGATGAAAGCTCCAGGCGTAGTACCGTTGTAGCTAAAGCCACCCCAAATGATCACCGACCCTCCTCCTTGAACTCTTCGAGAAAACTATTACGGCGCTTTCCGTAAATCGTGCCAATAATGTTGAAAAGCATCCGGGCCATCTAAGTTGAATTTCTTTTTCTTTTCTTTTCTTTTCGTCCGTTAAAAGTACCTGCAACCATTCATCGTTCCACTTCATGTGTCGTCGAACCTAGTTTAAGTGTTCCTATTTGTGAACTTGGGTGAGAGGTGGTTTGCACTTTTTTTTATCGAAAAGATAAATTTTTGGAATTAGAGAGCGCATTCCATACTGTCCAACGTTTAACTGGGAGCTAACTGAGGTCGTTTTGTATTTTTGCAGCCGACTTTCCTATATTACTGGCCTCTCTAATAATATTCCGCTTATCTCTTTCACTCAGTTTTGGCTTCACTCCACGCTTTTTGGGTGGATCCTTTTGGGGTTTCTTTTTAAAAAGGCCCCTATAGTACTCCTTGGACGCTGAATAAGCTGACCAATTTCGCGAATGGATTTTCCATTTCGTTTAAAAGCCGTAATTTCCTCTTTCTCGAAATCAGTAAGTATTTTCCTTTCTGCCATGACTACAAACGCTGTTTTCGCATAAACCTGTTCACACGGGTATTTATACGAACCTACGCATCGATAGAATACAATATGCAAATTTTTTAGCGCCCTCACTGCCATCTGTTAGTCAGGAATGATAGTGTCCCTTAAATTAACAAACAACATTTGTTATATAAATTTGCATTTTCCCCATTTATGTGACGATATATTTATATAAAAATTATTTTTCGACAAGACATTACAGTTTCTCCGCATTCTTCAAAATCCTATTCACAGTTTATGCATTTATTTTAGCATTTATGTAAAAATATCAGGTGTCCACTAAAATACCAAACGCACCATTAGCATAATTTTTATTAACTTTATAAAAAAAATAATTTTTTTTTCTTCTCTAAAAAGTATATGGTGGGCTCCCACAATAGAATTTCTAGTTCGTTTTGCAGGCTTTCCTATATGTTGCCACTTAAAACTTAAGGAAATAAAACTGAACATGTCTAACTTCTAAACTTGGCAAACTGCCAAATAGTTTCCTTTTACATAATCTTTTCTGATTGCACGAATTTTACTTTCTGCATCTGGCAACAGATTTTGTATAATTATAATTTCGTTTCATATATTTGGCAACAGTATATGTGATTGTTTTCGGAATACTTTTAACTGGATTGAACTGCACTTCTTATTTCTGCAATCAGAACAACAAGTGCCGAGAAGCCGCAAAGTTCAAGTTGCGAACAAATCACGAAACACGTAAATTGAGTCAAGTGGTTAACGGATTTGAAGGGTCAGTCAATGTTATGAAAGAGAGGACCTAAAAAGAAGACTTAACTGCAATCGAAAGCCCCATATTTGCAAAAAATCGAAACGACATCGGACAAATTATTAACATAACGAAGCACCACATCCGAATCATTGACAACACACCGCCAATCAGTTTACGCCCATATCGGCAGTCTCCCGCAATGATCGACACCATCCGTCAACACGTTGACGAAATACTCCAAACCGGTGTAATCCGCCCTTCGGTATCGCCTTGGTTATTTCCAGTAACGCTCGTGCGAAAAATGGACGATTCGTTGAGATTTTGCGTCGATTATCAATCATAAACTGAACTCAGTAGCAATTGATAAACAACGGCAAAAAGACACTCTTCGATGCATCGCCTTTTAAAACTGGATCGCCCATACTCATTAAGGTTCCAGAAAACCACCCATTAAACTCAAAATTCGCACCAAAATTCGATGGACCTTTTATTATTGAAGCAAAGATTGGTAACAAAACGTACCACTTGAAATGGAAAGAGAACCAACAAACAATGACAATCCTCGCTAACGAAATTACGCAACATGCGTTCCGGTTACGGCCGTACTACACCCGCTGCACTTCGTCATTTGACCCGGAACGATCTTTACAGCCGGGGGAGTGAGGCACACCCACTATACTTCGGCTGTGATGGCGTTTGACACTTTAGAACTGAAGTGAAGTGAATGTGTGTTCGCGCATGAGCGTTTGTGCTGGGATTCTATCAGTCAGATAGATTTGTTCCATATCATCGGACCGAGCGGTCGCGTATAACGTTCATCGTTGTTTTAATGTAATATGTATTTCTTTTTAGTTTTAAATCGCAATGTTTTGAGTTTGTTATAAATATATTTACTTTTGTTTTGTTTTGTGGATTCGGTGTCGTCTCAAAGTAATTGGTTCTATTCAATATCTTTTTATCGCGGGCCACTTAAAACCATTTTTTCGGTTGGCGGGACAGAAGACCTGAGAACGAAATTATCTTACACGCTATATAGACATTGGGGCTAGGAAGCTTATCCCCCCCTCCCACTAGAAATTTCTTGATTCAATGAAATAGCATAGAGGTAAGAGTTTTAGCCCTCTCTGGAAAAAAATTCCCTAGTAGAAAATTAGCCCTCTCTAGAAAAAAAAATTAAGTTTCTTATCGTTTTTTTTCTTACCTTATCTTTTCTTTAGCCCGGCCAGATTTTACTGTTCGCGGGCCGGAACTATTCCGCGGGCCGACGATTGAGAATCTCTGCTGAGTACTGCTAAGGATATATTAGAATAAGATCTTTACTTATACCTTTAAAATTATTATTAAACTTAAAATTATCAGCTCCAAAAACTTTTCATGTATACCTAATAAAATATATTTTAAAAAGCTGCAAAATTTTAATTTTTAATGTTGATACAAGTCCTCACGGATTACGTTAAATTTTAGAATTTAAATATTATAACCCAGTAATTTAAACTGAGGATTTCTCGTAATATTGGAAGAAAACTAATTAAAAAATGGGGCTTAAAATTTTAAAAGATTTTTAAAACATTAAACGACTTTGAAAACATAAACGCTCTGTATCAGCGGTTTTAAACTGTGATACGTGTATCTATAGTGATCCGCGAGAGACTTCCGGGGGGTATGCGCGTATAAACGGTTTTTTTTTTTTTTACAAACCTGTTAATCAGCGTTGCCAAACTGTTACTTTCCCATGCCACATGTTGCGAAGGAAACAATAACCAATCCAAAAAAAAGACATAAAACTTTTCTGCAGTCCTTTTACAATAAAATTAAGCTGTTGCTTTTATGAATAATAACAGATACGTTATGGCGGCAAGGTCACGAATAAAGGTAAAAATCTTTTTAAATTACCACAGTTGAAATATTTTTATCATATATATGTTTTTCCGGAGAGATTAAAACTAATGTAGTTTGAGTTTTTAAAACCTATATTCTGGGTATAATTAAGAAATTCGAGACCCACTGCTCTGTAAGACGGTCAAGTAATTTTTTTTACTGCCACATGCTATTATGGGTAGTAGCATTTACTAAACGATAATAACATCGTAAATAGCATTTCATCAGCAACGTAAAGATTTCAAAGTTATTGGAGGGGGGGGGGGAGGAAAGCGCAATTATGTACACTTATGTATGTATTACAATATATATGTAAAATTGCAATTTATTTTAAATTATCGGAGGGCTTGGGTCCCCACAGATCCATATAATTCTGCGCCCATAGGTTGAATATTTATATTTAATAAATTAGCAATATAAGAACCTATCAAATGAAACTATATTTGTGTCTCATAAGAATTCATTTTTTTCTGTTAAACAACTTTTTAAAAACAACTGTTTAAACTGTTTTTCAGATAAAATTCTTGTGTTCCCTGTGCTAACTTGAAAAGTATCTAATGTGCTGATCTTTCCTCAACAGCTCCTAGGTATTTATATACGAATCATTTGATAAGGATCATCGTTCCTCTGATGACTGCGAAGCCGTTTTATTTTATTCTTATTAGCAAATATGGTTTCTAAGCGGTTTACTAAAATATAATCTAATCCAATATGTCCATACTAAGTTCCACCGCGATAATTGTTAATGACCAATAATTATTTACCTCTAATGATCTTATTGAATGCATTTATTTTTATAATTGTCGTACATGCAATTATTATTTTCAGATTTATCTTCGTAGAGTGGAAGAGGTATCTTGTAACTCGATATGCTTCCCTGCAACATCTCATTCGGATGTGATGATCTCTTTTCGTAATGGTATCTCCTGCCCGAGGTTCCATTGTTAGGCTTATTACCACATCAGGTAATATGATTTCTGTGGTAAATAGAATGATCTTACACGTGAAATGATCGTATCTAAAGCTGAAGAATATCCTGAAAGCTGGTGTAATGAGATGAACAAATAATATGGAAGAATATTGATTACAGGTTCTCCTAAAATGGTTTATCACTAGCGAAGTAATATTGTTTTAAAAGTTCTGAGGGTTATATGAAGTTTAGAAATAAGAAATATAAGTAGTATAAGAAAAAGTAGTATAAAAAAGTAGTATAAGAAATATAAGCAGTAAGATAATTCAAATAATTTTTTTAAAAAGTGAATACTTCCCAATGTAAATCATTTACATTGGGAAGTATCATTCAATCATTTAAAGTGGAAGGGGTTTCTGAATACACAGTACATTTGGAATTTCAAAGAACTTCATTTATTTGTTTCTGTTTTACTGCGCAGCAACATCTATTGTTCGTTCAAGGAAAAAAGTCCGATAGAACAGATAGGAATAACGGGAGGTGACATCACAATCGGATTAATTCATTACAGCAAAGGAGGAGGACTACAATTTCAGAACTGGTGTTTGGTAAACGTTTGTCGACGCCAAAATGACGTCACCTCCCGTTATTTCTAACTGTTCCACCGGACTTCTTTTCGTGAACGAACAATAGGATCATTTCGTCCCGAGGCTTCCAAACCTCTGTTGCTTAGGGAACCAAACCTGGACTACGATGGGTTTAAAAAATGGCGCATAATCTGGAGTACCATTAACATCGAAGCTGGACTGACTGAATGGAAGATAAACACCTTATCACTATGCCCTCATAAAGGTTAGAAAACTCATTTGCATTAATTTACAGGGGAGAGAAGGAATTGCCTTAGCATTCTAAAATGATTGGAAACCATGGACGATCACAAATTGATCAACTCCCTTTTTATGGCGCAAAGGTATCAATGTTCACGTTGCACCGTATGAAGTGCGTACAAATTAGACGGTGCAACCAGAATGCAGCCACTCGATTTAACAAACTACATTGAGGACAACTGTGACTTCACCTCATATGCTTCAAAAACAGTTGTCACTCAAATAACCTGTGATCTCAATAAATCTTTCTTGATCACTATTTGGTTGTATTATTATTTTAATTGCACTATTATTGTATTGATTCTATCTCGCAACAACAAAACTGTATTTAATAGTTTTAGAACACCAAAATAAAATGTCTCCATTATCGTTTGCTCTCGAATACAAATCTATTACCTTTAAGCACTTCGGTAGTAATGACGACTGTCTGTTTACCTCAATATATCTAAAATTTTTTAAAACCTGTCTTCTTCGAAAATTTTATCTTGGGTTTACATTAGACTTGTAGTCAACACCAAAGAAATACAATCTAAAACATTTGAGAAGCATTGATTTAGATCATTTTTAAATTCGTATAATATCGCGCGACAAAAAATATACTCCTAGTTTTCAATTCACATATAAAACCACTAATGATAACTATGAGGCAAGAAGAGTAGGGGGAAATTGGTGATCCCACGACAGGTGCAAGGCGCCTCGGATTTCTTTTTCGTTACCGGGATCATAACTGTGTTCCAAATGCCATTAGAATTAAGGAGAACTTTCATGCTGAGAAAGAAGGCTAAACGCATTTATTATTCCCGAGCTAATTCTGCATTACTACTTACTTGAAAAAATTCAAGATACTCGTCGTTGTTTAGAACAGATAAGTAGACAGTTTACGTTTTACACATAAAACTTTCGTCTGTTCTATGTCCGATGATTTGGAATGTTCTTGATGATGTTTCCTTTCAAAAGGCCTCAACAGAAAAAGAGAAAGCTATTTCAAAACAAATTTCTAAATTTCATTCGATGCAACCTAATGTAAAACATAAGAATTCCAGCCACAGATCTACATCTTTGGCAAAAGAACGTACGGTTGTTAACTTGTCAAATCAAGTCCTCTCAACTGACGCCATATCTGTTTTCTCTAAAGGGCTTAATTTCGCTGTTACACTAAAACGGATTCTTATGAAGATATTATTGCAAATATTGAAACAGCTATTCACCATCTTCCTCTCTCAGATAAGGAGGAAATTAGACAAAGATCATCCGTTTTATTAAAAAGGCCTTCTTTGCCCAACAGTAACATCACAAAATCTGAATTTTATTTGGTTTTAAATTTGGCTTTAAAGAAAATAAAAAATGATTTGTCAATTGTGGTTCTTATTGCAGACAAAGGCAATGCTACCGCTGTACTCAATTCTGTTGACTATAACACCAAAATACAAGATCTTTTAAATGAAGGAAATTACAGCTTACTCAACAAAGATCATACCCGTTCTTCAAAACGAAAAATCAAGTAAACTTTACAAACTTGTGTTTTAGGTAAGCAATTGGTGGATCGTCTTACACCCAAGGAATCAATACCACCTCGTCTGTATGGTCTTTCTAAAATTCACAAGAAGGATGTTCCGCTCAGGCCTATTGTGTGCTCAACTGATTCTCCCACATATAACCTACCCAAATTTCTAAGTTAACTTCTTAAAAACCACATAGGAAAAACACAGTCGTTCATAAAAAATTTGGACCATTTTGTAAAAATCATAAAAAAGTTTTCATTATCTTCCAAAGATACCTTAGTGAGTTTTGATGTTGTTTCACTATTTACCAATATTCCTATTCCGGACACCATCATAATTCTTAAAAACTTATTCAATGATGATATATAGTTAAATTATTTGACATTTGCCTCGAGGGAGTAGCCATTTCACCTGGAACAACAAATTCTATGAGCAAATGGATGGCGTAGCTATGGGGAGTCCTTTAAGTTCCTCTATAGCTAATCTTTTCATGGAAGCATTTGAATAGTTAGCGATATCAAATGCACCATTAAAACCCACTAAATGGCTTAGATATGTGGATGATGCTTTTGGGATTTGGCCTCATGGAAGAGAAAAGTTACAAGAATGTTTAATACATATCAATAACATCCACCAACAAATTAAGTTTACCATGGAGGTTGAATGTGATAATAGACTGCCATTTCTTGACGTTTTAGTCATTAAGCAAAGAAACAATAACTTACTTTTTTCAGTTTACAGGAATCCTACGCATACAAACAGATACCTTCATGCTACATCGCACCATCACCCTTCCCAAAAACGGTCATTGACATATTGTTCAAACGAGACAATATTATTTGCAGTAACAAAACAGTTTTACAGAATGAACTCAATTTTCTTAGTGACATTTTGGAAGAAAATGGTTACAATCAACATTATATTCCAAAAACTTTCAAGTCCAAAACTGAAGCCCATTTTTCATACCTAATTCCTGATCATATTCCTTTTAAAAGAAATGAGCATAAAGCCTTCCTACCATTTATAAACTATGTCACTGACCTTTTACTTTTGAGACATAATATTGATACAGTATTTATTTCAAAAAACAAGATTTTTAGTTTCCTACGTTCTGTTAAAGAACCTGTGGATCCATACAAAATTCCTGTTGTATATCCCATCCAAATTCCTTGTTTTTGTGGACAGGTATACATCGGGCAAGCAGGTCGATCCACTGCGTGCCGAAAACGGGAGCATGAAAGCCTCGTGAGGAATAAACAGATAACAAAATCGGAAGTAGCAGAACATTCAATTTTAAATAACCATTTAATCCTTTTTGACCATACTAAAGTTCTCGCAAAATCAACTAATTTTTGGCCCAGATTATACAGAGAAGCAATAGGGATCATCAAGCATCCTAATAATTTTAATAGAGACGATGCAAAAACCATTCCCGTTGCTTGGCTACCCATTCTAACAAAACTGTAACGTGTAAATGTCAGTTTTTATTTTTCGATTTCATTTCCTTCTGTTTTGGCTTTTATATTCGTCTCTAAAATTTCATAATAATTTATTTCAACGTATTTATACTGTTTCCGCAACTTATGTATATTCTACAATTTTCTCAAAAGTTTTTCATGTAATTTAACCTCTTCTGATGATGATTCGCACAGCTCGAATCGAAACGTAAAGTTTTAGCAATAAATAATCGTTTTGCTATACAGCTGACTACCTGAAAATTTGTTGTTGATTATTATAATGCGCTGTGAAAGTGTACGTGAAACTACTTCTTTATGTATTTGCTGTCGTAGACTTTGCTTAAAATATCAACAATAAACATTACAGTTCC
This sequence comes from Dysdera silvatica, assembly GCA_006491805.2. Lineage (NCBI taxonomy): Eukaryota > Metazoa > Arthropoda > Arachnida > Araneae > Dysderidae > Dysdera > Dysdera silvatica. The sequence goes on from QLNU02015360.1 coordinate 229,963,332, forward strand.
ACAACCAGGTTAGCAAAAGAGTGAATTCAATGCATGAAATCCTTTAAAATTTTTCTAAAGAGGTTGAAAACTGGCATAGAATAAGCCTACAGAATACCATGTTGCAGAGATACATGCTACAAATCTGGAAAACCTTATTGGAAACGCTAAAGAAATTGAAACGAATTGGTTTCACGAACAGCAAATGGATTAGAAATGGATACCGTAAACCCCTGAAAACGCATGCGCAACTGTTAAATGTAACAGTGTTGTCAGTACAAATTGAATTAAAGGCCAACTTGGCAAGAGTGATTGTTTGTTTGGCTTTTTTATGGCGCAAGAGCATCTGGGCTATACTGCGCCAAACATGGTAAAATCAAAGACTGTAGTAAAAACCAGTACTTTTTAAAAATTTAAAAACATGCGTATGCGTATGGTCAGCATGGTCATTTAAAATGTCAGA
>QLNU02015360.1:229971104-229982688 GCA_006491805.2 Dysdera silvatica
TGACCCATCTACATTAGTGACCTGCAGAACAATTGCATGAAACTTCAAATTCCTCTAGCCACAACAATGTGGGGGTTCAATGATGGATTGGTGGGAGGGAATACTGACGGGTTTAAGCGGGCGCGATACTTAACTTGCCCCAGGCACTGGCAACCCGTGCTACCGCTTGTAAAACACAATTGAGGGTAAGATTGCGCATTTCTTTAGTTCTCAAGTGTTTTAAGATATTTATTACTCAATATGAAAATGTGAACGTGATACAATACATATTAATAGATTTAAGACTCAAAAGATCAAGGGACGTTATTTTTGTGTGAAACAATTTGTATTTTTATTACAAATAAATTTGACACCCACGTATTAGTAGCTCAAACTAGAGCTATTTTTGTTTAGGAGAAAAAGAGACGCCGTCCTCATCCCAGATTCGAACCAGGGTCCCCGCGTTGAGCCCGCGGTGTCTTGACCTACTAGACGAATGAGGACAAGAACAAACGCATTTTTCTCCGTATATTAAGTTGTAAGATATTATTACCCTTCACAGGGATAACACAATTGCCAAATATTGGTCAACACAGAAAAGCCACCGGGGCGAGATTTTTGTGAGTTTTTCGTGGGGGATTTTTTATTACAAATAAATTTGACACCCACGTATTAGTAGCTCAAACTAGAGCTATTTTTGTTTATGAGAAAAAGAGACGCCTTCTTCATCCCGGATTTCCTCTTTTTCTCCTAAACAAAAATAGCTCTAATTTGGGCTACTAATACGTGGGTGTCAACTGTAAACGTGGGTGTCACAGTCTCGCCCCGGTGGCTTTGTGTGTTGACCATTATTTGGCAATTGTGTTATCCCTGTGAAGGGTAATAATATCTTACATTCTGTATTTTGTTATGAGCTGGCGAACTGCATAAAACGTGTCGGTGGGCCGCAAGTTGAAAACCAATGCTTTAATTACTGGATTTTCATGTTTGCATCGTATGAAAACGGTGGAATGTTGAAAAAATAAATTAAAATTTTATATTATGTTTTTTTGAGACATAAGACACATTTCGTATAAAATGTTGACTTCCTCATTGCCTTGTGCGCTTGTTTTAAATATATTTATCTACAATACAGAGTTTTTTTGAGCCACTACAGAGTTTTTTTGAGCCACTACAGAGTTTTTCTAAGCCACTACAGTGCTAACTTTGACATGAATATCGCTGACGATAAAGTTGCACTTTATTCGATATTTTGCTAAGCCTTTTTATTTAGTTCTAAATGATTATTTTTTAATTAATTAATTTTTGACTATCTTAATCAGGTGCAAAACATAGGTTTTTTGCTTTTAAATCCTTGTTAGATGAAGGGGCAGAGCCGAAGTTATAAATGGGCAAGTTGGGCACTTGCCCAGGGCGCCAAACTTCTAGGGGCACAAAAGGCGGCGGATTTTTTTTAAAACTGCAATTAATTTACTGTACAATTCTAGCGATCAGCTCTCACCGAGAAGGCGCCCTCCACCCTTTTTTTTCTAAATCTGAAATTTTGAAAAATTGCGTGAAATAACTCGCCCATAAATGACGGATCCAGGCAGGAGGCGTGCGCTACCCTGAGAATAATAAATTTACATTAAAAATTATTATTTTCAAGTAAAAAATAAAACTAAACTTACAAGTGAAATTTTCAAGCTTTGCGCCCTCCCTGAAATTTTGTTCTGCATCCGCCCTTTCCGCGCCTCCCCCCCACTAATAAAAAAATTCAAAAAATCGTCGTGAAATAAACTAAATTTATTTATAAAAATATCATTATTATATCTTATAATAATGCACATAGGGAAGGGGGAGACACATTTATGATTACCTTATCTCCCGCGATTTTTTGTCATATTTAAGAGAGCGGAACGACAGAATTTTATTTATTTCTGCTAGTATGGCGGGAGAGGTGTAACTAGATTCGAAGTCTAGGGGTCTAACCCATTTTTTAGGTGGGTTAAACCCTATACCCCAATGCTTATCAGAAATTTTCTAGGGGGAGTTAGTCTCCCCCAGTTATGTCAATGGAGAGGGGCGCCAAAAATTGTTGTGCCCAGGGTGCTTCGTTTCCTAAATTCGGCCCTGTCAAGAGGGCTCTCTGCTCTTCCTCCTACTTCAAACTCAAATCGTTCTGCTGTTACTGTCATGACCTTAGATTAGCCACAAGATATATATATATATATTCATAAGACTAATCATTGCTATATAGTACATATAGTTAGTCTTATGGCAGTAAGAACGAAAAAATAGATTTACTTTTTATCAAATATTTTTACAATTGTAATTGTGAATTTACAAACAATGTGAAATGATTGTGACATATGAAATTATGTTGACATATTATGTAATTATATATCACTATGAAATTATGATGATATAGTTAAAATAATGAAGTTATTGACCTAAACATAGGCTGCCTAAGTGCATTAACGGAAGTAAAAAAAGACTTTTAGCAAATGTATTTTGTATTTTCGAAAAGTATTTTAAAATACATTTTGTATTTTGTATCGAAAATACAAATTTCTAAGTATTTTGTATCGAAAATGTATATTTCTAAGTATATTGCCCAGCTCTATCCACAACTAATATATACACTAATCATCATCATATTCAACCATTATCTATCCACTGCTGGATGAAGGTCTCTCCAAATGCTTTCCACACAAGTCTATCCTGGGCCATTCGTTTCCACGTCACCCCAACCTCTTTTCTTATTTCATCCACCCATCTAGTTTGAGGACGTTTTCTAGGTCTTCGGTGGTCTCTTGGAATCCAGTTCAGAATTTCTGTTGTCCATCGTTGATCAGTTCTTCTTGCAATATGCCCAGCCCATCGCCATTTCAGTCCTTTTACTTTAACAATGATGTCCTCTACTCTAGTTTGCTCTCTCACCCAAGTGTTCCTTTTTCGATCTCTCCTAGTTATTCCAAGCATGCACCTCTCCATGCTCCTTTGCGTTGTCTGTAACTTTCGTATTGCTCCAACTGTTAGACTCCATGTCTCTGATCCATAAGAGAGGACTGGCAATACACACTGGTTGAAGACTTTTCTTTTTAGACACAAAGGCAATTTCCCCTTCAGGATAAAACTGTTTCTTCCAAATGCACTCCAGCCAAGTTTAATACGTCTGTTGAGTTCTTTCATAATGTTGCCATCCATTGAAATCAGCTGGCCAAGGTAAATATATGAATCAGCAATTTCTAGCTCAGTGTTGTCAACTTGTATTTTTGTTTCCTCTACGAAATTATTGAACATGATCTTAGTTTTTTGTAGGTTCATCTTGAGTCCAACTTCTTTACTTCTAGTTGAGAGCTCCTGTACCATGTCTTGGAGTTCTGATGGGTTCGTTGAAAAAATAACAATGTCATCAGCAAACCGCAGATGATTTAAATATTCACCATTTATTTTTATTCCCTTGTCCTTGTATGTGTGTATGTATATATATATATATATACACATACAGTCATACCCAGGGGGACATGAGGCAGGGTCGGCTATATACAGATTCAACCAATTTGGCTGAATCGAGTCCTGCGCTTGAGAAGTATTTTTTTTTTTTAAATTGCAAATTAAGAGTATTTTTGCGGCGGACATAAATAACCAAAGCAACACCCTATTTTTGGATACACTAGCTGTCACTGCCCTCTGTAACTCTAACTAATGAGGAAAATGCCATCAAAATTTGTACATGCATTATTCAAGGAATGGCGAAAAGGATTCAGTGGAAAAGAACTCTAACAAAATCTGAAGACAAGGGAAAATATGGCGCTGTGTAATAAAAAATACATGGAAAAAAGCACCAAAAAATTAATATCTAACACAAATTTGATGTAAAAATTAAAATTTTTATTTTGCTCATTGCAAAAAAAGAAATAAATTGTCACGGGAAATTGTTTGACAATTTCAAACTCGTTAATCGTTTATTTATGATATCTGATGATGTCTCCCATTTTGAAATTGAGCTTTGACATGATTGCCCTTGTTGTGAGACAGAGATTACGTTCGTCACACAATCGAAAGTATCAATTTAGATTCGCTTTAGTTATTAATTTCCTTTTCGAGCTTTTCTCCTTTCGGCAGATTTCAAAACTAATTATGTTTTTCGCAAAATCCTTCGAGTAGTACCGTCAATCGGGGTGGCGTCTCATTTTTCAGCTATTTTTTTCTTTAAAATCCTGAAACTGAGTGCAATTTCTATTTAAATTTTTTTTTCTCCGATATTCTTTAATGTCTAATGGACTTAAATGTCTATGCACTTTTTGCAATTTTGGAAATTTAGAAGTGCAAAAGTTTTTTTTTCAAAAAAGTGGGACAAAGTCACCTGGGCTTGTGGTGACTTCGGCTTATGTCTTAAAAATCTTCCAATAAGCCTTCATAGAAGTCTTAGTTACAATGCCACCCGTATATTCGTGCCCGGTAAGAGATCTTTGTTTTTCAACCATCTTTCACTATCTGAATATTAACAGGTTGTTCCAAACTCACAATTTTTTAAAGAGCCTACTTTTACACACATACACACACACGCACATGTATATATATATATTTCACTCATTTCTGGAACCGAAAAATAGTTGCTTGCTGTTTTTTAATTTTCGTTGCTTATCTTATATTAGTGGTACAATAACAGAGGCACTTATGCTTTTTCCAGCAGGAACGTGAACTTTTTTCTATGCTGTCTTGGTTTCTTCTCTTCAACTAGTTTTGTTCTTTTGGCATTTAATGAATCCATAAATGCTGTCCCGACAAGGTCAGGATTCATCTGATTCTTAGGAAATCGCGCTAGTACTGAGTCTTTATTAAATGGCACAATTCCACATTTTTTAAAGTCTGATATTAAATTTTGCTTTGCATTTGGTTTAATTGCATTCAATAGTTCCTTCAACAGGCCAGCAAATTCGTCTATAGGAATTATTGGATATTTAGAACCTTCGGCCGAGTCTCGGTATGCGGGCAGAACTGATTGCCAGGCTCGCTTTAAAGGCCCGAAGAAAGTTACATCCAGGAGCTGAAGTAAGTGGGTGTAGTTAGGAGGCAGAGAAATGAGCTTTATATTTTTTTCTTCACATTCTTGTAAAACCGCCATACTCATATGGGAGGAAAGGTTATCTCCAATCGATGTAATATTTCCTTCCAAATGATTTCAGGGGGAAGAAATTGTGTTGTGAACCAATCTTCGAAGACTATTGAGTCAAACCAAGTGCTCTTTGTACGGTTATATCTTGCACCCCGTGGGCCATCAACAATCCCAGGAGGACCACATTTAATCAGTCTTAAAAACAACACAAGATGGTAATATTTTACCTTCCGAATTGCCACAAAACATCAAGGAAGTTGACGCTTTACTGTGATAGCATATACGATCCGGATATTTCATTCAGCGTTTACAAATTGCACGCATATTTACCGGATTATCAGATATGTTAGTTTCATCATAGTTCCAGATATTCTTGGGTGAGATACCAGCCAACTCTGCAGTGAGATTTTCCATGTAAGAAGTTATTGTTTCAGCTGAGATACCAGCCCTTACTTTCTTAATATTTTGCATGAACCTCGCAGTCAATTCTGGATGATCACGGATAAATCTTTTTACCCAATCAGATCCTGGGATATCGTCCTTAAAGTTATCCACAGTAACGCCTTTACATTGCAAATAATATTTCACAATCATTTTAAAATCAGATTCATTCACAAGAAATCCAAATTCCGATAATTTTATCAAATGAACAACAAATGATTTTTCTTCGCTGTCACTGAAAATTGTTTTGTCCATCAGGATTCTTAATGTGATTGTTTTTCAGTTTATTTTTTAAAGTGGTAATTGGAATTCCATATTGTACTGCCGCTTTACTTTGGCTTAGTCCTTGTCTTAAAACATCATTCACCGCCTTCTTTAAAGTGTCATCTGTGTAGCCTACGTCATATAATTCACTTGGCGCAGTATAGCCCAGATGCTCTTGCGCCATAAAAAAGCCAAACAAACAAACATATAATTACGGCTGCCTGCTGGGGACACATATTTGCGTGGCATGGTAAACCAGTACGTACCACTACTTATCGGTAAAAACACAACAAAACAAATACTTCTCACATATAAAAAACAAAAATATTTGTTGCTATTTGTATTTACACATAAATGCAAAACAAAAATAACTTCAATTTATTTTCAATCAAAAAATTCACGAATAATTTTGGTGGGACAAAGCCATCCCAAATCGAGATTAAAAATTTCGCTTTTCACTAAATCCAGCAAAATAATATGAAACATCAATTTAATTTGTTTAACCTGAATTTGTTATTTACATAAACATATTAAAGGATAAAATTATTATTCACCATCTTTCTAAATACGGTAGGAGCAAGTTTTCCAATAGGCAGTTGATCACTAGAAAATTTCGCCGAGAAAGTGCAGAAAAAAACAATTGTAGTGTTGCCACTTTTAATAACTAAAATTGTTAAAATTGAACATCTTATATTCAAGCCAATATTTCTATCTACCCGAATCAGGTTTCGTTAAAATATTCCGATGAAGCGTGTAGAAGTTATCACCACTTTTATCTTTCTCCGTACGGTGGGACAAAGTCACTTCGGTTGACGGTATATGTATGACTTTTGGCGCCATTCCTTTCATTACAATTCGATCTACAGAGAGCTCTCAAAATGGAAACTTTGATTACATATTTAACCATCCTGTATATTTTAAAATGTGCAATTCTGACCAACAAAGCTTGTTTTTTTTTTGTTACAGAAATGAAATTAGTGTAAAATTTTTTTTAATTTATTTGCCTGGAAAATCGGAAATGTGAGCCATGCAATGTTCTCTTCATAATTAAAACATGGACCAATATATTGATTTATAATAAAACTCACATGCACGAGTATCGTAGCAGTTGTACATGGCTGGCAAACTTTCAGAATGGGAAGCTAAATAAACACAGATAGGTAAATTGGTTTAACTTATTAATGTTATGGAATTATCGATAAGTAATCACAAGCTCCACCGAAAATAACACAAGAACTTTTCATTTGTGGGCCGAATAACAACATGAGCAATCTCTTCTATTTTTATGTAATAACCTACACACTGATACTTGTGCAATAAAGAGAGAGTGATATCGCGAATGACTAGTTCACTCTAGTCATTAAACGACTGTGGTATAAACGATTATACTATTAGCTGGCGTTTTACCTGTAAACAACCAGTGAATAACCAGGCGCTAAGATAGACATAAGGCTACTTGAAAACAATAACAATCCTTAACGTAATCTTACTATTGAAAGGCCAGCATGGTTGTATAGTATACAAATAAACGTTGGGACGGCAATAAGAAACTGAGTCTGATATATTCAATGTAGCAGGAGCTGTAATTACAATATTACGAAGGCATGCACGCTCATTGCATGACAGCACCGTTCTTATGGGTTTGAGCCGTGATTGCTCGTTAAAATCGATACAGTTAAGATAAACACCTACTGTAAAACACCAATTTCACTTAATGGATATATGCCATATTGTTGCAATATCAAAATGCAATACAAATATTTACACAAATAAAAGGGTTTTCTGTACTATTTAAAAAAAAAACTCTAACACTATCTTCCCTGATTCGCGCTTATCTTACTCGAGGCCTGACTCTACAAACTATTCCTTTCCTACAGAACCGCGGTACACCTCATATCAAAGGTAAAGAGAGAAACGAACTCACCTCACACAGATTCCGTCCACCATCCATCTACGTCTGTCCGACGCTCGGGGAAAACGTGTAGGTGACCGGTCCGGGAAGACTTGGCTCCGGAAAAATCGTCTCGGGAGCTGGTTTCTGGAGTCTGGTTTCTCCAAGATTCCTTTAATATAAATTTTATTCCTGTATTAATTTCCATTTTATCGTTTCCCACTATCATATCGTGAATAACGGCTCATGTTAGTGAAACATTTCAATAGTTCCATGCATTTATTTGCAACAACGGGGTTGAAGATGAAAACAACAGGGGAATTGTTATAGAAACAGCACACACAAAGCAAATCTATATCTGTTTGCATTAAAAACAAAATTATCTTCCTCATAAAAATACCAAAAACAGGAATATCAGTCTGGACAAACGATGGTTTAAATTGTTTTGTATTGTCCGTTGCTATTGCAGCTCCCGGTTTCTACAACAAAACTTTTCATATTTGAGATACGACAGGCTGTTTTAAGGCACGAATTATATTGTTAGTTGGAACAGGCTCTCACGGATGTATTGAAGAGGAAAGAATGTGAAGCATCGTTTGAGAAAGGTCAGTTTGTTATATACATGCAATCTTTTATATATTTCAAATTTCTATATCCAATTATTATTCTCTTCCGTGATTATTTCTAATAAATGGGGTGCCCAGCAAACAATTTCACTTTTTTATATATTTACTTCATAAACAAGATTACAAAGAAATGGTGCATGTTGCATATAAAGAATTGAAAAGAAACGGGATAAAATTGTATCTGTTTTTCAAAACACAATTTTTGATCTAGTTCCAAGATGAAGCATAAATATTTTTTTTTTTTACAGCAGAAGTATAGAATTATTTCGATTTCAAAGTGCAAAAGGTAGTTTTATTTTAAATGCAAATGCAGTAGCATATTCGTTCGGAAAATTTAGAAAATATAGTCAAGAACAACATTGGAAGCTATAATTTTGTAAATTCAATTCTTCAATCCAAAAAAGCGCAAACTAAAATTTTAAAATGAAAAAAAAAGCTCAACGTTAGAAAGAGAATTAGTTACAATTTTACAAAAGTTTCCCTAGAATAGCTTTCGTATTTTTTCCCACTACTTTGAAAGATGAATGCCTTAAAAGTTATTCCCAAAATACTCAGCATTTCAAAATTAATGATATATTCCCATTTCTGCTGTTCCGTTATGCTGTTCCGTATGCTGTTCAGTAAATTAAACCGCTATCTAATATGCTACAGAACCCGCTATAATAATTTCAAACATCAACACCGTTATTTCGTTGAAGTTCTGAAAAGTTACTTCTAGAGACCCATAGGGGCAATGTTAGTTTCCCCTGGTTATGACGTCATAAAATTCCCTCAAAGCCAGGACGTGACATCCAAATATACAGGGTGATCAGAATTAAAGTTTCACTTCGAAACCCCTATAAAATGAAAATTACAGGACCAAAAGTTACTAAAGTTGGAAATATTTTGAACGCGGTTATGGAATTCGATGTCTCACAAAAGAAATAATTAGTTCAAAAAGTCACAACCGGAGGAAATGGCATTGTATGCTGTGGTCGGGGCCAGGAGTTTGACCTTATGAACACCTTAGTAATTATGCAAATTTCCAATGGATTGTCAATGTCTTACTACATGAAAACGCAACTTTGCAAATTTATGCAAATTCGCATTATACGTCATAAGGTTTTTATGCTATAATGCTGTACCTTTTCGGCAAAGCCTTCAATTGTTTCAAGTCAACGATGCCTTTATCTTTGAAACACTGTGATTTATACTCGCGAAATGTTATTATTAATGCGACAGCTTGTTTGTTTGGATTTTTTATGGCGCAAGAGCATCTGGGCTATACTGCGCCATAATGCGATAGCAATGAACAGCGTGAACTGAAACAATATCGAACCATGACGGTATTACTAAGAGGATCAATTATTGTTCCGGGTTTTAAGAAAACGAAGAAGAAAATTGAAGCCAAAGTGTGTTATGTATCGTACCTGGTCGCAGAAGGAAGGTTGTTCCCATAGGTATAGGCAGAAAGTTCATAAGGGAGGTTATAGGCTTAATGGGAGGGGTTACAGAGCTACAACTCATATATTCCCAGAGGCGGATTAAGCCTATTGGAGGCCCCTGCAGTAAAATTTTCGAGGCTCTTAGACAGTGGCGTAACGGAAAATCTCGGGGCCCCCCGCAATAATTTTTTAAGGCCCCCCTTTTACAAAAATTAATATGTATGTATGTATGTATGTATGCATGCATGCACACATATATATGTAATAGTGTTGTACCTTCTATAAGAAATTAACCGGCGACGCATTTCAATATTTTAAACAGAACACATGTCTAGTATTATTCACCGTTTCATGACACAGAGTTCTGGCGCATTTAAATTCTAAACTCATCTAAATTTTATAATTTTCGGTTGTTCAGTTTTAAAGGCAATGAAAACAGCTAAAGTAAATACGCGTAATGAGTTTGCCACAGTTGGAAACCGTTCATTTTACTTTATATTTTACCTAAAGATTAAGAAAAATATCCTTATTAACTAAAAAATATTATTTTTTTACTTACATATTTTAGGGAAAATAAACGACGACAAAAGGGGCCTCCTTTTCCTGGGGTCCCTGCCTGAGGGGGGTTATCAATACGCCACTGCCCTTAGATCCAAGCCCCAAAACAAAAAAATTCTGTAAGGAACTGATGACATTTTCGAAAGGATTTCAGTAGTAAATTTTTAGTGAGTTCCTTAAACCGGCAATATGTAACTAATAATAAACTCAACGTTTCAAGAAAAATCAGAAATTATTTCAAAACATTTAACAGTAAAATAAGTTACCAGAGTGTTTAAAACATTTTTTCTATATGAATTTGCGTCTTGATTTATCTTTGGCAAATTCATCGATGATTTAAGTATCTATTTCGTCCAAAATTTCTTGTTCTATGTATAATATGGCCATGTTGTTCAGTCTGTTTCCCCCTATCGTACTCCTTAGATAGTTTTAACGCATTTTAAAACTAAAAAATATATTTCACTTGATGCGTTTGATATCCGTATTGTTAAAAATATTTTCGAAATAATCTCTACATTAGGAAAAGTTCCACTCTCTTTATACACTTCGAACTATTATTCAATAGCATTTCTGGCTATTTATTTATCAACACTTCTGATTATTTATAAGTTTCTTACATTCTTATTATTTCTCATGTTTTAATAACATATATTAATATTCTTTATAAATGTTCTTGCGAACTTCTTTTATCATTTATAATTTTTTAATATTACTTAACCCTTTGCACTGCGAGTCATTTTGACTATGGGCTACCAGCAACTCCGAGTCATTTTGACTGTGGGCTACCAGCAACTCCGCGTCATTTTGACTATGGGCTACCAACTACTCCGGGAGTATTTGCAATGTTGCGAGCGCGTTTCTGAGAAAGGTCATTAAACCTTTGCACTCCGTTGTCGCCGCAGCGGAGACAACGGAGTTATTCACTTACCTTACTATGTCGCTGCAGATACGACAACGGAGTTATTCACTTACCTTACCATGTCGCCGCAGTGGCGACAACGGAGTGCAAAGGGTTAATATCACGCCTCCAAACATCATTGTTTCCTCCTTTATTCTATTTTGGCAAAGGTTATGAATAATATTTATATAGGTTAAACAATACTTACAATTCGATTGAACTCTTTACGTCCTGGTATGTTTATCCAAGTGATATATACTCACTAATAAATACTTCAATAATAATGATGCACCAATAATCCTGTTGATTATATGCGCCCAATAATACGCAAACAGTTTCTTTTTTTCTTTTTAAGTTTTATTTATTATGTGATACGAATTGTTTCTTTAAAATAATAAT
>QLNU02015360.1:229988928-230001146 GCA_006491805.2 Dysdera silvatica
AGTTGGGAAGTAGTAATTGCCAAGTAAATCGCGATGGCCCAGTGGTCAAGCTACTAACTTTGTAAAAATGTGGCTTAACGAACAGGTTAAAAAACATTTATTTTCTTGCAAAGTCAACATATACGAGTTTATAGGTTTGGAGAAACAATATAAATAAAATAATATAAATAAGTAGTTAGAAAAAATGAAAACGCACTTTACTTTCTAGAAAAGAAGGCACTATGAAATATGTAATTGTTTTAGCTACCAGACACTAATTTTACCGTCATCTTTAGCCTCTATTTATCTTAGTTCTTACACACAAAAATAAAACTAAGCATAAAAAACTAATGATTTATAAAAACGTAATTATTGATGAGAACTAGTAACTTATAAAAAGAACTAATAAACGATAAAACAAACAAGTGGTATATTGCAAACAAAGGACCAGCTCAAATGAATTAAAAATTGCAGTTTAACGAATTAAAAAATGTATGTTCTTGTGTGTTTATATTTTACTTTATCTCACTTATAGTTTAGTTATTTCTTTCTTTCTCTTTGAAGGTGGGGGTTACGTACACCAATGGAGGAGTCGTCATTATTTTCCTAAAATATTCGGCGTGTTTTAGATTTCCTCGCCCCGTGGGTTGGGGATTATATATTTCACTCCCCGTACTCTCCTGATCGTCGAAAAAAGCTACTAAAGGAGGACGGAGTAGCCATCTGTATAAGTGGCTCCCCTCATCACAATGCCGGATTCATTTATGGTCTCTAGGCCGAATATATATATATATATATATATCATCATCATCATATTCAACCATTATCTATCCACTGCTGGATGAAGGTCTCTCCAAATGCTTTCCACACAAGTCTATCCTGGGCCATTCGTTTCCACGTCACCCCAACCTGTTTTCTTATTTCATCCACCCATCTAGTTTGAGGACGTTTTCTAGGTCTTCGGTGGTCTCTTGGAATCCAGTTCAGAATTTCTGTTGTCCATCGTTGATCAGTTCTTCTTGCAATATGCCCAGCCCATCGCCATTTCAGCCCTTTTACTTTAACAATGATGTCCTCTACTCTAGTTTGCTCTCTCACCCAAGTGTTTCTTTTTCGATCTCTCCTAGTTATTCCAAGCATGCACCTCTCCATGCTCCTTTGCGTTGTCTGTAACTTTCGTATTGCTCCAACTGTTAGACTCCATGTCTCTGATCCATAAGAGAGGACTGGCAATACACACTGGTTGAAGACCTTTCTTTTTAGACACAAAGGCAATTTCCCCTTCAGGATAAAACTGTTTCTTCCAAATGCACTCCAGCCAAGTTTAATACGTCTGTTGAGTTCTTTCATAATGTTGCCATCCATTGAAATCAGCTGGCCAAGGTAAATATATGAATCAGCAATTTCTAGCTCAATGTTGTCAACTTGTATTTTTGTTTCCTCTACAAAATTATTGAACATGATCTTAGTTTTTTGTAGGTTCATCTTGAGTCATATCAAGATTATCTCGCGCACACCTCACAATTGAAATCTTTCAATGATTTATCAATTTTTATACCCCTGATGTTTCCCTTCCCCGACGATTTTAAGAGGTCCTTTACATTTAGGTGATCCATCCTAAAATGCTACTTTTTCAAGTTGGCCGGCTTACTCGAACTATCCATGGATTTGCTCGCATGTCGAGCCTCATACCCTACACGAGTATTTTCTCCGCGCAAGTAGTACAAATTCTCTCTCCTATCCGCTATCTGCTCCAAGTCGGCCTTCCGGTCTTTTATCGTTGCCTTGTCACGCTCGAACGGCACTGTGAATCCTCGGTCACACATCTTTGCCACCGAAAGTAAATTTGTTCGTAATGCCGGTACGTGTACATCCACTTCTTGAATTTTTTTATTTACTTCGGCCTTCATGATTGCTTTTCCGGATCCCTTGACTTCGATCGTTCCATCGTTGGCTAGGTTCACTCTTGCGATATCGGTGTTTTGTAGCACATTAAAATATGAGTCGTTATTGCAAAGATGCCTCGTGCATCCGCTATCCAGTTCAGGAACCATAAGTTTCGGATATACGCGTGGTTAGTGAAAAGCACATCGTCTTCGTTCATTCTATCACTCGTTAGTAGTCCAACTCTGTCTTTATTACGGCTTCCATTGTTTTTTCGTCGATTGTCACACTGAAAGGATTTGTGTCCCATCGATTGGCACTTCTAACATGTGATCCTCGAATTATCACTGCTAACTTTCGTGTATTCATTTTTCTCTTTCTGGAACTTTGCAGATTTATTCCACGCTTTCTTTTGTTGAAAATGGCTGGCGACAAAAGTACTCGATGCCTGCTTGCTGTCATGGCGTCGTGCGTCACTCACTTCGATGATCGTGATTTTGAGTGCATCCGGCGTCGGAAGCACGTCTCGTGATTCTATCGCACACCTGAAGTTCTCAAACTTCGCTGGAAAGTTGCATAGAAGCATCACAGCCAGTAGGTCTTCGTCTATTCGGATGTCCATGTCAGACAGCTCCACAATATCGAAGAATTCTTGCACGTGGTCACATATATCGCCATTAGAGGGGTCCGCACTCTTGTGGTATATCAGCGCCTTTAACAGCGTGGCTTTTCGAGCTGGTCCTTTCGACTGATATGTCTCTTCTAATTTCTTTCAAATATCGTGCGACGTTGTACAAATCTTGACTTGCTTCAACTCCGACGGGGAAATGCATAATACAATCTCGGTCTTCGCGTTTTCGTCCATCTTTTTCCACTTACGTTCATTTTCCATCGAATTTTCATCTTCATCCACAGGTTCGGGTTTCGATCCATTTTCACCACGGACGTTCCAAAGCGGACGTCCTACGAAGGTGCGAAATATGTCCGTATTGTGCTACATCCTAGGGGCGTCCGAAATAAACATACTATATATAATCAAATTATTCCGAGAAATATAAACCTATGTTAATATACCCCTAGTCAGCTTGCAATTATACTAACGTTGCTATTGCGTCATTTCGTAAAATTTTAGCTACATCATTTTAAATTGATCATGAGGAAAGTGGTTTTAATAAATGTAGAGATTTTTCTTTTCAAAAATATACACATTGCGATCAAAATTGTTTCATATATTTTACTTTTTTTTTGCCATTTTCATGAGTTATGATATATGGTATTTGAACATTATAAAATTCTTACCTCAATCTTTCTTTCGTAAACATAGTCAAACACTCTATTGTTTGATATTTGCGGCTTTTTTCTTCTTGAAAGTAGTAAGATGTATGGTATAATTTTAGTTTACATTTTTTAAAATTATGTATGCTATAATTTGTAGGTTAGAGTAGAAATATTTTATAGGAAAGAATATGGAGAAGGGGTAGTTTCTTTGTATTTTACTTTTAAGTTGTGGCTACCTCGTGAATTGTTTAAAAAGTTTTTAGTTTTAAATATTGATTTGTTTATTTTGATTATCCAGGCAGAGGATCTATTGCATCCTCTGTATCTATGCCACTGACTGGTATCAATGCTTTTATTCTCCAAATGGATTTTATGTGAAATAAAATTTGTTAGTAGTCAATAATTTCACCAGTAGTCAATAACTTCATTAGATATTATAACGCTTCAATTTTAGCTTCACTAGAACTCCGTTACATGTAAGGTATACACTACAATCAATTATTTTTGCGTTAACGTTCACCGCAAAATTTCACTGGTTTCCGAAAACCTTGCTCATTGCGCCAAAAAACACCATATTAAAAAATATATTCTCATATTTTACCACTACTCGCATAGCTTGGAAGTAACGCAAGAAAGTACGGGAAACAAAAGTTCAAAGGGGAACAGAAAGTCTGTTCGTATTAACAGTAATTCGTTTTCTCAATAAAGGATAGTATTCTACATAATCTGACAAAACTTCAGAAAACGGTTCCTATTAAAAGTAATTCGCTTTAAGTGTGTTCATCTTAACGAGGTTCGACTGTAGTAAATAAAGAAATAACAAAAATTCAATTTAGCCCTAAATTCAGTTATATTAACGAGCATGCGGTTTTGAAATACAAAAATGCGCAGTCGGCAACATAAAACCCAAGTAATATTCGCAAGGCAGTTAGCGAAAACGAAACTCACTGTAGAATAGATGTAGACTCACCATTTTTGTGCTTGCTTGATGATTCAAAGTCATGGGCGCGTATTTCCCCTTCAGTGTAAAAACAATTTCTTAAGAAAGGGGAAACCGATGGCTGTCCAGAATTTATTGTGGTGGCTATCTCCAAATTACGCTAGCGGCAGTTAATTTGGTTGAGGTCACTTCTTGAGTACAATTGGGCAGGCCGCCTTCAAACTCCGCTCCTATGTTTATAGTGTATCCGTTAGAGTCAATTAGTGGAGCACAGATGCTTTGCACTAGCATTCATGAAGTGAGAAGGGTCCGACAAGAAAACGGAGTTTGCTTTTCACTCCATAGATTACCAAATTCAGGACGTTGTAGTGGGGACTATGTCCGAATGATGGGTTGTGAGTCCAAGTATTACTTAAGAAAAAAATTGCGACGGATGAAAAGCTGCGTTTTATCAAACTAGAAACGCAGCTCGGAACATGTAATTTGAAGTTAGAAAGTTGTTAATTCGAATCTGAATCCGATACTTATTGGGCGATTTCTCGCTCCTGGTCATCATTCACGTACTCCACAAGTGTCACATAAAGAAGTCAAGTTTCTTAGAACGTTGCACACATGGCTATCTTCCCATCCAGTAATAGGAAGTAGTCACTGGGAAGATTTCTTTCCCCACGTGTTTACGCATACATGACAGACACTTGTATTTTTAGGAAATTTTGGCGGGAAAGCTAAAGCTTTAGCACTAACTCGCCTTACATTTATCACAATAAAACAGCTGGAAATTTTCTGGGTGTAAGTCGGCTCTTCCCGGCCCCCGCCTAGTTACGTCAATGGATAAGGGACCAAAAAAGGACGTTCTGGGAACGTTTTGTGCTATCTGGGTAGGTGAGTGCCTTACTTCTACCGAAAACAGGAATAACATGGAGATGAACAGTACAGGACAGATGTTTATAGATGACATTAGTTTTCAACTGACAAAAGCTTTTGTTTAATAATGGACAGATAATAGTGAGCATAACAAGTAAAAATGATGACGAGTAAAATTATCTTAGACCATCATGCGTAAGACGTCATTTATGAGTGGCAATTATAATGAAGGCCTATTCCGCAATTTATTTGCAAATTTATGGCAACTCCTTCAGCGTGGTGAGTTCTGCCGTTGAGAGGCGGACAGGAAGAATTTAATTTTATCCTCAAGAGAGTGAGAGGATATGAGAGCGAAAAATGAAAAATTTGACCGCTTTGCGTCGTTATGTAAATGATTTAAAATTTTTCACTTTAACAGCTCACGATTCTTTAAGACCATCTTTATCTTATATAAAATATGTAGCTAGATCTCCCGCAGTGCTGTTCAACGACTTACACGTTTGGAACCTTTCGGTACAATGTATGCAAATTTTAAGATAGGGTGATAAATGAGTTTGAAATCACCTTTCCAGGAAGTGGTGCCAAGATGTATCGAAGCGTTACGAAACGAAGAGTAAAGAATTCTAGGGATAACGATCACAGTGTGCGATTTTGGAGAGGATACTGCGTGCAAGAGTGCTGAGGTAATCGGGGACGGGCAAATGTTTACTAGTTTAGTCTCTCCTTTAAGGCTGACCTGCTTTCCTAATCCTATAGTAGACTTTACTCCACCCCAGGCGTCGATTAAGGGGCACCAAAGTTATGATTTATCCCCAGGCACTACGCTATTTGAAACGCCCCTGGGAATGAAAAACAATGGGTTGAATTATTACTTATGTTTAGATAGAAGGCGGGGAGAGTGGGGCATTGGTTTCTGGGCGTCGATCCACATGGGCGTCGTCAGAATGGAATTAAATATTGAAGATATCATTTTTCTTCGTCAGTTATATTAATGGTATATTGAGTCATCGAGCGCTGATCAGATATGATGCAATATGTTGCGTCGGGGTGCCAATTGCACTTGATAAACTTTTTAAATTTCTAGGGATATAGTCGTTTGAGGAATTACGTTATCACATACTGTTTTAGATTTGTATACGAACACTGGATAAGACTGAAAATAAGGCGATTATTCTAGTAAATAATTTATATTTTTAATTTTATGCAAAATAACATTAAATTTAAAAAATAATGATTTGAGTATTGTCATTGAATCATCACTAAAGAATAGGACATTATTATTACTATTATTATTGTTATGCACATGTTCTCTCGCACCTGGCAGTCTATGCTTGAAACGGGCGGAGCCAAGTACTCAATTTGCGTTTTGTAAGTCGTTCAGATATTTTACTTAGGAACTTCCTAACTGTTCGGTATGTGTTTAAAACTGTGGCCTTTTATACCTCAATGTAGGTATTGTAGTCGATCTCAAGTATTACCAGGCTTCTTTGCAGCATGATCGGTATTGGACCTGTGACTGATAGAATTATAGGTGCAAGTATATTATCCACTCTTTCCATGTGCTACATGTCTTTGATTTTGCATCCGAAGCTTTGGCATTTGATGATTTTTGTTGCTTGGGTCAGAAATTGCAAAATTTATAATGTTTTCAGTTTTTGTGCGTTTTACTGATTAGGGTTATATCTGTTCGGTTGTATGATGTCGTTTTGTCAGTTATTATTGCCTTATCCCAGCAAAGCTTATGTGTTTCATTCTTTAAAATATTTGCTGGTCCATATATGTAACAGGGTAGTTTAGATTTCACTAAAGCCGTTTTTCTCTCTAGTTTTTGTGTATTATTTTTGCCACCTGGTCATGCCCATGTTTGCGGTCTGTTGTGTTCATATTTTACAGTCTGATGTTGACCTGTTGAATTGTTTTAGTAGTTAGGTGGCATTTATCTTTGTCCAAATTTTTCAGGATGTACTTGATGTAATTCCTTTTTCGACTAACTTGGTCTTGTAGGGCAACCAAAAACCCGTCAATGTTTCAGGCTGCAATGTCCCTTGTGTCAAACAAGCATTTGATTATTATAGTTATTCAAATGCACAATCCATGTTGTATTTGGCTAATTTCATTTATTTAGTTACCGAGCCCTTTTCAAGGACCTCAGAAAATTAGAGGCACCTGCGTGTAAGGTGAACTGTGCCCAGAAGTGTGGCTTTTTGGATTTGTTCATAATATTTGTTGTTGTTAATTTTCAGTGTGTTGATGTGGTGCTCTAAATTTTTGGGAAAGGCGTCAAATGCGCAAACTATGTTGAGAAGGATAACTGTATCCATTCTCCTTCAAAGTCTCTTCACCTCTATTTGCAAATCCCTGTATTTGGTGACCTTCTTAATCTCCTTTTCGTTTAATGATAATAATAAGTAATATTCTTGTCGAAACACACCGGTTTAAGAAATATTAGAAGAAAATATGTATAACGTAAAAAATATACGAATGATAATATTAGATCAGGGAAGCGTTGATGTTATTTTCATAAGAGAGCTACACAATGCCCTTCTCAGTTTTCAAAATACTTTATTCATAAGATAGCTTTCTGAATCATCTAAAGAGCTGTCAAATACCGAAACCATTTTATTAAAGTATACTTTTATAAATAGATCTCGGTACACGAAACTTAAAATTCAAATATTAAACTACAATTATAGTCAGCTCCATTTAATCAGGCCATGGATAACCCAATACCCGGCTTATAGGAATAAAACATCTTAGGATCAAGCATGTTCCTGATAGGCTCAATATTGTATATTTTTCAGCTACAATAAATAATATTTATAGGTTCAACTCGGATAAACGAATAAAGACGGCAATCTTAGCATTGAAATCAATGCCCAAATAAAAGAAAAAAGTGTGTAAAGGAAACTTTGTTTTTATATATATATGTATGCATATATGTATGTATATGTGTATGTATATATATATATAAACGTACTTCCTTCATCTTGGTATCGAACGTAATTTATGGTTCATACAGAAATGCTGGCCAAAAATGACTGATTCTCCATGAAGAAAGATACCAGGAACGTTTGTAGAATCACTGCGTTCAATATTAAAAATCGCTTAAGCAATTACAGAAACTTCTCTGTTAAAACGCGTGTTCCACAGACGAAAACATCGGGCGTTGTCGCGAATACGTTGTGATAGGGCGAGGGTGTGGCTACAATGCTACATTTAGTAATCCCATTCAAACCCAAAATAAAATTCCATTAATTGCCCAGACACGTTAATTTTCGGCAGAATTTTTAATAAAACTGAAAAATTTCCGATAAAAAACTTTCTGAAATATAGATTGTTTTTCTTCTATTACTATAAAGGAAACTTGTAGACCTTGTAATAACACTATTTTTTATAAATAAATTATAAAAATTATAAAATAATCGTTTTATTTATTGCATTACCATAATTTAAAAATCTAATTGAAATTATTTAATTGTTCTTTCTATTACGGTTATAATGGAAGTGCTTTTTTTAGAATTAACGAGTGTCATTCGATAAAGTATACATAGCCACTGAAATTTACTTTATATATGAAAATTACAAATTCCTTAATCTAAAATTTTACCTAATTAAAATGAAAGACCAGGAATACTTTGGGAAATCTCATTCTCATTAATCACCATCATTATTAGAAAACGTATTAATCGTTTAGTTGAGTATACTAAGCACAGAGAGTACTGTTTATAGCAGGGGTCTTCAACCTTTTTCAGTCCAAGGGCCAATTTTGCTTATTCTTGTTGGCCCATGGGCCGCACTACTGTATCAGCAATATTAGGACTGAGCAGAGGTAGATCTGGGGGAGGGGGGAGGGGAGGCGTAGGGGTGATCCCTGTGGATTCGCTTTTGCTGTCTTTTTTTTAGATCTCTATATTGGTCCCCCCCCGAAAATATTTCTAGACCCGTCACTGGAAGTGAATATATATATATTACAATGTAAAATACTCATGGAAGCAAAAAAAAAAAATTTACAATACTTTTAGTTGTTAATATATAAAGCGAAATCAAACCTTTTAGTGAGATTTTTGTCACTGATTATTTTTAACAAGCCTGTCATATCTTATTTTTAACGTCGCAACCCTAAGAGTGTTTTTAAGGTGGATGTCGGCTATTTATTTTTGATTTTACTAACTTCATCTTGAAAAGAGTTGTTCGCAGACGTGTATGTTCCCGAATAGTGATATCGTTTTCGGAGCATGCAGTCGGATGGTTGGAAGATGTTCTTATCGATTTATTTAGAATAGAATTCATTGAGTGGTAAGTTGAATTTTATTTTAAAATCACTGTTACACTGCAAATCAATAAAACTACCTTTAATATCGATATACGCAAGAAAATTAATGTAAAATACGATTGAAGGAAAACCGCGTATTCAGTTCTTTAACGTTTTAAGATATTTATTACGAAGTGTGAAAATGTGAACTGAATAAAATAAAATACATAGACATACATTGAAGACCCCTGGTTTATATGTTAACTGTCTTAATGTTTGTTACCATTAATATGTTACGGCTCGACCCTACTTGATTTGAGCTGGAATTGCGTATGTTCAGCATAATATGTTATTTAAAAAATGATACAAAGCTTAATTTTCTGGTAATATTTGGCCTTGCGATGGCGTAGTGGTAATGCTTGTGCCTAATGTGGCTCTAACCCGGGCTCGACTACGAAAGGTGCCAAAATACAGAGTGATAAAAAGTAACACCAAGAAATTATATCATAAGTTAGCACGATTGTATTTCAATAATGGCATTCGCTCGTAGAAAATCTCGATTCTCTATTTTTTAAGCTACGTGTTTCTGTTTTATTCCACATTTTACCTCCTTTATCCGCCTTTATACAGAACGTTAAATAAACAGTCTGCAATTGTTGCGTTGATTGAAGAAGAAAACGTCGATACGAAATCATATTTGGTCCAAACCGAGCATCTGGTATGTGAAGACAATTCACATTGAAGGCGATTAAACGATTCAGCTGCGTGTGAAGGCAACTATTCGGCAAGAGGAAGAACAGGTATGGCCAACACATCCAGGAACCACCAGACCATCTAAGAGCGCATCAACCAAAATTCAACGGTATCGCTGAGAAAAACGGCTTGTAAGACCAGGATCAATCTTGAATCCGTTTTGAAATTCCCAAAAAAGAGCCGAGTCTTAAACTTTACGTGCTTCGAAAGCTTTTTCTCACAGATGTTATGGGTTTTTTTTTGAATATTTATTTTATTTTTACTTTAGTATATATTTATTTAGTTTATTTAAAATTATTTATATTGTTATATTATTTATGGTTTAGGATGATTTTTAACATTTTATCATCATTTATGGTTTAAAATGATTTTTTTAACATTAATATATGATTTAAAGCGAAATAAAATAATTAATGAAAATTAAATGAAGTATATTATAATTAATGAAATGTAAATGATTTATTATAGGTATTTTATAATTAGTTTGGTTAAATTTTTAGTTAGTTTACTTATTGATTTAATTTTTACTATTTGAGAACATTAAAACACAATTTCCATAACATTAAATATTAAATTTGTTTATCCAGAATAAATTTGTAAATTGGCCGTTGATAGTGGTTAGTAAACATTGGTTGACTTCTGCCTAAAATTTCAAATGCAAGACCGTAAAAATTAAGTGGATAACTAGGGTTATTTTTCAAAACGCGTTGTGTGTTAAACATAAACAAAATAAAAAAACACCAGGTTCTTTAAAACAGACATGAAATAATTATTCAATAATCACTGCCTTTTATTTTATGTTATAAACACGATAATATATTTTCCAGTTCTTTTAGAATTTAACAGTGCCATTTATATAAGCATTTGGAGCTATTAACAAATCTAAGTACTATCAATTTTTCACTTGACATATTTTTTTTCGTATTTAAACCTGATATAAGTAATTTTAGTGAAATAATTCAAATACTCATTTCACTATGAGAATTATGCTGGGGTATATAAACCACCAGAAAAAATTACACATTTCATTATAAGTTTAATGAAGGAGGAGGCACTTACAATTTATCGATTAATAGGATATAAGGAAAGGTAACTTTAACTTACATGTTACACCCTTAATGGCCCATGTTTGGAGTAGGTTGGGGTCCCCTGGTTACATCTTCGTGTTTCAAAATTTCTCTCTCTCTCTCTGGCTCTCTCAGTCTCTCCGGCGGAGCGAGACTTGTAATACTTTTTTGTTAATCGCCATCTTGTAGATTTTTTTTCTTCTAAGGACTGCTAAAATCCTTATTCTCGCCAATATATTGCCAACTCCTTCACTTGGCCCCTGTTAACGTACCAGACGGCAATTTCGCCTACCTAAATTGCAATTGTTGGCCAATTGTGGTGGTCTGGACTGGACGCCAAGCCCAGCCGCTGTGGGTGGGCTTGCCTATTTATGCAGATGCAGGAGTTGGCTATTTATTGCTGTGATGATTCGTGTACTTCCTTTCGACCAGGGATTTCGTCTGAACTTAAGTTTTTATAGGTTTCGGTTGCTGATGGATATTAGCCATATTGTAGGGAGCAAAATAGCAGTTTTTAGGTACACTGATTGGCCAAAAATATTTTGTTTGCAAGTTAAAAATGGGTTTAAAAAATTAAATATGATAGGTAGGAAAAAAAACAAAAAGGTGGATTTGTATGTTAAGGGGTCCTACTTTTAAAAAGAAAAGGAATTTAATTATAAGTGCCTTATTTATATTCAGAATTTTTTTAAGAGTGTTTTTTTATAGTAAAAATCAAATTAATTTAAATTTTACACCTTTGTTAGTTCAACAGGCATTTTTAACAAGTCTTTTCGTTTGTCACATAAAAAACAACTAAATTTAAAGTTCTTGAAAAGAATTCACAAAGAATTTGATTTTGTCTGGATGAATGGATGGCCCAGGAAACTTGTTTACTTCCTATTATGCCCATGATGACGGTTTCTTTGGACGAACGTGTCTTCTCTTGAATGGAGGTGTCTCCTCTTGAACGTTAATTAATCTGGAATATTATTGTAGACGCAGTGTACAAATAATTGGAGGTACAACTCCATCTGAAAAAATTAAATAACAGGCGGCAGAATATCGAAAAAACAAAAACACTTAACAACATCTAAACATATATTTATACATAGTGAGAGAGAGAGTGTATGTGTTTTTTATTTAATTATCTATTTATCTGCTCCTGGGTGTTTAGATTTAATTAGTTATTTTAAAAAGAAAATTTTCAATTTTCACCCTA
>QLNU02015360.1:230019792-230029844 GCA_006491805.2 Dysdera silvatica
AGCTCAATGAATACAGGTTCAAGCAGAAAACAGTACAAGCTTCCGACATCTAGTGCCTTGTAGTGAATGAAGGATCAACTTCTTCATTCCCTAATGTTGAAGTAGCACTACGCATGTTCTTGTGTGTAATGATAACTAATGCAAGTGGAGAGGGGGGTTTCTCCAAGATGAAACTTTTGAAGAATGCGCACAGTGGGACAAGAACGATTAAACAATGTCTCTCATGATAATTGAAAATGATATTCTCAAGAACTTAATTTTTAATGACATTTTAGAAACTTTTGTTTCCAAAAATTTACCACAGCAAATATTTGAATTTTGTTTTCAACCTTCTAAAAATAAATTTAATTTTACTTTATCGTTGTTACAACTGGTTTGAATATCGTCATTTTTATCCCTCCCCCCTTACAGCTTTTTTCGTCGTTTTGAACTATTTTACTGGGGCCTCACAATATCTGTAGTCCAGGGACCTCAGAAACTTTAATCCGCCTTTGAATATAGCCTATATCTTTGAAATTTTTCATAAAATTTCGAAAACTTTCATAATTGAAAAACCTCGTTACAAGCACGTATCAAGAGGGGGTAGGGGGTTTCACCCCCTGCCAAAAAATTGGTGTCTCTTTACCAGTACATTACCAGTACATTTTGTTTCAGTCTTTGTGGAATCATCGATGTTAAAGCTTGGTGCTCTGCGAAATCAGTAAAATTGAAATCGTTCAAGTGGTTGTTGTTTTGTAATTCAGTTTATTTTAACTATTTAATTAACTAATTAACATCTAATTAACAATTAATTTATCTAAGTAACATTTTATAATAACTGCTGAATATGTATGACAATAGATGGCGCCACAAGTTTATAGCCGTGAAAAATTGCCCCCCCCCCTCTCTAAAACGTTGGTACATCCCTGCTTCTTCATATATTGAAAATTGGCAATTTAAAAGAAAATTGATATTATTCAAACTTACTTTCTGTTTTCTATAAGTTGATTATTCATGATATTTGATATTAGCTGAAGGGAAAAAAAATAAGCCCTTCTAATAATGCGTCCAGGCACATACTTGAGTTCGACGTCACAAATCCAATATGGCGACAATCTTTAGTCTACCCTGCCCGAATCATTTACGGTGATTTACGAGAGAAGTTACGACTTTTTCCACGCTGGTGCTGAAATCATGGACGGAATTTTATGACGCGTCTCGTAAATCTAATATTCCGAGTTCAACTTTGAGCATCCACTCGAAACAATCTAATAATGTGGTGCGGCAAAGTTTTTATTCGTCGTATCGTTACACTCTTTCCAATCTTCCATTATTCAACCCCAGTGCTGAAAAAATCTCAGTTCCTAATGCAGACAATATTCAGTAGAGAGTAAATATTTTCTAGATCTTCTTGTTCTAGAATTCAATGCGCGTGAGAATGTGGGGAATGGGTATTCGGAATATTCTATGCACGCTCCTTAAATTATAATTTAATGTCAACGGCTTGTTTTTAAGTATACATGTTTGCATGCGAAATGCCCATTGGCTACCTTATACTCGTAAACGGTAGTCTTGCGTGGTCCTTAAAAATTCATCCGCGGAAGGCAGCATTAGCTATGTTTTGCCATTCTAAAGATGTTTCAAGCGTCAGAAAAGCTATGTGGTCTATTGTTTATGTTATTTATGATAACGTTTCCGGAAAATAAACTTCATAGCCTTTTGGTACCATTCACGTTTTCGGATATTACATGGAGTGCGCACTTTAGCGTGCATGACTATCTTAAATTATTATTCGTTTACCTGTAGGCTACAATGCCTTTTATAGAGAGCAGTCTCTAAATAGTTAAGCTCAAGCTAATTCCATGGAATTGAAAAGCCGAAAGAGCAAAATCGGATCCAAAAATCAATCTGGGATATATGTTTAAGGTAACTAAGCTTCGACATCGACGGGTTTTAGCTCAGACAAGAGCTCTTTGATCTGTAGCTGTTGCTTGCTAGAAGTTTGTTAAAATACCTTCCGGCATGTTAAATAATGATAGTCACCACCTTAAGTTGAGAACTTCTATTTTACATTAATTAAACTTTAATAAACTTAGCAAGGCATCCTACATCATCACGCCGTCCAGCGTGAAATACCCACTTACGTTATTACAATGGTTCAGAGTCTATGAAGTGCCTTGTGAAACGGCTTATGAACTGCGTAGATTTTATAGCTCTAGCTTTTTTTTTTACTCTGACTGAGGCTGTATAGTTGCACCAATTCTGCACACCTGCAAATATTTCCGTCGGTTCGCTACAGACTCATATATTAAAAATACAGATATTATTGCTCTTCCTAGGGCTAACACAATTACGGCGACAGTGATTGTCAATTAACAACGAATAGTTTAACACATGTATCATCAAGGTGCATTGTAAAGCAAAGGCCGGGAAGAAGAAAACCTCGTTTCTGGATAGACTCGATTCAACGATCTCTGGGTTGTTATATATATTTACTTATTTTAAATGGTAATTGGTCAAAATATGAAAGATAGGGATAATAAAAATAAAAATGTATAGGAGAAAGGTAGAAAGAAGTTAAGAATAAGTTCGCCTAGTGTTCCGTTCATTTGGATTCGATTTCCAAGGGGCCAAAATTGAATACTTATTGATAAACTTCTCACTGTAGTCAGGAGGGTTGGTTCCCTAGGCCTCAAGAAGTTTGGATTCCTAGGAAAAATGTAGGTGCCAGCAGAGCATGACCTTTGATGTTCTTGCGTCGTAAAAAAAAAAAAAAATCAAACGCACTTTCTCACAGGCAAGTTTATTGTCATCAATTTCTTGATATGTTTCTCTTATGCAATAAATGGTATCATCCATGATATATGGTTTTCGTAAAAGACTATCTTTGCTAACATTGCAAAAGGAAAAGCGATAATGATGGCTGTTCCTTTGACCCTCGTTGACCTATTTACCTATTGAGTAGTTGTTAATCAAGAAAAACACTATTACGGTATAGTGTGGAGGAACTCCGCATTAAAAGAAAAAGCCGTCATTATCATGCAATCTCTGTAATTATAGAAAAACAGTGACCATTAATACGTTACAATACAAGTGGTGTGTAATATTCGCATGAAGACAAAATAGGTTCAAGTAGCTCTTTACACGAAAGACCCGTTCAACTCTAAACCTTGACCGATTCAACGGTTCTTCTATCGTTACACGGGAATTTTCTCTTGAATAAAATAACAGGGTAAAAACAAGTTGACCAAAAAATCGACTGCGGTCGATATTTAAATTTAGTGGGTTTTAATTAACATTGAATCTGTTATTGTTTTGCTTTGTATGTCTGTCATCAATAGAAAGGTCAATCAGTAAGTGCTGCCTTAGTGATGTTGTTTACAGGCGTTGTTAACGCATGTTTCTGTATCAAGGTTCGGAGAGCAAGTAAGAGCCAACTCGCCAATTTTTGGCGAATTGAAAATTGAAAGTTGACCAGTTGAAATTTGACGACGAGTTGTTTACTTATTTTCAAATTTTAACTCGCCAACTTCCAATTCTCAACTCTCCAGCTCCAATTCTGAAATCTCCAATCCTCAATTCCCCACTCCCAGATTTTCCATTCTAATTTTTCACTCTCAATTTCTTCACTCCCCCATTCTAATTCCCACTCTCCAGTTCTCAATTCTTCACTATCAAATTCACAATTCTTCACACTTAAATTCTCTACTTCTGAACTCTACAATTCCCAACTCCTAGATTTTCAACTCCCTCATTTCTAACTCTCCGATGCCCATTTTCAATTTTAACAATTTCCATCATTATTGTATTTATATAAAACCTCTACTTTACCCTTTTTATTGCCGACAGACAGACAGACAAACCGAAAACAATAGCGGGTTCAATATCTATTGAAACCCGTTAATAATCTAGGTATAGGCAATAATTTTTGCCACCCACGTATTAATTACAGCTCAAACTAGAGCTTTATTCGTTTTGGAGAAAAAGAGACGCTTTCCCCATCCTGGATTCGAACCAGGGTCCCTCCGTTTAGCCCGGAGTGTCTTGGACCGCTAGACGAATGAGGACAGGAAACAACGCTCTCTTTCTCCGTATGTAAAGGTGTTAAGGTATTATTACCCTTATAAGGGTAATAATACCTTAACAATCTAGGTATATTTCGTGTACTTACAATTTCAAACCTACTTTTACCCGCCTCTTTATATTCGCTGTGAGAATTTCAATTGTCATTGAATTTTCAATATGCTTTTTCACGGTTCGTTTAATAATGCTATTGTATTTCGGCATTATGCTCATGATATTGTATTTTAAACGTATACGTATACAAAGGATACCAAGAGGTCGTGGGTTCGGTTCCCAACAGGTACTGTGAAATTATTCTTTTCTTTGAGACCAATTTATCATCTAACATTACCACATCATCGGCTCTGACGAAAAAAATTTCCCGAATGAATGTATGTAATATGTACATACATTCACAAATATTAATTTAAGCATTATTTATCTAGCAAAAATCACTTGCAGCGAAATATATGAAGTTAAATTTTAATAAATTTTATTTAGCTTTAAAAGGCAGTTGTCCTTGATTTTACCTTTAATAAAATCTGTAATTTAGTGGTTTTCTTCCTGTGTTTAATTACATAAGAGGATTAACTTACTATCTTTCAGAATTCCACAAAAATCCAATAATTCAACAGTTTTTAATTTTTTTAATTGATTCACATGTTAGTAATATATTCAAGCAACTCTACTTTTAATTTATTTATTACTATCGTTAATTTCGCATTCAAAATGTCAGTTTCTCTTTTCAAGGGACCATTGGAGGAAAAAGCATTACTTGGATTAACATCCAATATTTAACTCTTCAAAATTATCTATATTTTGAGCAGGTTTTGTGAAATTTAATTACATCGGGAATGAAAAGTTTGAGACAAGATGCTTTTACCCTGGATATCCATGGAATACCTTTAGCAAAATTTTGACACAGTAGTCATTATAAATGGAAATATTAACGGTCTGATGCCAATGTAATAAGGACAAATTTATCGTATTATGATTACAACACTGGTTGACAAAAATGAAGGAAGGAAGCCAAATTTGG
Organism: Dysdera silvatica; assembly: GCA_006491805.2. Taxonomy (NCBI): domain Eukaryota; kingdom Metazoa; phylum Arthropoda; class Arachnida; order Araneae; family Dysderidae; genus Dysdera; species Dysdera silvatica. Next base: position 230,024,873 of record QLNU02015360.1, read on the forward strand.
TGATATTAAAAAATTATATTTTTTAACAAAGAGCAGTAGAAATATGCAAATCAATGCGCGTTTCACAATATTTACAAAATTAAAGTTGTTTATTAAAGAACAATTTATAAAAAAATGTAAGGTCCTGCGGTGGAGCATTCGCCAAGCGTGCGGTTATTCTGAGTTCGACCTCCAGCTTTGTCAAAAACAGAACGCTTACCGAATAACTGCTCACCGTGCTCCGGGGGTTGGTTCTCTAGGTAGTGGCGGATTTCCGTACAGACGCGCGTCTGGGGACTGGGGGTTTCAGGGCCTCAAAATCTTAAAAAAAAAAAAAATACTGTCAAAACAATATGAAGTTTCATCAGGAGATTGCTTAATAACAGTTATTTCAACACTGGCTTAAGGATTAAAACACAACCCTTCGAGCGCAAATTGCTCCCTTTGTCAAGTGAAGGCAGAATGAAGAGTTCGTGAAAGTCCTAAGCTTATATACTTGCATATTGGGAATCCCCATCTGACGCCATTTGGTGCGGGATAGTCTCGGTTGGGGAAACCCCGCACCCGACGACGTCAGATGGCTACCTCTAACTCGGGTTTTGGCAAAAATCTTGTAATTTTCTGTTGTTGGACAGACGGGAAGATCGATACGTCTACGAGGGAAGGAGCATATGCGTGCGGTAGCTAGGGGAGACGATTCAAGCCAGTTGGCTGAACATGTCTTCAGGGAGGGTCACGAACCAGATTGGCATTCGATGAAAGTATTACATCAGAATGTGACGAATCTGGGGAGTAGACTTTTTCTGGAATCATGAGAAACCTACGGTTTGAGGAGTCGTGCAATTAACATCGCAAAACCTCTACCAGAACCTTACAGGATTTTCGCAAAGCCTCGAGTTGGGGGTAGCCATTTGACGTCATCGGATGCGGGGGTTTCCCCAGCTGGAACTGCTCCGCACCAAATGACGTCAGATGAGGATTCCCAACATGCGGGTATATAAGCTTAGGACTTTCACGAACTCTTCATTCTGCCTTCACTTGACAAAGGGAGCAGTTGGCTCCCGAAACGTCGTGTTTTTAAACCTTACGCTAGTGTCAAAATAACTGTTATAAAATCGTTATATCGTTTTATTTAAAGCATTAGCGGGTGTCGAAGTATCATTTCGTGATCACAGAGAAGGCACAGATTTAAATCGAATGGGAAATTTTTTTTAAGTTGTATTGAGTATCTCGCCGAATTCGATTGTTTTCTGGAAGTTTACTTGGAAAGTTTAGTAATCCATGTAGTGGCAATGTGTATTATTTACTGCACACGGTATGTGACGAATTTATAAATTTAATGGGTGGCGAAATTAAAAAATATTTAATTTCTGAAGTTCAAGAAGCAATTTATTGCTCCATTATTGTTGACTCTACTCCCAATGTCACACATAGAGACCAATTAACTTTTATCTTAAGGATCGTTGATAAAAATGGATATGCAAAAGAACGTTTTTTGGTTTTCTAAGGGGAATTGTTTTCCCTCAAAATCGTACCTATCTCAGAACCAAAGTTATTAAGGTGAGGCGTTTTTAAACTATCACCCTGTATAACACATTTTGTTTGAGATGGCTACTTGCAAGTCTTTTAGAAACTTCACAACATTTCTAGCGTTGGTTGATGTTCGAAGAATGGACCTTTGAAAGTCTCAAAACTGCATATCGCAGTCTGGAACAGAAACACACTTACGTTTAAAACCAACCACTTCCTGAAGAGATCTAATTAAAAATATTTTGGAAGGCAACACGTCAATTTACACACGATATTCAAAATCAGCTATAATAAATCTCTAAAGTATATATTACATCCCTTTGATTTTTATTACAAATATTTCATTGTTGAATCTTGATATGTTTCTTAATTCATATGGAAACTATTTATATAAAGAATAATTTATATAAATAGAATAAAAATTAATTTTATAGTGTGAAACAGTGTTGTATTCTTAAAAATGAAAAAATACTAAATAATGAATTAAAACTTTTATAATAAATGAAGAACAATGTAATAATAAATGAAAAAATGATATGATAATAAATGAAGATTGATATAATGATAAATGAAGAATTATAACTAAGGTACCTTTTAAAAATAGAAATTTAAGAATTAATGAAGGAAAATTTTATTAAGGAAAATTTTTAGAAAAGATCATTATTTATTGAAGAATCGTCGTTTATTCAAACCGTAGACCCATCATTTATTAAGGAAAAATATAGGAAAGTCCACTTTCGCTTTTAATGCACTACCCTATAGCGCATTTTGAACGAAACAACTTTGTAACGTTGAAAGAGTATACATATACTAAGAGAAATCTACCCAGTTTTTGCTTCGTAGAAGGATTTCCATTTATTCCAAAATTCTGTTTTACTAAGCCTCGCGCATTTCTGAATACAAATATTGAACACTTACCTTCTTTCCCAAAAGTGAGAGAGAGAGAGAGAGGGAGAGAGGGAGAGAGAGGAAAACAGTCCCTTAATCTCTCATATGATAAGGAAATGGAAGAGACGAAGCATATATATTAGCATTCCAAACTCGAAATTTGGAATATTTCTTTTGATCTTGAATTTCAATATTTTTTCCTGCACCATAGTTCGGATTTTGAAATATGGGTTGAGTGTTTTGCTTAGCGAGAAAATTTTGCGTTTTAAATATAGCTTTAAGCAACGTAAAAATTTATGGAAAACCACTGCGTGGTGCAGATATTATATATATATATATATATATATATATATATATATACATACATTTTTTTTACTTTAAATGTAATATATACGGATTCATTTGTTTTTGACAAAATGAGAAATACTTCTTTTCGGAGCAAAAATAAAAATCAATAAAATTTTCTATCAAATCTAAAACGAAGTTAAGAATTGGGAAACAGCCCGATTTTATCAAAATTTCCTAAGCTCAGAGATTTCTCTTCTGCATATATTCATTTGACACTACTTTGACAACCACATTACTGTACATAATATTTCTTGCACACATTGAATGGTATTTGACACTACTGGGTTTTACCGAATATTTCTTTGTTATGTATCTGTAACTTGTTGTCACAAAATATGTTATGCAACTTCACTTGCATGATATCATTATTATTATGTTTATGTAGTATTGTTGTTATGTTTTCGAAAATCCTTATGCGCCATTATTTGGTTTCATCTTCAATATTCACATTCTTGGTTTATTTGTGCTTTTCACGGCGCAAGGATAGTATATGTCTTGCTGTGCCGGGATCTGGTATATTTTCTTCGAAGACTCCGAACCTCCCAAAGCCTAAAGAAAAAAGCAGGAATTACAATGAGAGTGTTCCTTTCTTTCTTTTTTTTTTTGGCGTCGTTCGAAGCGAACCTGGATTAACGATTGTTGAGCGTGTTATCACTGCAATCGTTATAATTAATAAAATTGATTATTCTGACCATTATTTGGCAATTGCGTTAGCCCTGAGAAGGGTAATAGTATTTCACATCTTTATACCGAGAAAGCGAGCGTTGTTGCTGTCCTCGTTGATCTAGTGGTCAAGGCAGTCCGGGCTCAACGTAGGGACTCTGGTTCCAATTCAGGACAGGGACGATGTCTCTTTTTTTCCTATACCAATAAAGCTCTAGTATGAGCTAAAACGTGGATGTCAAATTTATTAATTGTAATAAAAATTCCTCACAAAAAATTCGCCCCGGTGGCTTTGTGTGTTGACCATTATTTGGCAATTGTGTTAGTTCTGATATCGTGAACAGTTATTCACGATATGACAGTGGGAAGCGATAAAATGGAAATGAATACAGAAATAAAATTCATGTTAAAGGAATCTTGGATAAAAATGACCGTTGGATGCTGGAGGATGAATCAGGCTTGGGTATAGGGACTAGGATGGTGGTGAAGGTCAGCTTGCGGTCCAGATAGATGCTATCGCAAAAAGGGCGCCAGGAAAAAAGTTAGTGAACAATAACGTGGCAATATAAATATCGACGGTGCGCCGGAGTAATATATCGTTAGGCCGTAAAAATCGAAGAGGAAATTTAGGGAAGGCGGGACGAAGAAGGAGGCTCCGTAGGGTCGAACGGGCAAATGAAACCGCAGGTCGAGTGGTCGGTGAGATAGGAGGAAAGGACGTGATTGGAAGTGAGAATTGATCAAACCTGAGATTTTTTAGAAATAGGTTGATGGAGGTGAGGGTTATTTACGGATGAGGAAGGTGATGGGAGATTTTTAGAGAGGATAAGAGATCTGATCCCTATTGAGAAAGGTCAGAGGGAGAAGAGGGTCTGATCTCCATTAGAGGTGGTCGGAAAAGGAGCGGATCTGCACTTCGAGGTGAAGGGTCGTGATAGAAGCCGTTGATGAGAGAGAATTGGTCGGTTACGAGTAAGATTGTTTAAACGAGCGAGGGCCCTAAAGTCGCAGTTAGAAGTGGGGAAACGTTGTTCCCAGACCCAGCGTACGAAGGTTTGTGCATATTTGTCTTTGGCTGCCAAAGCTGGAGCAGTAGCATCCGAGCCGTTTTTTCCGGCGCATAGGAGGGAGCAGACGATTTCCTGGAGTCACATTTGCCGGACCAATTCCCGAGGAGATTTCCTGGAGCCACATTTGCTGGACCAATTTCCAAGGCGATTTCCTGGAATCACACTGGCCAGACCAGTTCCTGAGACGGTTGCTGGAGTCACATTTGCCAGGCCAGGTTTTCCGAGGAGATTTCCTAGAGTCACATTTACCCGACCAGCTCCCGAAACGATTTTTTCGAAGCCACGTCTTTCCCGACCGGTCACCCGGACGTTTTCCCTGAGCGTCGGACGGACGTAGATGGATGGGTGACCCGTGTAACGTGAGTTCGTTTCTCTCTTTACCCTTGGTATGAGGTGTACCGCGGTTCTGTAGGAAAGGGATAGGTTGTAGAGTCAGGCTTCGAGTATGATAGACGTGAATCAGGGAAGATAAGGTTAGGGTTTTTTTTTAAATA
>QLNU02015360.1:230042871-230056423 GCA_006491805.2 Dysdera silvatica
GGGGCACAGAGCATCCGGGATTGTTATATATATATATATATATAAACATCTCTATGGGGCAACTGGGGCTACCCCCTGCTGGCCCCGGCTTGGTTACAGGGCTGCTGTAGCGTATTGATTGAATTAGTTCTGTGTAATCAATAATGGGTCGGGGAGGGGGAGGTTGTATGCGAAGTTTCGTACCGGCAAATGTAGTTTTTTTAGTGCAAAATTACCCTTGCTTCATTGCGCCACAAAAAAAATTCAACCAATAAAATGTAGATTTTAATGTAGTATTGCTTTGGCTATACTTGCGCCATAACGCTCAAATAAAAAATAAATATTAAGTAGTCAGTTTTGCAATGTAGCTATAGTTTTTAATATACATTGCGATGAGATTTTACTAAGTAGGTGTAATTATGAATTTCAAAATTGTATGTAGAATTTCTCTTTGATTATTAAAAAGCTCATATTACATATTTTTATTTATTGTATGATTAAGTTTTATGAAAATGTTTTTAATCATGATATCTTTAGTTGATTTATAAAATATATGTGTAATAATTAAATTGCACGATAAGAGTATTTAAAATTATAAATTAAAATTAAGGCATCGTATTTGCTGTGCCACACTGAGATGTAAAATTTTGTATTTGAACTCAGCTGAAAGAAAAATGAATAAATAACAAAAACTGGTTAAAAAGGTAAAGCCATAATCCAGTGAAAGTAACCAAAGTATGGATATAAATTGTTATAAAGGACAGAGGCGTATTCGTGGTATATAAACAATCATATCATATTTTTTGTTATTCTTCTATTGGCTGTTATCAAACCCATTTCTGTTTTCCTAGCTCATTAACAATACGCAAGTTTTATTAGTTTTATGATGACTATTTTTCATAAAGATGAGCGTGCGTTGAAAGGTAGTCTTTCCTTTAATCCCGTTTATATTTTTTCGCAAAAATTGCGAGAATACAATGATAGTGTTTAACCTACTTTTACTTTTTTTTTTCTATTTTCCTCGAATTTTGCTATTTATTTTTCTCTCTGAAAAGTGCCAGTTCATTTAGTAGCTAGCCTCCACATTGCGTTTGTTTTCACACTAAATGATGTGGAAAACCATTAAAAATTAATCGATGGCGTTTGAAGAGTCTGATGTTTCTTTTTGTGATGCAATTAATGAAAATCAGTTCTCGTAAAATGATCCTTTGGCTTGAGAAATGCTAAATTTCAGCTTCAGTTAAAACAAAACTTTTGAGAGCATACGTTAACGACACTATACCATTATTATAGCAAAATTAATTATCTGATTGCTGTTCACAAAGCGGACGCATTATATCTTGTTTCTTTTTAAAAAATTCGCTTTATAAATTAAAAAGATACTTAATAATGCGAAAGAATTTTAAACATAAGGAATTTGTCTCTTTGATCTGTACTTCCATATTGTTTTTATTTTGATATTTATTGAAATTTTTTGGGTTTATGGGTTTATTTCTTTCTTATGTCTCCTAATTTCTAATCCTTTTTAAGTCTTATTTCTTTCTATATTCCTGCTCTTTTATGTTTATCTCCATTATTATTAATATTATATATATTTGTAAGAAATCGTATAAAATAAATATTAAGATGTTTTCTGAAGTTCGCACATTTGGCGCAGTATAGCCCAGATGCTCTTGCGCCATAAAAAAGCCAAACAAACAAAGGAAGTTCGCACAGGATTTAAAAAACAGTCGTAGAGATTGCAGACTTTTCAGTTTAAGATCCATTTTATTGAGTTATGCAAAAATCTTAGTGGATCTTTAGTTTATACACTTTGTTTAAATATTCAATAATAGAATTAGTGAACTCGCTAAATAAGGTTAATGTGCTTTAGCAGTTTACAAACCTTCCTTTGAAGAGTATTTGCAAATACCATGAAATGTGTGGTAAGCATTACGATATTGGAGAGGGGGAAGAGAGGTGGGAGCGGGGTAGAGTTGCAAATGAGGAAAATGGAAAATATACTGGGAGACCACCACTCTTTAGTTTTTATTTGGCTTCACATTATTTGTTGGTTATAGAATTGGGTTGCTTGCGGATAATGCTATAGTATTTACTCGGGACCCATATGTGTGTTATAAAATCTGTAATTTGTATTTGTGCTTTTCTGCATGCACTGTACATAATATATATCACATGTGCAGATAAACTTTTGAATTAAAAAGAAAAAAAATCTACCGAACTTTGGAAAATCAATACATTTCAATAAAAGCCAAAGGAAATACTGAAAGTACATCAAACGTGCTTTCTGATAGTTACCAGAAAGCCCATGATTCATAAACAACTATTTTAACAACTTCATCCCAATTTCCAACGCATATGATTATTCGAAAATGATGTAAAATTATTCTCTTATAATTATGGCTAGTCATCCCAGATGAATCATGATTAAATTTCAGTTCCATAATTCTGCCAAACAAGTTGGATTTTCTGCAGAGTATAAATAATGGAGATGGGAATTAATTTTGTTATTTAATTTATTAAATGGAAACAGACTGGCTGACAAAAATTAATCCACTGAAAAAGGACACATGAAGATTGCGTCACGCGATATAAAGATATGATGGAGTGGACATTTTTGTTATTCATAACTTCAGGATTTATTTTATGTGAAAATAAAATGAAGCTAGAAAATACTGTTGACATATCACAGATATTAATTTTGTAAATTTTGACTAACATATTATAAAGGGATTATACCATCAATTTCCTATAATTTTCGATCATAATTTGGAAGAGTTACTTTGCATCTCCATAAATCAATCATATTAACGATATGTGAGATTTCTCAGACATAGTCATGATGATATTTCATCTACTCAGTTTTCTACAAATTTTAGACCGTTATTCTTTCAACCGTTAGCAAAGATTTTCCGGCAATCTTAATATAAATAGGGACAAAAATGGAAATATTTTACGTTATACAAAAAAGTACGGCGATTGATCAGGACTTAGCACAACGCAGAATTTTTTTTGTTGCTGGTCTGAATGCGAAAGGAAAAGGAAAGAAAAGAAAATAGAAAAAAATATAAGTAAAGTCGAAACTGGGAATAAGAATAGTAAACGCATCTAAAGGAAAATATATTAGAAACACTTACTAAAATAAAGGAAAATAAAGAAAAAAGAAGAAAGCTAAATAAAATGAAAACTAAGTAGAAAAGAATAAAAACAGGATAAAAATAAGCAAAACTTACCAGCAGCATAAAAAAAATTTCGCAACGTTTCGAGATCTAATATTCTCTTTATCAGGCGAAGTTACCTTTTACATAAAGAGAACAGTAGATCTCGAAACGTTACAAAATTTTTCTTATGCTGTTGGTAAATTTGTAACTTCGCTTGATAAAGAGAACAGTAGTTCTTGAAACGTTACGAAATTATTTTTATGCTCTTGGTTAGCTAATTTTTGCCTATTTACGAGTTTCTTCGTCAATTATTCGATACTGTATATTGAACTATCAGATAACTAAAAAAGTATTTGTTATTGACTGGGACAAAGTACAACACATAAATAGAAGAAAAGCAGTTTTTCAGCAAGATAATTATCATGAGCATCAATGTTCTGCCAAGGTGTTAACAACTTATATAGACCCCCTGCGATAAAATGTCTGGTCGTGGCAAGAGAAAAAGTTTTGGAGGGCAGTCTGCAACTCATCAAGGATGGAGAAGCAGTGTCCACGCAAGTGATTGTCAAGTGGCAGAAACAAGTAATAATCTAAAAGTAAAATATTGGATGAATAAGCTGAATGATATAAAATCTCCAATTCAAGTTATTTCACAACAGTTCTGGTCAATGAATTGGAGCGGCACGAACCTTATCGTGAAGGAGCAAAACTCCCTTTTTATCGATCAGTACTGGTTCCCTCTTTTTCAGTTCTTCACTTGCACGTTTCAGTTGGTCAGTGTACACTGCAGCGTTGGATGTTTGGCTCCGTTGTAAGAGTTCACAATGAACAACAACACGTGCTGTTCACTATATACACAGATAATTTTACATGGATGCAATACTGATTTCGATGTGCGCAGAATTTTGTCAGTGGTACATAACTAATGTCAAGAATGTTTCAGAGTACTGTATTGGACACACTTCTCATCATATGTTAATACCCTATCTAAAAAAAAATGCCTCCTTTTTATAACGAGAAAGCAGTGCAAGACAAACAGAGACATGTTTCTGTTTGTTCGTTGTAGACGATTATTCTTGTGTGACCCACATAGATTATTTGTATGCTTTACTTATTGCATGCAGAAGTCTTCTTATAGTTTCACCACTAATACCAAACGATGAGGCTAGTTCCTGGCATGTTTGGTACTGTCTTGCTCAATAGCAACTTTCAGGGCTTTTTTGTCGAGGTTGACTGGACGACTTTTCTTGAAGGGATTCACCTCCATCTTTGAACTTTCAAAACAAATTCTGAGTTGTGAGTTTACAGTATCTTCTCCGAATGCTAAGCAAATGCGATGAGTTGTTTCTGCAGCAGTTGAACCGAGTTTATATTCATATAACAAACAAACAAGAATGATCTCTCCACTGATACCTCCATTTTCATCGCACGTCTTCCACTACCAAACTTCCGACTCATCTTATTTGCATGTGCAAGGCATCTCGGGATTTCGGCTGACAATATGTCGCAGGCGTAACAGTATCTCTTCGCAAATTTAATCCGTCCACCGTGTTTCTTTCGCTCCCTCGGGAAAACGGCAAATACTTTTGCAGTTACATAATAATAATATGGAAAAAAGGCATCTCCCCACAAAAATGAAAACAAAAATAAAAAAAGCACTGCATTTATTAGCGCTTATTTGCATTAAAATTTATGCCATTGTATTCGCTTTTCTGCGTCATGACAAATAATACCTTTTTAAAATATGGATACTTCAGGAATGTTTCACTAGATGTAAAAGAAATTATTCATATTACGGTGTGAAATATTTCAGACTGCTATAAAGGGCGAACTTTTTATTATTCATAAAGCCATGATTTTTATAAAAGCATTTTCTATGAGATACGAGCTCATGCGTGAAAATGCATTACATTTTTTCTTTGTAATACCTGTCTAAAAAATTCAGAAGACAGATGACAGACACGCACAAGGTAAAAGAAACAAATCTGTATTACGTTTGACCGTTTGCTTTGTTAAAAATAATAAAGCTATAAGTTCAAAGAAAGTTGGAATATTTTACTTCGAATTTACGTCAAATGAGTTTTTAAGTTTGCCACATACGATACGAACAGTAGATATCTTTATAGATTGATGTAACTTTGGAAATACGTTTGAAGATTTGAAAGCTTTCGCTCATGCCTTCTCAAACTGTACTGGCGATTAGAACTAAAGCAAAAACATAAAACTCATTAACGCATTTGTCTCATTTATTTAGAGTATAATTATATAATACCTCGCCCATTGGAATATAATGATGTTTATACTTCAAGTTTAACATCGTTATAACAAGATATGCCGAAAAATTCCAGAAGCAGCTTGAGTAATGAAAATATTTTTTATCGTCTTAAGACGTGAACTTTGGTCGACATGATGCAACTTCCGTAAAAACAAATTCTCGCGTGCCGCCATTTTCTAAGCTTTCCAGCGACATCTAGTGACACTAAAAGAAAGCTTAAAAAGTGACCACAAATGACACCCTTCGGTCTGAGTTCGCAGTTTATATTAGTTTACTAGAACAGACATTGCCACTCAAGGTGCACATATGTGTACCTCTAGAATGAAGAAGCCATAAATAAGTAAATTATCCTTTTATACTTTTTACAAGTCCTGACCAGTAATATTTTGAGGGTTCGGAAAAACTCAAGTTCAATGTTTTTAAATGGTTTCAGGATTTAAAGGGTTATAATTGTCTTCGTGATTAGCAAGAAATTTTCAATACATACTTTATACAATAATAACGGATTGCAAACTTCAGAAAGTTTCATTTTAAAGAACTTTATCGCTCATAAATGTGAGTGCTTACATTCCCCTCTGTCTTGTAGACGTTTGGGAAGAGAGAGATGATTCTATTAACGTTGTTGATCGCAAGCATCAAGAATCAGTCGAAAAAAAAAAGGAAAATACGATCGTTTATTGACATGTACTCATGCATCTGTTGTTAATGGCGACTTGCCGTGACTGCGTTTGGGAGACACGTTGTCAATCTTGAATTCAGCGTTTTCATCAGAAACAGATATTATTCCACTTAACGTTCAGTTGACAAGATTTATTTTCCCTCCGATATCGACTTTGCAATTGGTACTGTTTTAATGACACTATTGATAGATCCTCTTATGTAGAGTTTCCAATAAAATAGAGGCACTGTGAAAATCAATAGATCTCGCCATAAGAATCTAATTGCTATCGACTTCTAATTATCGAAGGCATATCGCTTCGAGAGCTATTTATAATTTAATGTTTTAAAAGAATGGTTTTGAGAATGGGAACTGGATATAATAAAAGTAGGATTTTAAGTGCATAAAGTATATTATAAGGTATACTTATCACATCAAACGGGAGATTGCGTATTGAGCTAATTAGCCACCACTCCATTTGCTTTGTTCTTTTATATTACAATACAATCGAACTCGGTTATAACCCAGATAGCACAAAAACGCCCCGAGGACGTTCTCTGGACGTCCGGCGTGGACATCCCAATGTCCCCAGGACATTCAAAATACACCTTCGGGCGTCCGTGGGACGTCCTATGGTGATCCATGACGTTTGAAGTAAGTGTTTTGAAGGTCCTGGGGATGTCCGCTTGAATATATTTCGGATGTGTTAGGGCGGCTCATAGGACAAAAAATAGAATCTTCTTTTAGGACGTATTAGGAATATTATTCGGATATTTTCAGTATGTGTTACGGCGGTTCTTTGGATAAAAGTAGGATTTCATTTTGGGACGTTTCAGGGAAATTATTCGAATAGTTCCAGGAGGTGTTTAGGGCAAAATTTGAATCTCCTTTTAGGACGTTTGAGGAACATCATTCGTATATTTTCAGGACGAGCTACGGCGATCCACTGGACTATATATATATATAGTCCCATGGACGTCCGAAACAAACATTTTACGGACGTCAGAAATGAGCATCTTACGGTCGTCCGAATACGAATGCCCTACGGACCTCCGAAATATATCCGCATTATGCCTTCTTCATTTCCTGTGGGGTGGTTCCTCCCCACTTGATCATCGACTTTTTCCTATTGGACGTTGACTCTTTTCGCGACGCTATTTCTACAATTTCACGTTTTGGGTTGTCACCGCATTAAGTTCCTACTGACGTTTGGACAACTTTTTTTTTGGACAGCTATCTGTTTGTTCCCTTTTTCATCAAATAGCTTTTTCTATTATCAATCATCGAAGGTAGTGCAGCAGTGCTGCGAAACTTCAGTTGTACTTCTATTAATATCTACAGAAGGGCATTATGCCAGGACCAATTATGGACGTACGAGACCAAGAAACGACGTCCTGCGGAAGTGTTACGCTATCTGGGAATGACCTCGGTCGTAACGTAAACTTGCCTATAACGCCAAAATACTGTGGTCCTCTCTCGTGGATTTATTCGCTTATGATTTTTTTATAGGTCATAGCGTTACGATTTCGATAGTCATCTGAATGTTGTTGTTTCCGAATTCTGTGGTAGTTATAAAATATTTCATCGGATTCCTTTGATATGATCGGAGAAGCTATATGCATTTATTACAAACAGCTTTGATTTTTCAGTTACCTTTTCTTTGACAGCAAATTAACTGAAAATTCCTTGGCCTTCTTTCCCTTCCAGGTACTTTAAATTATGCGTTTAAATTAAATTGAAAATTTTCAGAAGTCTTTATTGTTGCACACTGGCTTCGCTGTGAAGATTTAATTCTGAAATCAGACTTTTTAAAGCCATCGCGATTTTTGAAGAAAAGACATCACTTCACGGATGATAAGATTTCTCGCTGGAAAAATAACATGTACGCCTGAAGCGAACAAGAAGTGGACTTTTTTTATATATCTTTTCGAGCAATATGAAAGTAACAACTGAGATAAAAGAAAAAGGGGGAAAGTCGTGCAGAACAATGAAACATTTTTGCTTTATTTGGACTTTGTCACGCGAATATTTTTGTTAATAAAAAATACCAAATCATATAGAGTAATTGCTCCGTGAAATTTTGTATTTCATAGTAACGAAAATAATAGTCATAATAACAAAATAATAATCATAAGAACAAAATAATAATTATAATAACAAAATAATAGTCATAATAACAAAATAATAATCATAATAACAAAGTAATAATCACAATAAGAAAAGTAATTTAATTTCCATTTGAATCCGTTATTACAGTATATTTTTATTTAATGCTTAAATTTTTAATAACACGTTTTGCCTGGAATTTTAATTTTATCATTTGTTTGCGATCTTATTCGGGACATCGTCCGTGGGAAAACTTCAGGAGCCAAATTAACCGAAAGTACTGTTCAATCGTAAATTTTGTACTGTATAAAAAAAGTCTTGGGATAATTTAATATAGGTTTATGATATATTGTGTAGCATCGAAGACTATTACCGTTTATTGAATTATCATGGCCATTGTATCAATCTGATAATTTGCTTTTTGACGAATTAAAGTAGTATTCTGAAGAAATTTATTTGTTTGGTATCACGGCGTGCTTTACCATGTCGATCCTAAGATGCACAGAAACTGTGAATTGATAGGGCGTTCAGACAAGAAACCATGATATTTAATTTTAAGCTAGGCATTTTGGTTTCATCCGCCATGTCCTCAACTTTACCATAGACTGATGGAATGACTATCATTAACGTTTCAACGGATATTAACGCCATGACTTCCAGATGTAGCTCTAGTGATACATTTAATATTCTATAAATATGTCAGTACATCACCATCGATAAGTGATTCCATTGTGACATAGATATATTAGCACATTATAACAGTTAATAATTTCGCGATCGCCATAGTTTAGTCAAAACCACAACGTATTTTTACTGTTTCTCCAACCATGGTATCGCCGAAAAATTGCTTGCAATTGCTTTATGCAAATCAATGCGCACGAGTGTATATGAATGTTCTAAAAGGCACTCTCTAGCAAAAATTCCGAGTACAGGTTGTAAAATGTTTCCACAGAAAGCGTACAGAGTTTGCGATACACATGGGAAACGTACTGATACCAGGTACATGTGTAAATTTTGTTCTGTTCCACTCCGTAAAAAGAATTATCAGCGGTATCACATAATAAAAAAGTACCGAATTTGTGACTATTTACAATTTACGCTTCACGTTATTTCCGATTAGAAAATATAAAAGATTGCCGTTTTTTTCCTTTCCTATAGAATTTTTGTTTTTTGTTTTTGAAGTTACATTATGAACTTCAAATTTTGAAAAAAGAGCAGTCATTCTGTTTTTCCATCTATATGTTTTGTTCATCCTCGATGAAATACTCAGAATTTAGCCAAGTAAATACAGTATACAGTGAACTCTGTCCATGGCGATATTTTCCCTCGATATCGACAGATATAGAGCGTATTATGTTTAGCTTTGTCTATAACTATATCATTACCTGGTCCCTTGAATACCGATATCGGCAGATTGCACTATACATGATTTTCCTTTTAAATGTAGTTGTCCTTAACGAAATAGTTGTATATAACGTAACGGCTCCAAGGATTAAGCAGTGACAAATATCAGAGAAAGCGCAATTACACCAAACTAAAAACATCAATATTTGGGAGCGGTTCCAGACTTTCGAACTTAAAACGTAAAAGAAGGTTAGCGGCCGCGAAAGTGCTAACGTGCTAAAGACACACTGCATTTATTTATTGTATGCGCCGTCAAAAATAAAAATTGAACCCTTTACTTTATTTAAAAAGTAAAAATCAACGTTCAAGTTTGCTTCAGTACAGTAAATTCTCGTTAATTCGGTAATTCCTTTCGTAGATGGGTGACGGATTGAAGAAAGTGTCGAATTAGCGAGACTACAACGTAAATACTTAATTTAATGCTTTATTAAATCTCTGGTTCGTGACGTCACATGAAGCTTAACCCTATTCCCTTTACGCCGGAGCCGGAGGCTGGATTGTTGAGGATTCTAATGTAATAGGAAACGTTTTTTTTTTGTAAAAAATAAGCTAACTAGGTGGGCTTCTTCCGCGTTAGAAAAAAGCCTTGTAAATTAAATCATTATAAATGGGGAGTCGAGTGGGTTAACGAAGCTTAAAAGGGAAAATCCACTTAAATATGCAATTAGTTTAATTAGTTTAATAATTATGTTTCACACTTAGAGGATTGTAAAAGTCAACCTTAGTTTAAGTCATGTAAGATAGCTCAGGAAAAGGAAAAAGGTCGGGTCTTCTGAAAAGACTTGGTGATATATAAATACGAATTTATATTTGCGAATCGGAAAACATCTTTAATTGTTAAAAAAAGAACGAAGGGTGTTTTCTGGCTTTTAAATATTTTTCTATATATGAACAAAGATATATACTTTTCATAATTAATTAAATATATAATAATTATCTGCTTAAATATATGTGTTAATATTACGTTTACCAGCACGTACTATATTTCTGTCGATATTGGCTTTTTGATGAGGTACTTATATTTGAGTAAAAAAACACGGCCTTAAAATCTTGTTTTAAATGTGAAGATAAAAAATAACCTATTTGAATCACGATATTTGTTTTTTTTTCAAATTGCATTTAAATTGATTATCACTTACGTTAAATTGCATTTAGATCAATTAATAATTGCATTTAAATTAATTAACAATTCATTTAGCAAATTTCAATTTTTTTTCAAAATTTTTAATTCATTTGCAAATTTCATGCATTTAAATTAAATAATAATTGCATTTAAATTTATTTATAATTGCATTTACATTTATTTATAATTGTATTTAAATTTATTTATAATTGCATTTAAATTAATATCAATTTATATTTAAATTTATTTATAATATTTAACACTAATAATTTATTAATTAATAATTGGTATTAAATTAGCTTCATTGATTAATAAACGTATACCAGTTTTTTTATTGATTATCATCAATTGCATTAAATTGTATTTTTATTGATTGATGATTGCATTAAATTGTATTTTTATTGATTAATAATTGTATTGAATTGTATTTTTATTGATTAAAAATTCATTAAATTGTGTTTTTATTGATTAATAATTGCATTTTAATTAATGAAATGCGAACGGAGAGACATTTCGTTTCATTATCGATATTTAAAATTGTTAGTTTAATCTGTCAGAGTAATAGCGATAAAGCAGTGAAAATTAATAAATGTAATGTGAATGAATGTTTTATATGTCCCACTGGACAGAAGGGTAAATGAAATTTATTTTTATTGAAATTATTCCAAGAAAAGAGAGAACTTTATGGCAAAATTTCCCATTTATCATGTATAATGGAATAGATAATAACGAAAATAATTAAAATTTTCCCACTTCCACATTCTTTTTACGTTTATTTACATATTAGTTAACATAAAGGTCCCTCAGGAAATCTTACACCATTACTAATTTTTTGGTTAAATTTATTTATGTATTAACATACAGGGTGAGTTCAATCCACCGCACCCACGAAACATTTTTGAAATAGCCATATGTTCACTGATTGGACTAGTTTCACCAATAGGCGCTAACGAGTAACAACTGGGTTGTTTATTTTTCCGAGATAACCTTTTCATTGGTTCTATACTATCAGAAAAAGGGTAAGCCCAATTTGGCGACTTTGCATGCTGTCTTCACCGTGTTACGAACAACGAAAATAAAATTTACAATATTCTTACGCGCGAGAATGATCAGTTTATTAGAATTGGCGGCATATCGCTATTTTTTAAATCTCTCCTTAATTAATAAATATAAAAAACCTCAGTTTTTAAAAATTATGCACTAGAGAACATTTAGACGTCGTCCCATTTGTTTATCGTGACGAGTGGGGTTGGTTTTAATCATCGCCTAAGTTTTAACACGCATTTTTTTAACATGGTTAATATTCTGGATTGTGGGTTGAAATAAACCTCACCCCCTTCCACTTTCTGGGAATGCTTATGCACCGTCCTGTAAATTTTTAATTTAGTGACCTTTTACCCTAATACAGCGTTAATAATTGTTATTATCTGATTGATGATATTACAACTAATCAATGGTTCCGAAGCTCATCAATTAATTTTATTTTTTTTGTGGGTAGAGGGTAGTCAAGCTATGCTCCAATCAGAGACTTTTGTAAAATTATTACAAAGTTGTAAATCAAGTTCGTGAGCACTTTTTGTACAACCTATCAGTAGTAATATTTTTACCTTTTTGTGTTTAAAAACTGCTCGGTTTTGGGGGAGAGAGGAATGGCTTCAGCTAATGTCCGGCCCTGAACATTTGGTAGTTGTAACGTAAAAATTATTTGTAATAGCACCTGGTGGGAGGGGTTGATGGGGTCGTAACCCCACTGACCTTTTGTTTTCCTGTATACAATTAAATTTTGATTGTCGAAACTCTCCCCACCTCTTAGTACACCCATAACCCCTTATAAAATGTTTGCGTACGTTACTGAAACATTGTATTTTCTTTCACTTTATCTAATAAAAACACTGAACATAAGACACGTTACGATTTCCACAGGCACAAAATCAAGATTCCCTTTTGTATCGTACAAAAATACGTAGCCTATTAATTATTTGTGGTGGGGGCCTGGACTTCACCCTATGTTGCCCCCTCCTATACTTCGGTCTTTATAAGAAGGCTAAATTTGAATATAATATTCAATTTTTGTTGCTTTTCTCAAGTTATTACAGGACTTGGGAAGGGGGTGGAAGCGTGTAGGCACCGGCCCCCTTTGAAGAGATAGAGAGGATTGCCTCATTGGAGGAATTTTTAGGAGATTGGCTCATATTTACATTACAGACTGAGAAAGTCAGGAAAACTCACAAGTAACCCCTCCCCCACTTCCTCGGAGCTCACATGCCGAATCTAACGAATTTACTTGAGCGTAATATAGACACATTAAAATCCTTAATGTGTGAAAATTAACAGCTATATCTACTTGAAAATCGAGAAATTAAGTGTTAAAAGTTAAAATAGAGCCAATTGAAACCTTTTTGGCAACACGTGGCGAGGTAGCTAGTTGGTCGAAAAAAGCGAAAAACGAACGTGAGGTCGTATTCTAAAAGTTTAGAATACGTCCAGTATTAAGGTGATTGCGTTAACTTGTTAGATTTAAATGTACTAAATTTTGAAGTAGCTGCGAAGTTCCTTTTTTTTTCCTATTCGTTAAATTGGAGTTCTCTAATCGTTTTATTTTATTTCTGAAAGGCATAGTAGAAAACTGTTTATTTTTTATAGTCATATTGCAAGTTGCAATTCAGTTTGTGCATAAGAGAAGCATTCATTTTATTTTGAAAATTCCGTTACAAAGTATCACTTGTATTATATTCTATTTATCCGTGTGAGGATAAGGTGTAATAGACTATAAATATGACTGGCATGTGGTTTAGATGCTTTGAGAGGAATTTTCTTCGAAAATATGACGTGTGCTCATCACACAG
>QLNU02015360.1:230056523-230084817 GCA_006491805.2 Dysdera silvatica
TTATTATCTGATTGATGTTATTACAACTAATCAATGGTTCAGAAGCACATCTACTTTTTTTGGGGGGGAGGGGGGCGATAGAGGGTAGCGTCTTTCGTAAAATTATTACAAAGTTGTAAAGCAAGTTCGTGAGCACTTTTTGTACAACCTAGCAGTAGTAGTATTTTTATCTTTTTGTGTTTAAAAACTGCTTGGTTGTTGTGGGGGGGAGGGGGGAGCAATGGCTTCAGGTAATGTCGGGCCCTGAATATTTGGTAGTTGTAACATAAAAACTATTTGTAATAGCACCGGGAGCAGGGGTTAGTCATAACCCCATTGACTTTCCATTTTCCTGTATATAATTAAATTTTGATTGCTGAATCCCTCCCCACCTCCTAGTACACCCATAACCCCTTATAAAATGTTGGCGTACAACACTGAAACATTGTATTTTCTTTCACTTTATCCAATAGATACACTGAACATAAGACACGTTACGAGTTTCACTGGCACAAAGTCAAGATTCCTCTTTTTCTCGTACAAAAATACGTTGCCTATTAACTACTTGTGGTGGGTCACGGACTTCATCATATGTTGCCCCCTCCTATACTTCGGTCTTTATAAGAAGGCTAAATTTGAATATGATATTTAACTTCTTTTGCTTTAATCCAGTTATTACAGGATTTGGAAAGATGGGGGGAAGCGTGTAGGTACCGGCCTCCCTTGGAGATATAGAGAGGATTGCATTATTGGAGGAATTTTTAGGAGATTGGCTCGTATTTACATTACAGACTGAGAAAATCAGGAAAACTCATAAGTAATTCCCCCCACCCTCGGAGCTCACACGCCGAATCTAACGAATTTAATTGAGCTTAATGTAGACACATTAAAATCCTTAATGTATGAAAATTAGCAGCTATATTCCCATGGAAATCGAGAAATTAAATATTAAAAGGTAGTTAAAATAGCGCCAATTGCAAGCCTTTTGGCAACACGTATCAAGATAGCTAGTTGGTCTAAAAAGGAGAAAAGCGAACGTGAAGTCGTATTTTAAAAGTTTAGAATACGTCCAGTAATAGCGTGATTGCGTCAACTTGTTACATTTAAATGTATTAGATTTTAAAGTAGCTGTAAAGTTCTTTTTTTTTTTCTATTTGTTAAATTGAAGTTCTATATTCTTTTTATTTTATTTCTGAAAGTTATAGCAGAAAACAAATTACTTTAATTTTTATAATCACATTGCAAGTTGCAATTCGGTTTGTGCATAAAAGAATCATTTATTTTTATTTTAAAAATTCTGTCTCAAAGTATCGCTTTCATTCTATTTATCGGTGTGAGGATAACATGGAACAGACTATAAATATATTTAATGTGGTTTAGATAATTTTTGAATAAATTTTCTTCTAAAAATACACTTTCCCTGTACCCAGAAGAAGAAATAAATCTCAAAAATTAAATTATCGAAGCTTTGTAAAATTATGGGAAAGTAATTGCAACAGGTTTGGTTGTAAACGAAGAAATATTTATATTTAATAATATATTTCATACCAGCACCCATACTGTCAGGAATACAGCGAATCGCTGTTGTAGATAAACCGTGACAGCACTTATGCTAAATTGCCTACATTACAAGCAGGGGCGGACACAGACTTCGGTTTTGGAGAACCAAGGACAGAATTTGCCATGATCATGGAATAACACCAATTCAAAATATGAAATCATTCAGTTCCAGTCTATTCCGCGTTGAATAGTCATAAAACCAATAATTAAACCTTTTTTTCCGTCATAACGAAATACTGCCGTAATAAATCTTATACTAATTTGGCTCTACAAGTCAAAATATCTCGCCAAGTGGGCGTGTAATCTTGAAAAGAAGGTTGGCCTCCACTAACCCATGATTGGCTGAATCAGCAAATATAGTCCGCTCGAAAAAATTAAAAAAACAAAAAAATATAAAATTCCATTTTCCGATCCAACAATGATTTGCAAATGGGCTTATAATAACATAAGGATTTCAAAAATGTATCGGAGGTGCGGTGGATTAAACTCAGCCTGTATAAATGGTGTACCACTTATTGTCTATACAATTGTTTTCTAAATCGCGCATACCTGTAAGCATTATATTCCAATACTGAAGCTAGTTTATATCTCTTATAAATCTCATGTCGTGGTATATTGATACATCATCTCTTGACTTCTGTAATACAGCCCGTCAATAACTAAAACCAACTTACTATTCGCGCTCAGTTGACGCGTGATACCGTTAGCAGACGGGTTAGTCCATTGCAGTTTAGGGAAGGCCGTCTTGGAGGAACTGGTTTTTCCCTCGCGGAAAACCAGTTTCGGCAAGACGCCCTTCCCTAAACTGCAATGGACTAACCCGTCTGCTAACGGTATCAGGCGTCAGGTCTGCGCGAACGCACAATAGCCTATACGGGATATGTCAGTCCGAGAAGAAGGGACTGTTTTGTGAAAAGGGAGAGTGTCCCAACAAAAGCAATATGCGGAGAGCATTTGAAAGCTGCACTAGATTTTTGGAAGTTACAGTATGTTTGTCCCGATGGGCATAAACATACACGAGTAAATGCATTTGGAAGAAATAGTTTTATCATGTAAAAGAAAAGCGGCTGTTGCATACGAAATACTGTTTACATTTGTTTGGATTTTTATGGCGCAAGAGCATCTGGGCTATACTGCGCCAAGAAATACTGTTTAACCGTTTCCGTTTGTTTTAACGGCAGTGCTCACTGACGGATTAGAAGCACGCAGCTTAATTAATAGGATACAGAAATTACAAGCAACTTAAAGAAATGCCAAATGCTGTAAGCTCAAGGTAAGTAGGGGATATTAAAAAATGAAATATGCGAATAAAAGAGGAGGAAAAATTGAAAATACTACTGCAGAAGTGATCACTTAAAACCTTGTAATAAGGACCTTCATACAATAGTAAACTTTAATATAATACAGTTCTTGATAAAATAATAGACCTTAATAAAATAAGGGGTTGAGAATATTACAAAGATCGATCAAAGATGGATCATTGAAATTCATGATTAAGTATCCAGAGCAGGGATTCTCAGACGGGTGGGAATTAATGCATTTACGCGGAACGTTGCACAAAAATTAATAAAAAACACAATAGTTTTGTCAAAGATTGACTTTTTCTTTTCGAATGCAAGGCTTCTTGAAAGAACTCAGTTCCTTTTGGATCTTAATTATTAAGAAGAATTCCATATTTTTCAAATGCGCAAAGAAGCAGTTAGTGATTCGGGTGAAAGTGTGTTTCTCCGGAAATGTTACAAAAACTGTTTGCTCAGGTTTCTCTAATTTCACATATTTCTGACCATAAAATGTTCTCACTACCCTGCATTCCCGGTTCATAAAAAGCTGGCTACTTTGTCCGAAACTTTCTGCAAACTTCATTACCTTCTGAATAGATTTACTTATATTTTTCTCCCAAATGACGGATTTGTGACCTGCACGATGGCAATGCTGGCTGGCACCGTTAGCCAAATGTTTATTTGTGTTTCGTTCTGAAGAAAATAGCACGGGTGTGAATTCTCTCCAGGGGAGGGGATTTCATGGTTTCAAAGGTGAATAGCCGACTCAAATTAGTAGGCTCAAACTATAACAACACTGATTCAGCTATTCAAAGAAACCTTAGAAAGGAGGGGGAACTGACAGTATGAGACATGGTGAAAAGGGTGTATGGGTAAGTAAGGTTGAAAGCCACTGGTTTAGAGAATAGGAAAAAACAAGGAAACACCTGAAAGTATTGGAAAAACATAAGAAATAGATTAAAACAACGTAGATTGAAAGCAGCTCAAGACAGACATGGATTCAAGGCACCTGGGGAAACATTATTTAGCAAAGACTTGCTGATGTTTAAAAATAATAATGATGATATGAGGCAAGTTTGTGTCGGGGGATAATGATGGTATGAGAAGAGTACGGTTTATGATCATTGTGAAGATTCAAAAGCCAAATAGAGAAAAGGCGCCAAAAACTTACTTAATATTTGACTATTAATTTTTAGCATAATAGTGGGATTCAGAATACGTTTAACAAGCGTTTTCAGAAGTTGGATTAAAAGTTATGTTTTTACTTTAAAGATCTTACGTAGTTCATCGAATTTGTTCACATCGAAGTAACTATTACGTACAAGATTGTACGGTAATTTCGCCATCGTTTCTCTGGCTAAAAGCCAAACTGATGAAGAATGAAAATATCGGACATTTTAGCTATTTTTTCGGAGTAAAAAGATTATATGATGATTAAAAAAGTTTTTGTTTTATTTGATTTTCTTGTATTCGTTAATTTCCAGGGAAATACGCAAGGGTGAAACTTGAGAATACATAAGGGCAATTGATAACTAAATTAATAATAAATCGTGTAAAGTAACTAACTATTTTATTTTAATTACAATAAAGGATACGGAAAAGTACTAATCTAAATTTATGGACGTGACCTTGTTGCCAAAAGGTTAATCTCTTAACCGTCTATGTATTTTATAATAGTTGCTTTAAATGGTAATTCCATTTTGTACTCAAAGCTAATTTTTGAATCTTGTAAAGCTATCAAATTCCAGATTCCTAAGAAAAAATCTTAAATGATTACAAGTAAAATCTTAAATGATTACAAGTAAAATCTTAAATGATTACAAGTAAAATCTTAAATGATTACAAGTAAAATCTTAAATGATTACAAGTAAAATCTTAAATTACAAGTAAAATCTTAAATGATTACAAGTAAAATCTTAAATGATTACAAGTAAAATCTTAAATGATTACAAGTAAAATCTTAAATGATTACAAGTAAAACCTTAAATTTAAATGATTATAAGTAAAATCATAAATATACAAAGAGATGGAATTTCCTTACCTAAATTTAAAAATTATGTTTGTTTGTTTGGATAATAATGGCGTAAGAGCATCTGGGCTGTATTGCCCCAGAAATTAAAAGAAACTTGTCATTGAAATAAACTGCCCGACATTTAAATTTGCTCACCCAGAACTGTTTCTCCATGTATGTGTCGGGGAAAATTTCAATCTATTTGACGATTGAAATTGTCCCTCACCGGAATACTTTTAATGTATATTGGGCAATTTTTGCCTGTTCGGCGTTGAAATTACATTATTCAAGGAAAAGTGTCAATGTGTCTTAAGACAATCTCAATCCTCTTGGCATTAAAATTACCCTACTAAGCAAACAATTTAAATGTGTGACGGGGTAATTTGAGTCTACTAAAATTTTAAAATTGTCAGTTTCATTGTCAAGCCATATATAATGATTTATAGACTTTTAATTTTTGGTCCCTTACTTACCAGATTTTATCTATCCACAGTCTTAGTAACAATATGCAATTAATCACAATTTTACTATAAATGTATTATGTTAAAAAATAAAATAATATGTTTGCAGTAATAATCTAATCAGGCTTATATCACAAAAAGTGTTTGATAATCATATGAAAATGGTTTGTCTGTTTCATAAGGCTATACTGTAGTTTAAAATTTTCTATAACAATGTTCCTGGGGACAGTAAACTTTGCGATATATAACCTTGGATATATTTTTGTAAGTTTGATCAATATAATCGTACGCGAGAAAGTACACAATAATTTCGATTAGTTATATCTTTATTAGCAAAACTTACACATAATTTCTTAGTAATATCTTTTCATACTTTTTGTGCCACCACTGACTAAAAACAATGGTCCAAATCACGTTAGTTGCGTTAAGTAAATGCATGCCGAAAATCTGGATTGTAATCTCGCTACCTTGCCGCAATTTCTACCAATCCCTATTCCGAGGTTTTATTCCCTAGACAACAGAGGTTCAATTACACCAGAAAACTATGCTCTGGCGCAGAATGTTCTTAGCTTTCTTTGCGCCAGAAAACGCAAACACTAGATTTAATTAAATAAAGATGGCATAACATATTTTACATCAAGATAACAATACGCTTTCAAAAGAATTTACAAGTTTTTTATAAATATTGTATCTGTTTCAGATGCGAGTAATTTGGTCATAAACTTCTTTTATAGTAAAACAATATGAATTGGATTTTATATACAAAAACCGTTAAATTAATTGCTTTAATTTGTAATTGGTGATTTCGTGCTGACACTTTTCCTTTCTCATACTAGTAAATTTTCACATACGCTAATAAAATCCCAGCTTACTACAAAAAGAGCGAATTTGTAAAATGTCTATTTACTATTGTTATTTATTATACAGGGTGTCTCAGCACCAGGGTTACAAACTTCTATGAGGGGTAGGGTACACCTAGATGACTCGGAATCACATAGCAATGGTGATCGCAAACCACTCACAGCGCTAGTTCTAAAACCGTCCAGCATACACAAATATTTACAAACAGTGCGTAAAAAGCGCCAGATAAATCTCAGGTCAGCTGCTCAAGTGCATAGATGATTAGGACATCTCATTTTGCGCTTCTCATGCGCTGGTTTCCGTTTGTTTTAACGGCAGTACTCGCTTACGGATTAGAAACACACACTATTTGTGCATGCTGGACGGTTTTAGAACTAGCGCTGTGAGTGGTTTGCGACCAGCATTGCTATGTGATTCCGCGAAGGTAAATGGACAGCGAAGTAAAAATAAATACAATACTTTTTAAGTAAATCTTATTTACTTTAACATATTATGGCTTTTGAGCACGCAGAGAGCCATGACGATAGCTCAGGTCCTTTTGCACCAGGAATTATAGATTTGCGAGGAGTGAGAACCCTTGTCATCTAGTGACTCAAACTCAGGACTATCAATCACCATAAAAACGGTAAGAATTTGGTACCATTCGAGTTCAAACCCGGGTTTTCTATGTGATAGACAAGGGCGTTAGCACTACGTTATCGTAGAACCCAAAAACCATTAAAATATTCAGTCTGGTTGTTGTCCAATTCTTAATATGGATGCAAAATTCCAGTTTTATCCTTAAATTTTCGAATAGTGCACTTGGAAATCACACCAATGTATTTACGCTGGATACATTTTTACCCACGACGAGGTTTTAAACAATGGTATGGTTGTTTTGGCCAAGAACACATAGATACGCGTTTAGGTATTTTGGGTCATATTTTTTTTTTAATTAAAATGCTTAAGAAAATTAAATTTAAATAATTATTTTAAATAATTAATCATTTCGACAATTACGTTTGAGCGCAAACTAGGTATAGAAGAAAACGAGACATCGTCTCAAGCCTAGAGTCGAACTACAGTCCCTCAGTTGAGCCTGGAGTGTCTAAACCACTAGACCACCGAGGACAGGAACGACGATCCCTTTCTACGCATATAACCTGTCTCAGGGCTAACACAACTGCCAAATAATGGCCAACACACAAAGCCACCCGGGCGAGTTTTGTGATTTTACTTAGGGAAATTATTATAGGTAAGACAGTAAAACCACCCTACAACGATATCCGATATAACGATAAATCCCTCTACAACGATAATTTTTCTCAGTCCGTATAATAGTGTTGTAGAGAGGTTTTACTGTAATTTCGACACTTTCGTTTAACAACATAATAAATTTAACTTTAATAACTTAAGTTCATTATTTAAAAATGGCTATTATATTAATAACATAATGGCTATTAATATAATAAAGATTAGGTATGTAGGCTATTAGTTATCAATAAAACCAATTGATCCTAGTTGGCTGTTTAGTAAACCAAATATTAATAATAATATCATTTTCGACAAGGTACGGTTTTCCCTTCTTTGTTATTTGCAATACGTTTGAATTGATTAGATCGAGTAGCCGTAGGTAAAGGCATTCGTTAAATATTAATATCAACGTTGTAGAACGTAGTTTTACAACGCTAATATTAATATTTAATGTATTTACGTAGTATTACGTCGGATTTATGCTCAAAGATTTGCATGTCTGGCAAAGCACATGTTGCTCTAAGTATGCATAAAATTGGTACATAAAGCGAAAGTACTGAACACCAAATGGGGAAGCTTTGTAATGGACTTTATATATAGAGAATAATATTAAGTCGAATTTCGTTATAGCGATAGTTAAGGAACCATCGAAATTTTTACACTATTATCAAGTGATGTCATAACTGGTGAATAGCTGTAAAATGTTAGTGTACGGTATCAAATTTTATAAACGACATTAATAGTACATACGGGTGCTTTTATTTTAGTACATACGGGTGCTTTTATTTTAATACATTCTCCATTGTGTAAAAACATACAGACGGATACAAAAGGAAATAGTGAATGTTTAAATACGACAGTGTAAAACTATAAATTATAAAATAATAAATTACTATATATTTCACATACGCGCCAAATTTCATGAGAGAAAATCAGTAATTTTAATATAAAATAGTAAATGTACCAAACAGAAGAAAAAGATCCGAGAAACGCGTACAGGAAGTAAAAAATGTCTCCTGTATTAGAATATATATAATAATGACTTATTCTGACGCAATATCCTAGCTGTTTGGAAATTTCATGAAATTATGACAAAGACAAAATTGCGTTATTTCTATTGGGCTCGCATAGGGACATCAGAATTCTCATGTTATAGCTGAATAATCGCTATAACGGAGGTTATTGTACTTGAGTTTGACCGTAAGCGGATATTATAAATATATGGAATAGTTGCGGATGTATTTATTAAAACGTATGGAAGCGAGTTACAATTTCACACATCATTATTCTTAACAACTGTCGTGGAATCTCTTGATGAAACTTTGAATTGTTTTGATTATTTTGTCTTATTATAGTATGGCGTTTTTTTATTTAAGGCCTGGGTTTATCAGTGTCTGTAGCATCAGGCTAGAACAAAAAGAATTGAATGTTTTACTATTGGGTACAACGATATGGTTATGTATATCATGCTATGCTTTCTTGAGTTTGGTTTTTGGGAATTCTGTTTCTCACTTTTTGGGAATTCTGTTTCTCACTTTTTGGGCCTTTGTTTTAATTCACCATCCTCTATACTTGAAGCTTGTTTTCATTATTTTTATCATCCTCTTGGTGATGTTGACTTTCCAAAATCAATTAAAAATGTTTATCACTGCAATATTGACATATGGAACTGATTTGAATTATGAATATGGAGTATTTACATATGAAACTGATTTGAATTATGAATATGAAATATTTACACATGAAACTGATTTAAATGCTCTTTCTCCTGATTCATAATCCAAATCTAATGAATCATTTTCATCCAATTTTTTTATCTCTGGCACTTTATAATTATTAGCATGATCACACAAATTTCTGTACTTAAGGCAAGCTTTGCCAATTCATTATAACGCGTCCCTTTACCCTTGTTTAAATATGATGCCATGTTTTTACTAAAGAACTGATGAATGAAGCCTCCGAAAAATATTAGAAAAATAAGATCTGTTCGAAACAAACTAATGTTAATAGCAGTGAATGAATTTTCATAAATGCATTGCTCACACATACAAGCTAACCAAAGCAACCAAAACTGGTTTTCCCAATAGTAACTCATGAACCGAGAAGAAACGAAAATATTTGAAAATAAAAATTCCTGAGTAGGTTTGCCAACATATAAAAGGAAAGGGACATTTCCTTTACTGACTTTCACCTAGAGTTTGAAGGTTAAATATTATAATTAAAACGAAAGCTAATTTTATTTTATCATTACTAAAACGAATTAATTTTAGTATCGTTATTTGTTTGTGTTTAAACACAATCTTTAGTATCTTTCGTTGTTTGTGTTAGCATAAGAAGAGCTAAGGTTATGTTGCTTCGAGATCTATAGATTTCCGAGGAATCTGAATACCAAATACAGAAAATTAAATCCCCGACTGTGGTGAGTTGAAAGCGGTACGCGTTTTATAGTACCATGGAAATAAATTCGGACTTAACTGCAAGATAAACGAACGTGTTACCATCACGCCAGAGCACACAGTGCTCAGTACCTTTCAAAAATTACCCTACTACCATATTAGGATGACATAAAAGGATATTATAACGAAACAATACAGAGTTTCACCAGGAGATTCCATAACAAACAGTTATTTAAATAACTGTTATAATAACTGCATAACATTTATTTAAATAACAGTTATAATAACTATAACAATTATTTAAATAACTGTATAACAATTATTTAAATAACTGTATAACAATTATTTAAATAACTGTATAACAATTATTTAAATAACTGTATAACAATTATTTCAATAACTGTATAACAATTATTTAAATAACTGTTATAATAACTGTATAATAGTTATTTAAATAACTGTTTGTTATAAGATATTATATCGGGTATCTGTAGATTTAGTGGCGATAGCAGAAATGCTATCCAGGGGTAAAAGCAGAATTTGTAACAATTCCGTTCCCGCCAAGTAATAACATCAGTCATCAAATTCTGCAGCAAATCATTCAATTGGCTAGTCCGAATTATCGTAATAAAATTTAAGCTTACGGGATCATTCTGAAATGAGGAAATTGTACATTTTTTTTTTTTTTCTTTATTCTACGTCCACCATTAATTAGTAGAAATATTAATATTAAGCGAAATATTCTCACAAAGGAACCTCGCGAACTGTCTGAGCTCGATTTTTCTGAATTTCGGTTTATAGGCCAATATGACCGAGTAGATGAAAGATCCAAAATCAAATTTGGCCCAATCGACCTGGGGGTCGAGCTACGGCCCACTGAAAATAGAGCTCACCCTACAATGATGCTTCGCTGCATGACAGGTGAAAACAGTGTTTTGGCGTGCTGGGAAAACATTAAGCGCCAAAATTTTACTGTGAGTTACTTTTATTCATGTTAGAAGTTTAGCTTTCTACGTCTTGTAGAAGTGAAGTCCTGGCGCATCGGAAAAGCTGAGGTTCCTTTGCAAATAATTTTAGAGGCACTTTCCAAAATCAATTAAAATTATTTACCGCTGCAATATTGACATATGGAACTGATTTGAATTATGAATATAGAATATTTACATTTAAAACTGATTTAAATTATGAATATGGAGTATTTACATATGAAACTGATTTGAATTATGAATATGGAGTATTTACATATGAAACTGATTTGAATTATGAACATGGAGTATTTATGTATGAAAATGAATTTATGTAGATATGAAAAAAAAAATTTTGAGTTACCTAACTGCGGGGGTTTCCAGAGTTATAACTGCGCTCTTGGCTGTGATGAACTTAAAACGCTTTTAATGGAAATGAAAATCAATAAAAAAAATGAGAAAGCATAATAACTTTGAGCAATGACTGCAACAAATGAATGAACTGACATCACAGTCCATTTCGTGACACACTTGGTCCGTGAAATTAAAACAAATTTCTTGCACATTGAAGAATTTTTCAGGCTTGGGTACCGGGTACGTTGATTTCCACCAAGCATAGATTATCATATTTCGGAATTTTGGGGAAGACAGCTGATTGTGAATGAGCGAATGCAATTTTGTGATGTTATTGCTTTCTGATAAGCTTACATGATCATAATAATGCAAAAGGCAAAATCGTGTTAAGCGTTTAGCGAAATAAATACTATAGGGTTTCTACTTAACGAAGTCGATAAAGAAATCCATCAAAAATAAAAAAAAAAAAATCGATAAAGTCCATAAAGAAATTACGACATGTAAAAACAGCTTTTCTGTTTAATAAGCGAGGACTTAAATCACGCGGTTCACTAAAACACAAATACCTAGAGAATTTCAGCATACGGAAATTCATTATGTGGAAATTCCACTGTACCAAACAGGCTAGTAGGAACCAAATTACATTTTGAAAAATTACTCGATAGCTCTGCTCTGATATGTCTTTGAGCTTTATTATTGTTCTGGGATAGGGTATAAATATTTCCTAATTATATATAATGTATTAACATACTTCTTTATAACGTTGTTTTGTTATAGCAATCATATAACTAAAACTGGGTGGTATCTATATCCGGATGCTGTCCTTAGATTGAATAGGGCTGCAGTATTGGCGTACGCAGAGGGGTGTTGATGGGGGTTGTGACCCCCCCATTGCAATGAAATTTTGTATATTTAACATAGGAATATGTGAGTTGTATCTCTGTAACCCCCCATTGAGTCTATAACCCCCTTATGAACTTTATGCGTACGCCTATGGGCTGCCGATGCGGTCGCATAAAAATATATATTTGTTTTGCATTAAAGAAGTCGAAGCAAGTTCATCATATTCAGAAAATGTTGGAAAACTTTTGCTATAAACAAAAAGTTTAAGTCACCCGACTCTTTAATAGAGTAGTACCTAAAACTGACTTACAAATTGTCGTGACTTCTGACGTCGATACATTGAAGCATATAATTTTATACGGATTTAAACTTAGGTCTATTGTTTGTAAGTTCAAGGTTTAGACATCACTGGAAGGCTCTGCGTTCAAATGCTTGTTAAGTATGCTAAACAACGAAGATATGCTAAACTGTCGGGACGAGTTAAAAGACAGTCAAAGCAAAGCTCTACATATGGCTGGCTAATGGCAGAATAGCCGTGATGGATGTAAACCGGCGTTTACGTAAACGCAACTGGTTTTGGAAAAACGATAATGATTTTATCGATACTCTCACCTGAGAAAAAGGTTATCGGTATCTTGACGTTAATTCTTTTAAGAAGCGGAAAGCATTATTCAAGGAAAAAATGCTTGTTCCTCTATCGATTAAACAACACAAGCTGCTTGCAGTACGAGACTCTTCCCCATATTTCATACCAACAAATCACATCCGTTTCAAAAACAAGTTTTATACGAAGGAGATATTTCGGTTGCCTATTTATTCTTCCTGCCTTCTGTAGACCATCCATTCTCATTGTTCTTGACTTTGTGTCTTTCTTTATGCCCTTGGAATATCCGTTCAATAGCAAAAAATTGACCTAATCGAGGATTAAGGCTTGAGAGGATTACTGGCCGGGTTGAACGTTATAAATGGAGCTATTATCAAACTGTTGGGACAAGTAGGCTTTAGCTTAGTGATTTGAATTTACGATAAAAAGAAGTACATGTTCATAAGATCGAAACGTATCACTAGTTGTTTGAAAGATTTGTGTATTCCTTCGCACATGTATAAACGTTGGGGTCTATGCGACATATTACATAGGAATTATGTAGAGAGTAATCGCAGTAAAGTTCTGCCTTTATGGAAGAAGATCACAACTCAAAAAATGACATTTTTGAGAAATTGTGCAAAAAGTTGACAAAGGCGATTGCTTATGTAAAATATTTTCATATCTGTAATTTATTATATATTATTATATTTATTTAATAATTATATTTATTTAATAATTTATTATATTTATTTAATAATTTATTATATTTATTTAATAATTTATTATATTTATTTAATAATTTATTATATTTATTTAATAATTTATTATATTTATTTAATAATTTATTATATTTATTTCTTAATAATTTATTATATTTATTTAATAATTTATTATAATTTATTTTAAGAATTTATTATATTTCTGCTAGAAGCTAGTTGTGTAGTATTAGTCACTGGTGCTATTGATTACTCTTCGATATGGAAGAACGGCGCAACGAAAATTGTGTCGGTATTGATTATAAAAGACGATCAATGCTTTTGTAAAAGACTCATAAAAATTATGTCATTATCGGCCATAAAAGTTTAGTACTTGATATAAGAAGCTCAGTACTTGATATAAGAATCTCAGTACTTGATATAAGAATCTCAGTACTTGATATAAGAATCTCAGTATTTGATATAAGAATCTCAGTACTTGATATAAGATGTTTAGTATTTGATATAACAAGTTCAATACCTGATATAAGACGTTCATTACTTGATATAATGCCATTACTTGATATAGACGTTCATTACTTGATATAAGAAGTTCATTACTTGATATAATATCCATTACTTGATATAATATCCATTACTTGATATAATATCCATTACTTGATATAAAAAGTTCAGTACTTGATATAATGTCCATTACTTGATATAAGAAGTTCAGTACTTGACATAACGTCCATTACTTGATATAAGAAGTTCAGTACTTGGTTCAGAACAGGGTTATCCAACATACGGCCGGCAGGTAACAATCCGGGCTCACGAGCAGTGTTAATCCGACCTGCCTAAAAAAAAGAAAAAAAAAAAAATTCCCAAAACAAAAATTTCACATTTTTCTTTCAGAAATAAGGAAAACCCGCATGGACAGCAAGGGTGACCCCTTTCCATATCGAAAATGAACAAACAAGTAACCGAAAGAAATTATGAAGAAAAGCATTTAATATTTTTTTTTACGAAACCGCTGGCCCGTGAGATCCGTGAAACATTTTTAAGTGGCCAGCTGCCCAAAAACATTGGACAACACTGATTCAGAAGTTCAGAATTTTGTTTTGATATAATTTGAATATTCAGTGTTTAAATTATATCCACAGTCCATGTGAATAAAAATTAATTCTCAGTTTAGCAAAGTACAACAATTAAGACGTGCTTTCTGGTCAAAATTTACACAAGTTGAATCGATATGAAAACAATAGAAAACTTCATACGATTTTCTAGTCAATGTCGACAAAATTTGCTTTAAAGCATAAAATAATAACACATTTTATGAACAAGAAGGGAAGGTGTGGAATTGAGCTCATGTCAGTATAAAAATTAATGAAAAGCTTACACAATTTTCTAAATAAATAGACACTAGCAGTGTAATTGTCCTACCTAAAACTAAAGCAACAAAAGAGTAATGGATGCCCACAATAACTGACGTTCTTTCACACCGAAGGGAAATCAATGACAGTGACTAAAACAACAGAACAGCTTTCTAGTGTTGGTATAATAAAACTACAGATATGACAATTTGCCACATGGAAATAGCGTATTTTTATTTATTGTTTGCGTAAATTATCTCAAAAATTCTTTTTTTTTTTCATTGTGACCTCCGGAAGCGATTTTATTCGAAAACTACTGCAATGCTACTGAATTGAATTTAATAAAATCATGGAGTTACAGATTAGCAGATGATAAAATGGTAGGATATGGCAACAATATTAAAGTTGGCTTCCATTTTCTTCTATGAAAGTTGGCATTAGATACAACGACAGCTTTGAGCATTTAAATATTAGTTTAATAATTGTTTTGTTTTTCAATAGTTGTCTACAAAGACAGGTAATACGTTCCTTTTATGAAGAATTGTGTTTAAGTTATTTAAAAAAAATATTTTGTGCTTTAAACGAATAATAACCTGTACTTTTTTGACTTTGTTATCGATTCCAAATAAACTTCAATGTAGAAAAACGAAAATCACGTTAGAATTGTTTACGAAAGAACGTCACAGTTTTGGTAGGTGACACTAGCAGAGAAAGAGAATGATAAAAATCTTCGTTTCTTTGGTAGGAGAAAGACACAAGTGGGTGAATTTTGGGGTATTTATTAACATATTTCGGATCCAGTGAAAGTTGCAACATCTATGTAATAGGGACAATAACTGTAGCACATATAATTGTGATTTTTTCTACAAAAAGAGTGAAATTATCGCAGCTGAAAGTTCTGATACTTTAATAGCTATTCAAGTAGCCATCTGCTACAGAAGCGTTTGGGGACAACAATATTCCATGTTCTGATTTGTTGCATTCAACCTGATCTATGAGGGTGGGGCATAGATCCATGACGTCATCACATTTCAACTATTCAGGCATAATGAAGTCCATCCAAACGGACAGCGAGGGGTTCACTCCGAAGCGGGGAGTGTGGAGGGGTCTCCCTCACTAACCGTTCTCTGATTCAGGTAAGAGTAATTTGTTTTCAGGTGTGTATTTTGTAAAAAGTAAATACCAACCTTGTAAAATTTTTTCATATGTAGGCCACACCCTCAGATTAAAAGCAGCTAATCAGAGCACGGAATATTCCCCTCCACAAATGCACTTTCTGCTACCATCATTAGAATCGTACTGATTCTGTTTACACACGATAGCGGTCAACGTTGCCATATAGCCTATCATAATTTCATTGGTTGGGAGATAGTAGAATTCCGTTCGTCTGTGACGGCGTTTCCTGTTGTTGAGTGAAGGAAGTTTCTCCAAATTGATGAAATATCATTGATTGGTAGCTGATAATTATCTGTGATATCGGCATTGGAAAAGATGCGAAAGGCTTAAAAAATGAGATCTAGTGTTGAAAAAAAATTTAAGATTAATTGCGCTTAGGAAAATAAGCATTTGCGGTGACAGTCAGTACGTTTCTGACAATGATAGTAGATGGCTACCGAAATATCCATTGACGTATTAAAACTTTACAATTGCGATAATTTGTTGTAATTACTCTCTATGTAAATCAATATATATGGACCAATGTATTTTTATCTAGTGTTTGTTTTGTATGGGTTCATTATTGTCTCGCACCGAGTCTATATATTAAAAATGGGATATTTTCTTCTAAATTTAACATACTTTGGTTTCCTACTTTTAAAGATTAGATTGCTTATTATCAGACTACACAGGTTTGTTGAGTGCTTTACGTCCTAAGATACTTCATAATACCACTTAAGATGAAACACGGTTCTCCCTGTTCTTCGATGGGCTTTGATCAAATTTTACCCTTGGGGAACGAACTTGAGATTTTTGGTAAGAAATATCGCTTGTGTTACGTTACCCTAGTGAAGATCAACTTTTCCCACTTGCACAATAATGGCATTTGATGTGAACAGATTTTTGTAAATGCTACATGACGCAAGTGTTGTCAGTTTTTAACGAATCAGTGCCTCAAAAAAAGTATTCAATGGATAAAATTACTTTTTGTTTTTATTTACTCAAGAGAAGGATGAATGCCGTTTCCATTGACGATATTCATATTCAAATGAGTAACCCAAGTCTTCTGTGTGTACTGATCTGTCAGAAGTAAAGCAATTCGCCAGTAAATACAGTATATAATTTTTTAATGAGAAAATGCAACTTGTAGAAGGGGCAAAAAGCCTTTTTTTTAAAAACAAAACAAAACAAACTTACTACTTCCATTATGGTTAGACGATTATGTTGCTTTGGCGTAGGAATAACTAAGGTTCTGCTGCTTTAAGACATACAGTTTACGGAAGGAGCTGAACCTCTGGCTCCCATTGAATCAAACACCGGAATGCCGAGTGGTATATCAAATGAGAAAGAGCTCCGTATTCAAAGGGAGTCTGACTTGAAGTTTCCAGTGAGGTAAATAAACGAGTTACTTCAGCGACACCTTACGGCCTTTGATTATAAACTTTGAATTCATTTTACATGACGTTGTCGCATTTGCGCCTCAGAATTTGCTGGGTTTCGGTTCAACTCCCAAATAAGCTTGGTCGTATGCATATATATCGTCGGGGTGATGTCAGTCGTCTGAATAGTGCCACCATGGAGGAACGACTAACAACATATCACTTTTAGCTAGCAGTAAATATTGCCAGGCACTAATATGAAAAAGGTAAACTATCAATGGTGGGCGTAGGTAAAAAATAATAGCGTTGTATTTAATTTTTATAGTTTATTTTGTTGGTGGTTCAAATGAAGTAAATTTAGAATACCAATTTTTCCATAAAATTACTTTACGCTACTTGACCATATACCGGGTGGCCATAATTAAAGAGGAGGTGTTTGGGGATCAATTGTCAAGGAATTATTGGGCCAAACGTAGCTACATTTGATGTGAATTCTGTGCACAATATGGGATTTTGATATTTTCAAAGAGAATGAAAAGTTCTGAAAATCGCCACTAGAGGAAAATGGCTCTTTACCTGATGCATGGAGCTTTATGTGCCAAGAATTCAATTAGAGAAAATAAGAACTAGTATTGATTACAGCGGTCTAAAATTGTGGAAGAAACTAAATAAACATATGAAAGAAATTAACAATACTCAGGACTTCAAAAGAACAACCAGACACAGGTGTTTGTGCTTAGGAAAACTCTTTATTAGGGAGTTTAAAGTCCCTTAGGTGTAACTCCTTCTGTTTGTTTTCCACTTACCTTAAAATCGTATTGTATTACCCCTAAGGTTTAAGCTGCAGTCGCATTTTTCGCAAAATGCGACGAGTTGCTCGAAAATGCGAAGAAAAAATTATTGCCCATCGCGAAAATGCGACAGGCATTTTTAACCACAGTTTATTCTCTGAAAACAGGATTCCTCGATTCCAGAATATCCGTTTTGCACTTCAGCGATCTTTTCTTGTTCCTTTTTGTTTCCTCTTCAAAATTCTTAACAGCACCTGTTAAGCATTGTTGATATAAATAATTTCATTGATACGATTTTTGGAACAACGAAAGCAACTAATATTTTTTAGCATTTTGCTACAACTTTTTTCCCATTTTAGCATTTTTGCGACAGCATGTTTCGAGCCAGCTTAAACCCTGATTCCCACAGTATATATGGAATTCGATGTTGCTGACGTGACCACTCGATTTTCTGTTTTGGTCGTTAAAAATTTCGTTATATAGAAATTTATTTCGTTATATAGAAACACTTTCATATGTAATGACCATGGGGATTTACCAAAACTTCGCTATACAGGTCGAACTTGACCTAATCTGCCAAACAAAAGGGGGTGATAGAAGAGCCCATGTGGAGCATAAAAAACCGTTGCAACCTTGTCCTATCTCTATCCATTTCCGAATTATGATGGAAAGAAGAAAAAATGCGGAAAGTCTGAAAAAACAAAATTTGTGAGGTTACTGAAAGATCTACACGCAAAATAAGCATATGTTTGAAAGAACAGAAAATGTCTTATAAGACGACGTTATTTCCGTCAGGATATCTGAATTTAACGGCGAGCTACAAGCGCTGAAACATTGGCGAAGTGCAAAATCGAGTTGTCGCCAAAATCTGTAACCGACAATTCTGCAAAGACCCTTTTACCTACAATCCGTCAAATTTATCAAAAGCTTGTCCATTCTACCAGCTTTCGAATGAGCTTACAGTACACCATATTGGTATTCAAGTTCAGGAGAAATTTAGCCTTTTGTCTGCAATACATCACTGAAATTGGCGTTCGTCGAAAAAGCTCTGCTGTTTTTTAGTTTTAGGTGCAAGAACGAAAGTTTTAAAGCATACATATACATAGAAATTAATTGATCATAAATGTAATAAATCTCGATAAAAAAGGGATTTCTTCTTGTTTTCAAAATATACTTTATAGTAGTCGCGGAGGACATAGTTACCCACGGTTTGAGGAGTACTATTTGAGAACCACAAAGGCGGACGTATGGGGAAGGTCACAGGGGTCATGACCCTCAAATATATTTTTTCACTGTAAAAAATTCCAACTTTCATGATAAATGAAGGGTGTTATTCCAAGACCATGGCAAATTCTGTCCTTGACCCCCAAAATGAAAGCCTGTGTCCGCCACTGGAGAACCATTTCCCTATATATATTCACTATAGTATCACAGAGACTAGTATTACATTGTGACTGAATATCATTCACTAAAATGTCAATGGCTTTATTACTTTACAGACATCACGCAGAGAAACGTCACAGGCTTTGTTAAGTCACAAATTTCCAATTTCCGTGCACATCAACTTATAATGCGTGTGTCAATCTAATCAACGTGCGATACAACAGCTATTATGTCTTTTAACGTTCAAAAATATTTTATCCTGAATGCTATTTATTTTGGAAAGTTAAGTTGTAGAGTTTATAACTAAAAATAAAAATATTATATATTTTCTCAGCCTAGGCAAATCAAATAATCATTATTTTTAAAGAGACATATAGATCTTACTTAACAGTAAATTGTTTAAAAAATAACTAGCTTTAATAATGTATGTAATTTTCCTTAAAAATTAGATATTAAAATACCTGAAGCAGATGAAAAATTAAACGGAATGAAATTGCCCTTGAAAACTCCTGTTTTTCCATAATCAGAGCTCTCAATTTAACATAAACTCCCCAAATTTTTACACATGTAAAGCTTTGAAATTAAAGTATTGTGGTTATTCCAAATATCAACACTTAACTTCAGGCACGGAAGCAGTTCCACACCTCCTTGCTGTACAACTAAGCAACTGAGTTCGTTTCGTTTTCAGATCTTTGCAATTACGTCACGTTTCCAATTTTTTGAAATTTCGACGACTCGTTTCGATAAAACGGGTGATAAATTTATAACAAGGTTTAATTGATGCTAAGTTCAACTTGCTTTTAGTCCATTTCTAAGCACTTAAGGAATGTTAATTATCTTATCCTGTCTTGTCTAGTATGTCTTGCGCAAACTCACTTGCTTTTAAGGCAAGCTGGCCATTATTCCATTAAAGTTTCTTTGTTGTTTTCGCAGCCTATTACCTAATGCCTGCATTTTAGAGTGTTTTTTTTCCTACACATTTGTTAAATAGTTTATTCTGAAAGTGAACGAATGACGTTAAAGTTGCCTTTTCTCTTGTTAAACTACACTACTTATTGATCTTTAATTAACAAAGACATAATAGTATACATTCCACTCCGTAATTTTTATTTAAAGGCTAGGATTGAGTATAACGATCTTTATATATTTTGATTTTTTTTATTGCAAACTATCATCATAAAGGAAAAGGTAAAAACAGCAAAGTTTTAACTTTTTCAACTCTAGTTTAAAATATTACAATGCTTAGTTTATGTGTATTCTCATTTCAAGAGGGTTTTTATTGTAGGGGAATTTCCATCTCAATCTTGGATAGAATATGAAAGACTTCTACAACTGGGGTGGATACGGTTTTATTTAAAAATATTAGAACGCCATATTTATGCATATTAATAATTTTACTTTACAAAAAAGTACACCCATCCAAAAATACTGACATACTCTCAGAGTATAAGTTATGTTGAGAGTACAACAGGAAACTAGGTAAACTAAGGATTATATAGTATTCATCCCTTTTTTTTTTGCCATTCAACGAATTTCCTTCCTTGAATACTTGACATAATTTATTATTCATAATCATACCAAAGTTGTTTTAAGTATGGGTCCGATATTTTAACGAACAACTCAGGGTTATGAAATTTATGCTGGTCTTGATAATGGCCTTACTGGGATTTACATTATTTATAATTTCTAGGCTCCTCTTCTGCGGTGAACGTGGGAGTGCAGTGGAAGATTATAAATTCTTATTCAATGCCATGCTGAGAAAGAGTGGGTGCATTTTTATCACGTTTCTATTCTATTATTCACACGACAAAAGTAAAATTTTCTATCACGTATTCTTTATATTTTACTCTTCGTCTATGCAATAGCATGTGCATTCGATTTTAAATTTCAAATCACAGATATACAAGAAGTAAGAGAAAGTGGACAACGAAAAATATGCTGACTTATTTTCCTCAAAAGTTTATCATAGGTGTAGTTTATTGTATTTTTTTGGGAAAAATAATACATACATTCAAGAAACTACTGTTGGTAGAAACCCGTTCCTTATTTCTAAATTAAGCCGTTGCTAAGTGTAATGCGGGCGGATGTAAAACACACGTGCAAGAAATCGAAGGATTTTTGCTTTTTTCAAGAACCACCTTAAGTTAAAAGGAAATTGTTGCCACGGTATAAATTTTTATTTCTGTAAGACCGTGCGGAAATTAGTCGAAGTTTAAAAAAAGGAAGTGATAAAAGACGAGGGGAATCCGGAAGAGTACTAATATTGTCAGCTTTTACGATTTCCTGACGAATTGTCTTTTTTTTACCAGGAAGAGCGGATAAAGCGGATTAGACCGGAAACGTTTCCGGTTCCAGTGATGGCAAGATCACGTGCTACGGTTCAATAAGGTAGAAAATTTCAGCTAGTTTTTTTGCCGGTTTTCATGAGGCAAAGATGTGTTCCAAGCTCTAGCCGAAAATTGTTTTTTCCTTCGTATTTCATTTCTAGCTATAACTCATTCACATCGACGTGCTATTTGTTTCCTATACCAATAGGAAGGATAATTTATTTTCCGCGAGATTCCAATTCTCGGTCTATTTCTTAGCTGAATGGACTTCCTTCTGAGAATGATAACGAAACCCTGAATGGTATACGAAACAAATAAATATTGAGTTTTACTGTGGAACTCGCAGTTTTGGTATTGCTACAATCTCTAGCATAGCGCAATGCAAAATATTATGCTTTTGTATCTTAAATTTGGAAATAGATACAATCAGGGAGATATATATATTAATTATTATATTTATTTATTGTTTATATTTATATCTCACAATTAAAAAAATATATATACATATTCAAAAAATATAATAAAATATAATCCACACAGTACGAAGAACGCAGTCAGATCAAAATAATGTAAAATTCCAAGAAAGGTATGAAACTGAATAAAACAAAACTATTTTGGCCAGACTTCGTTTATTGACTTTATGCAAGTAAAATTTTGTTATTATTGGCACTATTCCGCGTTCGAAGTTAACTGCAGTTTTCCTCATCTCTACATAAATTTATAAATCAAATATAGTTTTTATTTTATAATTTATAAGTTGCTTTTAGAGTGCATACATATATACGCACAGTATATCTCTTTTTAACGATTTTCAAGGGGCAGAGAAAAAACGCCGTTAGGCAGAAAAATACGTTAATTCTATTTGATTGTGTGTGATTCGACGACGCATTTGGCGGGACTCCAAATTATTGTGGTTAAACGAACATATCCGTTAATTAGAACAGCGTTATTGAGAAATATTATTAATGTGCTATCGAGTTTTTCATAGTCATTCAGCGTAACTTCGATTCATATGGGGTAACTTCGCGCCATTTTCTAGTTTTCAATATGTTTGGTTTTAAAGAGGGAGCGAGCTGCACAGTGTCCACTGATGAAGTCTTTAGCTTCTGACAAGGTTGTGAAGCTAGTTTTTTGCTTTGTATTTTGGACATAGGCGTAGAGTTATATGGGCCCATGGGGGTAGAGCCCCTAATAATCTGAAATAAATTGCGATTTTACATATACTGTAATGTATAAACGTACATAAAATGTGCTTGCTCCCTCCCCCCCCGTAATTTTGAGAACTCTGCGTTGATGACTTTAGAAACTTATTAGTTAACATTGTGTGCATAGCGTATTTGGACATTCAGCTGTTTCTCTGAAGTATTGTTTGAATGCTGATTTGAAGCTGATATGCAGCTGAAGTGAAACTGCAGATGTTTAGAAATTGTGATGGAGTATACCTGCAGAAGAGGAGTTGTCAAACATCTAGAAACCAAATTTTACTTTTCCAAGCTGTCTCCTAGCTACAATAAAATAATATACTTCACTGAAATTTCTGATGCCGACTCAAAATTATACCCCAAATTGCCTGTTGACTTTTTGCTCGACGCTCATAACTTATTTTTTGTTGTTTATATCACCACCATTCTCTAATTTGTGTAAATAATCTATAATTTAGGGCTTATTCTTCCATTTCTGGCCATTATCTGTGAAAATATCATTAAACAGTATGTGGTGAAAATGCAAATAGGGAAAATGTGGATTAAAGTTACCTCTCAATGACTGTACAGCTTTTACGAAAAAAAGAATACGGTGACACTAATTATACAGGTACATCAATTATGATCTTTTATTACGGTGTCAAGTATGTACGGTGACACTAATTATACAGGTACATTAATTATGATCTTTTATTACGGTGTCAAGATTATGAATACTTTTTAAAATAAATTCGATATGAAGAGGCCCGGCATTGCCTTCACATACGGCAATCTTAAATCAATTTGTTCAAGCATCGATTGCGTTTTATATTAAAAGATGGAGATTAAGAGGCAAAAAGGGCAGTTTTCCTTTCCACGCTAGATTTGTTAGCTAAAACTGGAAACGTACATTTGTGTTGGCAACCAGGTGTAGTTATTGATCTTTCGTAAACTACATACTTCGTCTGGCTCGTGACTTTACGGTCATTTATTTTCAAGAATTTTGCGTAACGTATTCTATCCTCGGCTATGGGGATTAAAGGACTCTCAAAAATATTTTGAAATTTACAAACTCCACATGTTCGAACTATTAGGTTTGCTAATTACTCCTAAGAAAAATTTTCTACGGTAATTAATGACCTTTAAAGGCAGCCGGTTACTTTTAAACGTTAGGTGAACAAAGTATGAATAATTAGTATCGCGTAATGTTCAGTTGTAAAAATGTTTTAATTTATTATGCATTGTTAGAAAGCAATCTGGAGTATTGAAATGTCAATTACATTTTTGAAAACCAGTTTTTCTAAAA
This sequence comes from Dysdera silvatica, assembly GCA_006491805.2. Classification (NCBI taxonomy): domain Eukaryota; kingdom Metazoa; phylum Arthropoda; class Arachnida; order Araneae; family Dysderidae; genus Dysdera; species Dysdera silvatica. The sequence continues at coordinate 230,080,643 of QLNU02015360.1, forward strand.
TAGTTGAACTTTGGAACGAATTAAAATATCTCATAAAATACATTATAGCTACCCAAAGGGCTTTGTAGATAAATTTTAAAAAACTAGGTTACCACTACAATAGTCCGCATTTTATACGAATAAATTAGTTGGAACAGTTTTGTGGGTAAATACTTAAATTTTAATAATATATTCTTCATATATTTTATAATAAAATTCCCATTTCTACTAATTAACATTACGAAATCGTTATCAGTTTACCAATATATTATTCATCAATTTACCAGTATTACCAATATTTAGTTCATATGGAAAGAATTCAACAAACAAAACATATTGATAATTCACCCAGGTAGATGCTCCGTCTGTTGATTGGTTTTGTAGTAAAACGATCATATTCCTCCAATTTTTTTCCTCGCGGATTTTTTCCTCACGCTTTTTCCTCGCGGATCGGTCTTTGCCTCTGGGGTCGTGCGGGCGTCCTTTGTTTTGCTCCGGGCTATTAGGCCACAGTCTCCGTCCGCGTGAGGCGCCGTTCGCCTTGGGAAAGAGTTCATAGCCTGTGGATGGGACACCGGCTGGATAGCCTTGGTGGGATGGATGGCGTTTCATGCGATTCCTGGTTGCAGGGCCAGTTTGTGCCCGCTTCCTGCCGCTGCGCGGCGCTTTGCACCCGTTCAACGGTGTCCGATGGGCTACTGTATGTGCATCGGCCGGCCGGGGTGTTTTTCTTCCGTGTCATCCATCTAGTTCAACTAATCAAATCATTTTGACGTTGAATATTGTCTGGGATTATAGGCGGCTCTTTTTCGGCGGCCACTCTTCCCATTAAAACTCATGCATAAAATCCATCCATCCTAACTTTCTTACGATCTGTTTGTTTAGGCTTTACGAAGCCAAGAGATCTAAGGTTATATTGCGCCTGGAACTACAAGTTACCGCCTGTTTTGTTTTCTTCCTGTAAACACTTCACAGATTTTACGCCTGCGTTAGTAGCTGTTATAGTAAAGACTCCATAGTTTTTGCTACTGTGTCATTAATCCTAACTTCGTTTACATTCCATAACATTGCAAATCAGTGGTAATGGCGTTATTTAGTTTTATTTCCGAGTTCAACGCGAATGTGGAGCCGTGGGCTTAATACACCGAAAAGTTGGAACAATCTTTTGTGGCAAACTGCATCGAAGATGCGGATAGTCGACGCGCCATTTTCCTAATGGTTGTCGGATCAGAAGTTTACGGCTTGATGAAAAATTTATTATCGCCGGTTCTACCCACCGAGCGTGCCTTGCCACAACTTTTGCGAGTGTTAACGGCTCAGTTCGATCCTGTTCCTTCCGAAACAGTCGAACGTTTCAAACTCAACAGTCGTGTACTGAAGCCGGGTTAGTATGTCTCGACCTTTATAGCTGAATTACGACGTTTAGCTAAATATTGCGCTTACGGCGACTTGTTAGACTTGATGTTACGGGACCGTCTGGTTTGCGGTATACAAGACGAAAGTATACAAAAGAAACTGCTTTCCGAAGTAGGGTTGATTCTTGCAAGGGGTGCGGAAATTTCGTTGGCGATGGAAACGGCTGCCAACAACGCCAAAGAATTCAAAGAAATGTCATCTTTTAATGTATGTTCGTTGAAACAGCCAACAGTTCAGGCTTGTAGCCAAGCCGGGGCCAGTAGGGGCCTGTCCCAAGTTGCCCCATACTCTCTCTCTCTCTCTCTCTCTATATATATATATATATATATATACAGGGTGTCTGTTAACGACCGTAAGAAAAGTATATAGCAAGATTCCTTGCAAAATGCTAATACGAAAATGCTGGCAAATCCATATTTTCGGAGTTATTAACGTTTGAAGATTATCCAATCTCGTGCCGTTTTCATTTGTTAACGCCTTTTATAGTCCAGTTGAAACGAATTGAAGAAATCTTGTTTTTGAAAAGGCGTGGAATAAATGTTTTTGATCGTTAATTCGTTAGATTTATTTTGAAAGCCAACGCGCATGCGAATTTGTTTTCCCCCCGCCAATATGGTAGAATTTACGTCACACAGTCAGTGGTTTTAGTATAGCAACTATTGAGATTTAATTCTTCGCCAAGTGAGTGATTCACTGGTAAGTGATAACAAAAGTGGATGCATAAAAATAATTAGCAAAAAAAAGTATATCCTTTACTTCTCATAATAAATACATACAATCATGTAACATTAATATTTTAAAGAAATTAAAACTAACAAATTAAAAAATGCGTTGATTTAAAATTTGGAGCTGTTCAAGTATTACACAAACACATTTCTGGCTATTTTATAATCGCCCTCTTCCTTATAAGAAAAAATAAGCAAATGCCTGCTTCCCTCCCTTTATGCTTGCGCAATATTTCAGTTCTTAATTTTTGGTATGTTTTTAAAATTAGAATGTAATATATGATGAAAATTATAATACTTATTTACATTTTTACTCTAATATTGAGCATTTATTTATAAGTTCGCTATAATATTAAATGCTTATTAATAAATAGAGAGTAATCACAACAAATTATCGCATTTAAAAAGTTTTAACACGCTCTTAATAGCTATTTTGGTAGCATGATAAAGTATTTTGTTATATTTTTATTGTTAATATGTTTTATATTGTAAGCAAATAATGTGCAATAAATAAGAAGTGGTTTTGATAAAATAAATTTATTAAAAACAATACATTCATTATATAATTTTTAAATGTCGTGAGCCACTTAGCAAAAGGAGCCCACGGTCTAAATAAAGGTGAGAGCCACCGATTAAATAATTAAATATTGAAATGCAATTACCTGCATCTTGTATCTTCTATCAGTCGTACAAGTATTATTGTGTCGTATAAGTATTGCAGTTCTCTCTAAAAGGTTGTCACTTTATGACAATGTGCTTCTTCTATTATTTTCTGTGTCTTACTTAAGTATGTTACAGACCTCCCCTCCCCGTTGTCAGAAAAAATAAGCAAATCTAAACCTCACTCCCTAGCCCAAAGATGCGCACACAATACTTGAATGGTCCACTTATTATATTTGTATTTTACCTCAAAATTTAAGTTGTTATTGAGTATGTTTGTAAAAACTATTGACGTCTGCAATATGTAGCATAGTAATTAAGCAGAGATAGTTAACTTTTTGAGAGTAAAGAAAACGTTTTTGATCTAATGTAAGCACCTTAGTAATCCAGTAGAGAGGAGATCCTATTCTTCGGATCCGCTGAGCTAGGTCATTACATCTAATAAGTGCGATTGAATTTAAATATATCGTAGTTCCAAAGTCACATTAAACCATCGGTTTCACCGCAGCTAATCCTTTGTGCAGTTTTGAGATGCAAAATATGCGATCTTATCCAAATACTTTAAAATTATCAAATTTACGTTTAAATTCAGCAACTATATTGATGATTTTTTGCCGCAAAAATGACAAATTGATAGGACAAGAATGAATTTTTGATATTTTCATTTTTTAATGTTGGGAAATATATTATGCCTTTTTCAAAATATATAATTTGTGGCCAAGCGAAATGAGTTTTCCTAAAAGCACAATTCTTGTGCTATTTATAATTTTAATTCCTTATTTAAAGCATCTAAATATGTAGTCACATCACCATAAGCAAACTTGTTAAAAATCAGTAAGTGCCTTTTTTGCCCATGTTGAAAATTCATATCCGGCTGTGCTAAAAATAACTTCACGCCATTAAAACAAGCAAAACGTTGCATGAACGCTTCACGTTAGAAAATTATCTAATTCTGTTATTTATAATAAAATCAATACATTCTCATCTAATGTTGTGCTAATATTAAGGCACATCTATTGAAATAATGTAGTAGTTAATCGTTATGTTATTTTTGGTTAAACCATACTATTGCGGTAATCAATAATTATCGTCCTTAGTTCTCATATTACATTGCATGTAATTATTAATTATAGTAAAAAGAAAACATATATCATGACACACAAATATTGATGTATATGTAGTATCCAATGATTTTGTGACTAACTATAGAAAAAATTATATTTTAAATAATGCTGCATATAGCAAAAAAGTGTGTGAAGAAAGCTCCAAGTAATCGTGATCAAGTGATTATAATAGATTACATTTTCGCGTACTCACATCTGTAATTGTAATTGAATGTTTTGAAGTAGCTGTAATCTGCAATATAATCATAATCACACTTTTAAATTTCATTTA
>QLNU02015360.1:230093301-230110414 GCA_006491805.2 Dysdera silvatica
ATACGATATATATGACAACGTAAAGCGGGTAAAAAGTTATTTTTATTACATTAGCCAGGCTTTCGGCTGTTCCATTGGACAGCCATCATCAGATGCAGAATGAAAATGATATCGAACATCGAATACAAACATTTAAAATAAAGTAAACGATCGTGAAACAAAACAAGTCTATTTCGTTTTTAGACTTACTTATCTTTAGATCCAACTCCTGCCTGAATTTTTCCGTTTCTCACAAACCCAGAGTCACCAGCTTTCCCGCTGTACAAGTCTTCACAACCTAAATCACACATAGAGGCAGCTGTATTTTCACGTGTGCGTAGGGCATATGCTATATGCAGTAACAGACAACTTTTCCACGAAGAAATCAAAATTATTTTACTAAAACGCTTCATCTGGCATACCTTCTCAAAGACTCACCAACATTTTAATAAACTCCACAGAGAAGCCTCCCCAATTTTCACCTCCACTCTTTCCACCCATTATCAACCATCCAAATACGTCGGCACTTGCTCTTTTTACCCCACTATTTTTCCTCGATTAAAAGCATCTTAAAAAAGCATAATCGCGCCTTCGCATATAAACGCAATCACAACATCTTGGACCTCCTTAAAAACGATAGGGACCCCCCTTAACACAACTGAAAAAGCAGGGGTTTATACCATACCCATACTCGACAACACAATCAACACTTACACTCATTACATTGGTAGCACACTCAGATCTCTACGCATCAGGATGAAAGAACACAAGGCTGACATTAAACTTAACAGAAATTACACTAGCCTCGCACAGTTCGTACACACAAACGATGCCGTTTTACTGTTTCAGCATACCAAAATACTAGCTCCAGCCGGAAAAGTGAGAAAAGTTTAAGGTTCAGAGAGGCTATAGAGATATTTAGCCAACGTTCATTTATTTGTAATACCGAACAACATATCCCCATCAGCAATGCTTGACAACATTTATTTCAAAACCCTGCCTTGACTACAACTATAACATTATTTATTTACCACCATTTTACTTTTACACACTATACATTTTATATTTCTATTTCCATAATTCATTTTACCATCAAATATAATGGTCTTTAAGTTTTTTACAGCGGCACATTGATCTTTATACCTGCACGCATCACGATTGTTTGCTTTATTTGAAATGTTTGTATTCGATGTTCGATATCATTTTCATTCTGCATCTGATGATGGCTGTCCAATAGAACAGCCCAAAGCCTGGCTAATGTAATGTAATAAATAACTTTTTACCCGCTTTACGTTGTCGTGTACATATATCGTATTACTTCATCAAGCGGTGGTATTCTCTCTTTAATTAGAAATATTTCCATTTGTGACATCTTTTAATCTTTTATACAAATTATTAATAAATTTCCTGTTTCTTTTTTTTCGCTTTTGAATTCCTGTATTCATCTTTACCATTTCTGATTTCATTCTTTTGTTATCTTCTATAATATTCACAAATTCTTTTGAAATGTCCTTGAACGATGACCTCATGTCGTTAATCATTTCGAATGGACTTTCCACTCTCTCTGACATTTCACTAAATCTCTGTTCTCTTCCTTCCTTGTCAATTCTTCTTTAAGTTCTCTTAATTCAGTTAAAATGACAGGCAGACGGGACTGATCATCACCCTCCGTATCACTGTTCATCTGACTCTTCTTTCTATTTCTTAATTCGTATCTTTCCGATCTATATTTGTAGTTATAAGTTATGACTTGTTTGACATTACACTATAAACGATATTATTTTACTTCGACCTATAACTATGTATATTAATTACACATCTTCTAACGCGTATTTTGACAGGTATACGACAGAAGTCAATATAATTGGGCTCCAAATCACTATTCCGGTCTCTTGATGCTACTTACCGATAATTTCCTATTTATCATTTAGCTTTATTCCAGTTCTAAAGGCATCACAACTAAACTGGCAATTTAATTCCTCTTCTGCGCTTTTTCTGTATGGCAACACTTTCTGTTTATTTTTGCAATCTGCGTATGCAAATTCGGTTTTGATGTTCTCAATTTCACATATGTAGACCAATATCAAATTGAAACCAAGTAATTTCAGTTAATAAGTCACTGGTATAATCCAGAAGTTCAAAACCCTCAACTTCCTTCCCGCACCTTCTTACATTCGCCCACACTTCCTGTTTGCTTTGATCATTCCCGTCAGTAATCGTAATTTGTCCATTTCATCGTTTAATAACAGAAAACCGGTATCGACCTGAAGTTCAATAACTCCGATTCTCATAAGTTATTAATATTATGTTCTGTTTAAAATATTGAAATGCGTCGCCGGTTAATTTCTTATAGAAGACACAACACTATTGTATATTTTTTTCATACGTGCATACACAAATTAAATTTCGTGAAAGGGGGCCCCAAAAATTATTGTGGGGGCCCCGAGATTTTCCCATACGCCCCTGTGTGTAGTTGCATACATATTTCACTCCTTTATACTGTTTTCTACAGCGACTTCTTTCGTCTGTCTAAATCAGCGTTTCTCAATAGGGATTGCCCGGAAACCTAGGGTTTTGCAAGAAATAGTAACAAATAGCAGTGACGGTCGCATACTAGTTCATGAGCACCATGGAACTACAATACCCACCTAGTCAAATAACTAAACACCGGTAGTGGTATTGCATTTTTTTTATGGCTGTGGAGATATGCGATCATTTCTTTTATACGAAAGTAAACCTTAATTTGAGGTCTCTTAAACAAGCAGTTTGAATCCATTTTTTGTGTTGTCAATAAATTTTTTATATTATATAATGATATAAAATTACCTATTCATAAAACCTGCTATCAGACAAAAATATAGTGTATTTTGCTGAAGAACTTTGAGCTTATAAATAACGGAGAAAGATATTAATAAGGTGCCATATAATATTTTCTACGTAGTAGTGCTCTCGAACGCGAACACTATTTCAACGTTTCCACAAGGGCATAAGCAATGAGTAACACTGGATTTAATAACTTCTGAGTATGCAATAGTGTGATAAAATAAGTGGAAGACGATACGAGGTGTGACTATGATACCATACTTGAGACTTTTCAGCTCTCGAATCATCTGGAATGGATAGTCTCTTCTGTTATATGGTTATAAAATTTATCTCGAATTTACTATCAGAAACATATTAGTCTTTCCATGGTAAAAAGTTGTAACGATACTTATTAGTTACATGTTAATAACTTTTATATTTGGTAATACTTTTTATAAGTAAAATTTGTAAAAAAAAAATAGTAATAAAAATTGAATATTGTAATAGTAATGTACATTTGAGAAGAAAAAAATCAAATAAAATTACCAAGGATTAGGATCAAATTAGTCACGATGGGAACTGAATACAAGGCAATCAAATACTGGAATGAAATTACTTGTGATATTAAAGACATAAATATTAAAAAATTATTTAAAAAAAAGGTTATTTAAATTTCTATCTGATAGCATTATTTTGTCTTCTCGATTTGTTGGATCTCCAGTAGGTTAAAATTTATTTTTTACTAGAGACCCGTCATTTATTCGCAGAGCACCTATAATTATGTATTTATGATAGATTCCTTATATGGCATACTATTTTTTGCTATTTGTAACAGCGACAAATCAACAATATTATTATTGACTTCATTATTTATTTTTAATTTTGGGATATTTCTTAGTTTATTGTATTTAGAAGACTTTCGATAATATTTTCATGATATTATTTTTCGCTGAGTCGCTTCGAGTAAAGTTGTTATTTTCAAATGGTGATAGGTTCCCATATATAGCGCATAGACGTATAAAACTATTTTTAAAAGTACGCAATGTAGTCAGTTGACTGATTTCTCAGTTAAATTTCCTAGTTTCCTTTTTCTAACACATTTCTGCATATAATGAAACTAAATTACGGCTATAGAAATTTTATATATATCGAAATATCTTGATGTACATTGTTTTTAAGAAGGTTTTTATTACCATGTAAAGATGGTTGAAACCGGTCCTTGACCGAATCAGTGAGCGGTTCTGCCCATCTCTAAGAAGCAGGTTAAATCGCCACCCTGACTAGCATGGGCGCCCATACGAGTAATTCTGGGGGAGGGGCTGAGAAAAATTAACGAGTACTTCTATGGGGGGGGGCTGAGAAAATTAACAAGTACTTTTAGGGAGGGCTGGGAAAATTTATTACAACATTCTCAAAGCTGTCGAGAATTTTAGTGAATGTACAAGATACCAAAACGCTACAAAAATAATTGATACTGCTTGACAATTAGTAATCAGTAAAATTACCCTATTTTAAAATGTGTCTGTAAATATTAGGTATATATATTTATTAATATATAATTAATATATTATAATTAATTATAGGGCAAATCAAATTTTTAAACTGCCAGTGGGGGTTCGAGCCCCTTCTGCCTCCATATGGGCGCCCATGCTGACTAGGGTTAGTAACCGTTTTGTTCATTTCCATTACCATAGCTTGACAAATAACGGGGAAATGTGTACGCCAGACAACAAGGGCAGTCGCCTGCTTCAAAGGAGGAACCTAGTAACCTAATAGGAAAAGAAGATTTGCCACTCCAAACATCTAGTCGCCAAAGGCGACCAGGCTAACGGATTTATTGAGCCGTGGTCATTAACGATGAAAGTGAGCTTTCGATTCCTGATAGGGTTTTGGGTTCGATACCTGGTTTGCGAAGGTCTTTTTTTTTTTTTTTAAACACAAGGTTTACCGTGACAAACGAAACCACGAAGAACAATTATTAATTGAGAAAAATCTGAGGAATACTAAAATAATTGAACAAGATGTTCAAAAGGTGGAGGTTTTATGATCACTTATAGTGGAAGTGGTCTTCCAACATTGTATAGAGTCCAATACCGCACTTGCGAACGTTTCCTTTTTCTTTAAAACACTTGTTTTTCTATGATAAATAAAATCATTCGCCATATAAAGAAAACAGGGAGCGTATGTAAGAAGATTCCACACTCTCCAACTGTAAAAATCTAGTTACTAAAGACGAACGGGTTAGTCGAGTCTTTTGAATTATTATAGCAACAAAGACACGTAAAACATGCATACATCTTCCCTCCTATTTTCAAGCTAAGACTATCCCCAAGATTAAAGTAGGGTAAGTACTAATTCGAAATTTAGCTAAGAATACTTACGAATGAATATAAGTTGAATGAAATGAAAATGGACTATACTGTGACAATTCGATAAAAAGATGATGTGCTTATTTAAAAATGTAGTAAATTGCTTCCCTATAAAATGTTTCCTATCGAATACAACAATTTATTGACTATCACAGTAATTACGTTTTTACATAAACACATTCTGAAAACTTTTACTAATATTTGAATATATGGTAAATTTTTTTTCTATTTTATCACATGTGCAAAAAAGAAAATTTTTGAGTAAAATATAGAAATTTGACATTTTTATAAAATCGATACTATTTGTTTCCAGTAAAATTATATCCCAGAAGGGATTAGTTTAGTAGCAGAAATATAAGTTTCTGAATGAGATTATTGATTTTTGATCGCAGAGAGAAGGTTAGTAATCATATAATTGTTAGAATTTCAGCAAATTATTTTATGATTTTTGGGTTTAAACGAATGACCAAAGTTGAGTTTTTATATGGAGTGTGGTTGAAATTTTTTTCTTCTCAATTGTTCCCTAATTTTGCAATTGACGTAAACCTCGGTTTTTCCTTAAAGTAGGTTTATTTTGCATAAAGCGAAAAAACATTGACTCTGTACTTGTTTGCTAATCTGAAAGATTGCGCTTTGTTAGGTAAATTGTTCTGACAGTCTGACAGCAATGGACCAGTGGTTTTCTGTTTTGTTTTGCTTTAAATTTTACTTTTTTTTTACTAAAGCTCTTTTTTAATGACCATTTTTCCCCCGATCTATTTTCTATGTTTACCAAATTTGACATAATCTTCCTCAATATATTTTTTGCTACGAGGTCATGAATAAGTTATTTTTAATTATGGGCACCCTGTGAGTGATTGTAGCTTGCTTATTTTCAAAACCCATTCATTAATAAAACAAATGCACTAAATGAAATATACCACAATGATTAAACTAAATTTAGATAAAGAAATGACATTTTCTGGTAGTTCGCTAACGAATCAATTAATGGTAAGAAGCCTTATGGAAAAAGTATAATGAAAATTTGTGACGTTTAAAATTATAGAAAAATGCAATTTTACACTTTTTTCACAAAAACGGAAAAAGCAGTTTTTAAGTTAATTTCCCGTAAAAGATAAACGAAATTCTCTGTGTCAAACTCCACGACATTAATTTTTTCATTAATTTTTTAAATGCCATTTTAAAAAATAAATGAGCAAATGCTTGTTTGATAGTTGATTTATGTGCTTTCGAAATAGGAAAAAAAATCAAAAGGTGGATGGAGATAAATGAAGTTAAAATAAAGCGTGATTTTCTGAAAAGGTGTCCATTAAATGTATGACAACGCGTTATATGTGTTTTCATGAATATGTGTGTATATTTCTAATTTTCATATAACTTGTCTCTTTCCTGTTTATGGCACACTTCCTTTTCTTACCATTTCTGGTGTTCAAAACTGGCAAACAGGGGCGGCTTAAGAGCAAGGCGAACCGGGCGGCCGCCTGGGGGCCCCGTTTGGATGGGGGAGCCAAACTGAAGTCAAGTTAAAATTTTTTTAATGGACCCAATAGTAAAAAATCTCTTTAAAAAGAGATACGTTTAAAGAATTTTTTAGAGACATCTTTAGAGAATTTCTTTCAGAGACTGTTGGCCACTTTTATCGCGTAGGCTATATGGCTCACTGTGCATCTGTGAAAATCTCCTGTTTTCGCCGGAGGGGGAGGGGCATCAAAAAGCAATCCTTGCCAGGCCGCCCGGGTTCAAAATCAAACTTGAGCCGCCCCTGCTGGCAAAGATATTATTAATAACGAAAGTACTGACATATACTACTTTATTTAAAAGATGTTGTTAATTTTTATGCAGAAGATATATTTTAAATGCTTCAAGAACGCAATTTTTCTTTTCGTAATTTATCTCTAAATTGCATAAATGCAACCTTGTTTCCAAATTCTGAAACAAAATAACGCATTTAAAAATTTATCAACTCGGTTAGTATGAGCAAATCATCATGCGGAAATAAGTTTAAAATTAACTAAAGCTCAAATAATTTATTCAATCACTTAAAAAAACAAAAAAAACAACAGTAAGTAAAAATGAAGGGAGTTCGTTTTCAAACTAGTTTGAATGGAGCGAAAGTTATGAACTTTAAAGAAATGAATTTGAAATCGTCTTAACAAAAGACAAAATTTTATTATATACAACAAAATTTAAATTAACAACAATTTTATTTCTCAGCTTTCTGCTTTTACCAGCACTCTCTCTTTCTGCGGGCACAATCCCTTCTTTAGCTATAAAGGAAAATACCCTCGGGTTTTTACTTAATTAAATTTATTATCAAATTCGATTTTCAGGGCACTTTAAGAAAAAGTGTTCATCGGAATTTTTGGAATTGGGGCATGCTATTTAAGAATAAGGCTTTCACCCTTAAGCGTCAACGGAAGTATATGAATTTGTTTTTTGTAGTAATATTTTGCGTTTAAAGCATGAAATAAATTCAACGTACTGCCTTCAAAACTTTAGCATTTCATCGAACATAATTATGAATATAAAACTGGCGTATTTTGCACTTATTGTATTTTATCATCTAATCTTAAATTTTTATGAAGTCGCTATTAATATATATATTTTCAAAAATATGGGCTAGAATACTGCAAATAGTTTAAAGGATTTAAATTATTAAAAATATTTGGGTAAAGATACCTGCCCCCTATTAGAACCGAGATTTTAAACATGTTTGGTAAATGTCTGATAGTTTCTAAACACAAAAAAAATTATATAGCTAAAAGGAAATATGCAATTTACGTATTTTTTATACAATAAAATGCAAAATTAAAGCCAAAAATTAATCAGTTATGACAATGAGATTTCCTTAATAACTTTCTTTGAGCATAGAGAAGAAAAGACGGATTAAAAAGAAATCTACCATATAAAATAGTTTCAGAATGTGGTAACAAATGTTCTGTTCTATCATATACACCAAAAAGGCCAATTTTTCTATGAAATCCCAGAGTCAAAGAGAATATTTCAACAGCAAAAATTTAATTTATTAAACTAAATTATTGATTTTTACGGCAGAGAAATTTAATAATTATATAAATATACAGAATGATTTAGAATAAATGTTACTGCAATCACTTTTTTAACTGCTAGTAGTAGAAAAAAAGATTCAAACGAAAAAATTTTCAAATTAGGTAAAGATGTTGAATATGTTTTTTATTTTACAAAAGGTGTTATACGCATAAAAATACGGAATATATTATTATACGGCTTCTCTACCAAAAGAATTTCGATTAGAAAAATATTATCTTATATTTAGTTAGTAAAATGAGCGAAAATTTATATTTCTAGGTAAAATATTTTCAGAGTTATTTATTAAAGGTTGAATTTCATCACTTACAAATATTTATCGCTGTTCTTCGGCAAATTTTTGGTGGAATAATAACAACAGTGGGGCTCTATTTCAGGAAAAAAGTTGAAGCTCACATGAAAACTTGTTTTGAACGGCTCACAAACTCAGAATTTAGTCGAAATACTATTTCACTTTCTCAGCTTTTAGAAAGCCATTATTTACTTGGCGACCAAATGTAAAATATTTAATACACGATATCTCAATGATTATTATTCAATATAGAAACATGAATTTTTCCGGGTATATACAAAGATTAAAACACTTTGGTAACTCGAAGTTTTAGATAAATCGAAGTGATTGTCATCCCTCTCTATACTTCGATAACTCGAAAAGTAGCTAACTTGTATTAAAGCTCTTTCCCTTGAGTTTTGTGTTGTATGCTTTAGAGTTTTCATAGGCTATGAAAAATTTAATGAGAGGTGTATTACGAGAACGTGTAGCAAAATGAATTGTAAGAAGTGCCCATAAAGATATACCTTAGTCATTTCTGCACACGTTAAAGGAAAAATTCTACTTCGACGTAAAGCAATCAAATATACATTAAGGGCAGAGGGTGGAATATCTAGTCGGATCATATGTCGGTTTGAAAAGCTAATATGTGAAAAAGGCGAATTGAGGAAACCAGGATAAAGAACTATTTTTTAAAATTTGGAGGTGAGGTCACGTTCTGTGCTGAAATAGACTTTTCTTCATGGACTTCGCGAAAAAATAGAGAAAGAAAATTATATATAATGTGGTAACACTTCAACTGTAAATGAGGTCACATCCACTGCTTTCGCACTTTCAATCGATTGACTCTCCAAACTCCCGGAAAAGGCAGTTTCTTCAAAACTACCATAGAAAAGCAGATGTTCATGTAACTGCATATATGTTATTTTACGCCCAAAGAGTTTATGAAATATGTGTTTTCTTTACATCGAAAGTTCAAATATTTTTTCTTTTACACTATAAATTTATGAAATACTGCGTGTGTTTACTTTAAATAAAACGTATCATATATAAATTTATCTTCGTTGGAATTTGTATTTTTTATTTAATTTCCTTATATTGGATGTATAGGATTAGGTGTATGTATTCCACTGCTTGGCAAAATTAATAGGATAAAATGTTTTTAATTAATTTTTCATTGTTTAATTAGCAGTTCTGGGTAATTGGTGATGATGTGAATTACTTTGCCGTCTTAATATATGATTTTACTGAATCTCAATAGGTGATTATGTCCTATGATTTCTTCTGTCTCCCTATTTAATGCGTTATTGTAAGATACTATATATGGAAAACTGTCCGAATTATAATACATTTTCTAAGTGCTCTGTGAATTTTGACGGTCACTGTATTTAGTTTACTTATATTACATTAATACTTTTGATTAACAATGTATTTTATAACCTAATAAATTTTTTATTCTTCTGAGGTAAAACTAACAATATCGTATAGTAATTCAGTAATTCGGTATGCCAAAAAGCATGTATATTTGATATATGTTCTAAAATATAGCATTAATGTTTTTCATTATATATATATATATATATGTATATATTTGATATAAGACTCATAAATAGCTTTTCTCTGCTGTAAAATTAACATTCTATGTGTAAACTTACTTGATGTTTTAAGGTATTTTATAGTGCGGGAATTATTTTATTTTGATACAATTAAGAGAGCAAATGTACCGCATCAAAAATATTTGCGAAGAATAGGCGAAATAAATGTCATAGTAATGCGTATTTTCAAAATCAAATATTCCGCATTTCGCATTTAACCAAATTTGATAACCAATAGCTTATTGTTAAGATACCTTTTCTTGTTCTCTCTCTCTCTCTCTCTCTCTCTCTCTCTCTATCTAATTTTTATTTCTCTTTTTAAAAATTTTCCAATGAAAATTATACATTTTTTTCACTCCACATCTACAATTCTCCTTCAGCTAAAGGATTCTGCTATGAGTAGATTCAATAAGAAAAATGAACCTTTCTCTTAGAACGAAAGAAATATATCGGATGCCAATAAAGTCCTTTAAGCGCGAAGTAGTTTAGAAGTATAACCACAGAAAATTTTTAAAATATTTTCTGTGTAGTTTTATTAAAATAGCACATAAAGAAATTATTGGTTATGTGGACTCAGTTTTGTAGAAAAGCTAGTTAGCTACCTTTTATATCAGAACAAGTATAAAAAACATAGACGCCTAGGGTTATATGAGTTCGTGAGGCATAAATCTCCTCCAATAAATTGTAAGTTTATATGTATTATAATATATATTTAAATTTAATATGTGCTGCCGCCCAATATTTTTGAAAGCTTTATATTGATGATAAAGGATATAATTTTCTTCTTTCTCATTTTCTCTACGTACATATATTCGATGTCTATTGATTTCAAAAACTAGATGACTACTACTTTTTAGATAAAGTTAAAGGCCTCCTTGAAGTCCACAAATACTACACACACTGGACGTTCACACTTCGTTATTCTCAATCAGCTCACTTTCAATTATTGAATATGGTCGGTCCGCTCTACTGTGTTCACTTTGAAATCCAGCTCGTCTTTTTGGCTGAGTTACATCTACACTAATTTTTTCTGTAGGCGATGTGTTAGCACTTTTGCAAAGATTTTGTGAATAGCATTCTGTAAGCTAATGAGTCGGTGATATTTCAAATCTTCTTTTTGTGTAATAGAATTATTGTAGCGGTGTCCTATTGGTTTGGTATGCTAACACTATTAAAACAATTGGTAAAAATATTTTCCAACAATCACCTAGTTTCTTTTAAGATATCTAATGTAATACCATCATCACAGTGAATGTAGTAATGATTAGAATGCTATGTAATTTCGTCAAAATTTGTGAAGCCTAGGCAGAGACATCTTATAACAGCGAAAGTTAGCATATAGCTATGTATAGCAAATATTAAATGATTACTGTTTGTGCGACTGCGCATAAATGCAGGTACACGATGGACTGGAATCGCAATCATTGTGATGTATAAAGAAGATTCCTAGAGAATTACTCTATGCCATACATTCCCTATAAGTGTTAGATGGAGGTGGGGGAGCAGTAAGCATGCGTAGACCATGCATTGTACGTATATGTGTAACTTTCCGGGGGGGGGGGTAAACCGGGATGGGGCAAAAACTGGGCATAAAAAGTCCCAAAACTGAGGGGGCAAATATATAATTTTACTCTTGCTCTAAAAGGAGTGGAGGGACACGTGCCTCCCAAATTACGCCTATGATTTTACGTAATTATAAACACTTGATAGTGTTTGAGAGAGAGAGTATTGCTAGCTGCGAAACCTGAAGTGGCCAATTCGTGGAGTTTCCGGTCTTCTGGGCAATTCTGACTTAACTATCAGGAAATGTTGGAAGCAGTGGCCATAAGGGCTGAAAGCAGTAGTTATAAAAGGCGGGGAAAAGGCTCTTCAAGACCCAGACAGACCATCAGGTGAGAGGATTGTGTGATTAGGAGAAAAATTCAAACAGCTACACTGACGTCCACCATCCAGAGGAAGCAAGAGAGAATTTTTTAACTCTTACACCATTGCCAGACAACTAACAGAGGCAAATTTGCACATTCATAAAGTTTTTATGCTAATTATTCATTACGGAAGAAACGACGATATAATTGGGTGTAGTTTCTAAATGTTTAATGGTATCCAAACAACAGAGAATTTTTTATAAAACCGGTCAACAAACTCAATGTAAAGAGCTCTGGTCCGGTTATAAAAAGTTTATGGGTTCGGTTCTTACAACGTTCCGAAAAATTATTCTTTTCTTTGCGGGTAAATTATCATCTACCGACAAACGTTCATGGAAGAAAGTCTGTGGGAAAACTATTATAATTTTTGTATGAAATAAATTGATTTGGTGTAAAATTAAACTTTCCTCTCGATCTGAAGTAATTTCTGTTACATGCTAGAAAGTCTTGTTTTACATTTGTTTATATAGCCAGTTTTGTTTTCATGTGGCAATCATGTTTATTCTAGTGGACTCCAATCAAAAATGGAAAAATTGGAAGAATCCGTTTGACGTATGTTTGTCAATTCGGTTTAAGCCAATTAATATGGCAAATTTTTAATGTCTGGAAAAAAAGAGATTAAAAAGCGATGAAAATAATAAAGACGGGAATATGCAAAGTTGCACAAGTAGGCAAATTCACCTCTTACTTGGTAATGACAATACAAGAAAGTTGAAGAAAATCACCTTAGGTCGATATTTAAATTTAGTGGGTTTCAATTAGCATTGAATCAGTTCTTGTTTTTTTAATAAATTTTGGCGGGTTAAAAACTGAAAGTTGGAGAATTAGAATGTGACGAGTCGGAAGTTGGCGAATTGTTAATTAATAAATTACTAGGAGCTGGAATCCTAGATCTACTTTATTAAAAATCATTTTTAATTTTGAATTCTATTTGCTATTAGCATATATTGAGTTTAGATCCTTGCTATTAAACCTGAAGGTATGTTCAGACACACAGGTATAAATCCAAAAGCATATTCAGCACATAGGTCAAAAAGAAATAAATGACACTTCTTAACTGAAATTATAATAGTACTGACCTAACTTTGACTGTAACAACGTGAAGGAAATTAATGTAGGTAGTGATTGGACAGTGGGGCTTCATCTTGCTTGCAGTTCTGTATTTCCCACATGTATTTTATTCAATAGGTCATCCGTTGGACGAGCAAAAGCGCTGCAGCTGATCTTGACCAGCATAAACGCTTCAGCGGATCATAAACGGCAACAACTTCCTTTACGGTAGCCAGTGTCAAAGGATTTACAAGAAGTATGGAGGAATATTTCGGCCAGTCCTAGCAGTATGTCATGAAAAGTATGTCTTTGGGAGTCGTTGTAATTACTCCGATCGAAATCCGGTCGATGCTATACAGATTTCGGCGAATATTATCGTTTATTTTTAACATAGGTACCATAATACGTTTGCTTGTATAGTATAAATGTAGCTGGAGAATATACTGATATTCTGAAGAAAATAACACATCGGTAAAGAATAGAAAAAGGTATGTGGTTTTTAAAAAAGAGAGATGGAATATTTCAACACCCTACTGTGTTCAGCAACTATTACTGGAAAAGTGATTAGAGCCTCAAGTTCATCGTTGCATTTTCTTTGGCTAAAGACCAACGAAAACCTTGCGGAAAAGTGTGATTTGGCCCTTCGTGCAGACGTTTAAAGAAAAGAAAACGTGTTCACATAGTCTTGCATCGCTCACCTAGTGCAATTGCTCGTGCGCTATTAAACAACTCGAGATGCAACTGCAATCGTTTCCGTGAGTTACACTTACCTACTATTATAATAAGTCTCTATCAAAATCAATAATATAAACGTGAGTTTGGTTGATTTGTCTTGTTTATTATTTAATTCGGTTTAAGCTTGTGCAAATTTTGGAATGGATCGATGGAACTGGAAATATTTCGGTCTAATTCTTATTTTAGCTTAATTGTTTCGAACGTTGGAGTCGATTTTCAGAAGCAGTGTCATTTGACAAGAGTTTTAATCTATCCAAACGCTGTAAAATTTTATAGCTACTTCATATATAAGCAAACCATTTCAGTATCAGTCTATGTATTTTTATAGCAGGTGAAATTCAAATGTTGTTTTTATTATTTGAATATTTTCATATTATTATATTTTTTTGTGTATTCTCTTGTGTACTTCGTTGTATATTTTTCCTGTGTACACTCTTGTGCACTTTTTGTGTGTACTGGTTACGTTACTTGTATGTTTCATTGTGTACTTTCTTGTGTATTTCTTAAGAAAAGAACTAATATGATGCGGAAATGGTGATGTAATGAAACGGAAGCTTTTTTCCCCATTTATGGGATAAAAACCTACATTATGTTACGATCGCACAAAAATTTGCAATGAAATTTTCAGTCTTCTATTTGAAAACAATATTTAACTACTTTTTTAATTACAATATCATGAAAATCGTAAAAACATACAGTTTTTGTTCATTTTTTATTGGTGGAAGAAATGTTCAATTACCAGGTTTGTGGATTGCCATAACCACGACATAAAATTGGGAGTTGATATTACACAAACATTAAATCTTTAGATTATTTAATAAATACTCTAATATGGGTATATCATTCCAAATATGGACATGCTATTTATGCATAAGTAAATATAGATTATTACATCATCTCTATACACGGGTGTACGTTTTACAAATGTGTATGCATACTGACATGAAAATGGGCGTTCACTTTCTCCGAAAAAATGCTGATTTATTCTGAAATTTTAAAATGCCAAAGTACACGAAAAAATTACAAAATTTATTTCCCATGTAAGTCTGCTCAATTTTCTGTTGAGTGAAATTCTCTCGTTTTGGTTGGACAGCAAATACGGGTCTAAGCTTATTATGCATATAAGTTGTTTAGGTGCCCATTTCACGTAAAAATATGCATCTAAATTAAAACTATTTACAACCAAGAATACTATAGAAAATTAAAATAAAGGCACCGACTAAAATTTTCTTTTTAATATCAATTAAACAGTTCAATTTTCAATGTCATTTTATCAATGGACAGAAACGTTATTTTGAAAATTTTGAAAACAAATTATTTATTTAAACAAATAATTACTAATATAACAATAAATTAAAAGTCTGTCACTTTACCTCTCTCTCTCCAAATTTTCTAGTTTGCTTAATAGAGGCAATGGCTAAGACGAAGTAGTAAGGTCCGTAAATTATTGGTCCATTTAGCGTCCGTTGTTGACAGTGTACTCCATAACGGTTGTCCATCATTGACTGACACAGCTGGAGATAACATTAGCTAGACAACAATAGTTAGCATTCGTGCCGTTTCGTGATGGTCTGCTACCAAAGGTTCAGCATTAATCTCTTCTTCCAGTAAATCACAAGTACTGGCCAACAATCTATTTCCAGAATTACCTCATTACTCCGCTACTAACCTTATTTATTTCTCTCACGTCCCAAATTTACTTACAATACAAAAGATCCGATGGTAAATTTAAATAAAAGGATATGGGTAATAAGAAACGCATTTCATTTGCACACTAATCATAGTCACTAATTATTTAAACTTTCGTGAAACGCAGACATAATGGGTATGATCAAATTTGCTTTGTATGAAGATTATGATTCGAAAAAAAGTCGATAAATATGTTATTACTTTCTTCGTACACATCGAAGAAGATATTTTTTCAAGTCTTGTTCTGCCTTTCAGTGACGTAATAGAACGCGTTGGGCTGTCATAAAAATAACCAGTATAGGTACCTAAATCTCAGTAGATACCTAGCACTTGCTTGTTGGCTTGCTTTTTTTCCAAATCCGCAGTCTTGGGTTTCATTCTCTAGGCAAAAGAGGTTCTTAT
Organism: Dysdera silvatica; assembly: GCA_006491805.2. Taxonomy (NCBI): domain Eukaryota; kingdom Metazoa; phylum Arthropoda; class Arachnida; order Araneae; family Dysderidae; genus Dysdera; species Dysdera silvatica. The sequence goes on from QLNU02015360.1 coordinate 230,109,185, forward strand.
TTCTGGGGAAACTATGTCCCGTAGTAATTTTATTAGCTGTCTTTCCGTCACGAAACACGAACAAACACTTCCCTTCATCTATTTTCACAAATTATATGGAGTTGATTCTCTTTTTTTAAATACAGCGACTCATTAATAGATTGCTAATTTTTCGGTGTACTAGTATGTTTAGGAATAAGGAAAATATTTATTTTCATTCATAATGTGTTATTTGTATTCCTACTGATATAAACGTAGACAGAAAAATAATGTGTAAGTGTGCAAAAATTACGAAACAAGCAGTAGATTGTGTGAACAGATCGTACCTAGCAGCGAAGAGATACATCTATTGTGTTAGTGTGTATTTAGGATCAAAACCCAAACGCAGTGTAAAATTCAAATACTAATTTTAATTGTTTGGATAATTTTTTTGTTATTTAAGCCATTTAATGAAAAGTTTTATTTTCTTTATTGAATTTTGAAAGTCTTACTTTTCAGTTTCTAAGTTTAGTATAACAGCACATGATATAAATTTCCAAGAAAATCTACTTCTAAAACTTGTCAGACATGTATTCTATTTTCCACGATGGAAGATTGTTTTACAATTGTTTGTGGTCAAAGTTATTTGCAACGGTTGATAGTTTGCACTATGGAAGTTAATATGTCACCCGCGACTTTGGGTGAGAGGTACCAGAAATTGATTATTGGCCCGATTATTGATTATTACAGGCCCGATTATTGATAAGGTCAGGGCTCAGGGTCACCAGTTTGAGCGGAGTCCCCTAAATTGCATTTTTATTTTTAGAAATTGATTTTGGTTATTCACATTTGACCAGTGTCTAGAAAATTTTTAAGTAAAGACTTACTTTTTTGGGGGGTTATTTTGGAAAGTTCACCCTAATTTGGAGGAATTTAAACCTGTCACCGAGCATAAGGAGGCCCCCACCTGATACTGTTCCTATTGCCCCTATTTGTTTTAATCGGGCCCTGGGAGTTGGGGTTTAAGTGTCTGTGATAAGTCAAAGAAGTATATATTTTACACGTATTTCAAACTATTTTACACATTACTTTCAATAATTTAATAAAATCTGACGCGTAAAACGTATTTTATAACAAGTAAGCGTATGCTTCATATCGAAGGATTGTAGAATACTTTTATTATTTATACCTAAAATATTATTCCAGAAATTTAAAAACTACACGTACTTTCACATATACACTCTGTAACAAAAAAATCGACGCACCAAGAAG
>QLNU02015360.1:230124239-230144568 GCA_006491805.2 Dysdera silvatica
AAATCTTAAATCTCTTTAAATATTAAAATAATTTTCTTTATTAGAAACATATTTATATTATTACTCATACTTATTTTTATGTATTTTTTCTCATTTTATTCTTTAATTTTGTTATTAATGAATTATATTTAAGGTTATGTATTTAGATTATATATGTAATAAAAATTAGAAAAAATATATGAAAATAAATATATGTTATGTATGTTAACTGTGGTGTGTTGTATGGTCATACATTGTGAAGAGTTGTTGAGTTGTAATCACTAAATTCCTTGACTTGATACAAAAGTATTTCGCTCCTGACAGGCAGTTTAGAAATGGAAGGAAACGGAAAGCTAAACTTGTTGCGAGATTCTTGTCTACAGCTTTTATTACAAAAGCACATTTCTTTATAACTTTTCATTGTCCTATAAAGTTAACAATGTCTCAAAATAGATAGATGCATTGGTTTTGATTTAGTTAGATATTCTCGGCTGTTCTGTTATTTAGTGACTTCAATTGACGAAACTGATCTAATTCTAAGGATAAAGATTTGGAATAAAAAGCTAAATCTCTTTTATGGTCAGTTAGAAGAGGATAGAAGAGAATTTATTCTAAAAATTAAGATAGATTGTGTGTTTCAATTTGATTACTGTTTATAAATGGCTGTCGTTGATTAAAAAAAATTGAAGGGAGAGAGAAGAAAGACTCCTCTATCGCACAATTATTGCAAATTTGCTTTGAGAAGACTCGTATTTAATTATGATATCTATTAACTGAAAATTATTTTAAGAATTAATATCAATTTAAGAGGGAAGAGGGATTAAACAAACTTATGACTCTTTTATTGGGTGGGGGATTTTTCGTTATGTATATTTCACATCAGTTTCTAACTATGTTAACGTTGCATGTTATTAGTATGCTTATATCAAATAAGCGTTTCATTTTCATGGGAGTTAGAACATTTTAAGCGATAAATATCGTTAGATGAAATATCTCAACCTTTGACATTTGCCAAGTTAACAACAGTTAGTATGTTTATTAACGTTTGTTAACAGTTGCTTAAAAAACAACTATAAAATGTGTTGTTACGTAGTAAAACATAACTCTTGTTTAAAAAAATGTAATATGTATACTTATGAATAGGATTTAACAATTTTGAATCAATTTATGACTTTGAAAGTGTAATCTATAGAGAAAGTTACAGAAATTAATGTTATCAATATTGATCATTGAGGTTATTGACTTTCTAAATTCATCATAACTATAGGATGCGTTGTCCCTTTGAAATAAACAACATTTCAACACTTTGATTGCTTTCATTTTTGTACTGATTATAATTGCAAAATTGAAAGGCATATTAATGTGATTGTAGAAAGTTATATAACGATAGAAACTTGGGGCGCAGAATTGAAGTTCAACAAATTTCAAACTGTCTTTTGGCCAAGTTGGTAAATGGAGATCAAAGTTTTGCGTGTATCAAGCCTGTATGTGCTAAACCGAAACTTTTATTCCAAGTCGGCTTGCCGTGACACCAACCCAGGGAAGTTACAAAGAAAGCAATCTTACTTTCAGAAGGCAACTTAATGGGTTTCGGTCCTTCGTAAAGCAACTCTAAATTGCCTTCTTGTAAAGCAACTCTAAATTGCCTTCTTGTAAAGCAACTCTAAATTGCCTTCTTGAATAAGTAAAAATTTTTCAAAAATATGATTTAAAATAAACACCGAGCAGGTAATTTTTAAACGCGGTAAGAGGAACTTTATGGTGAAATTGAGCAAAAGTGCCAGATGAAACAGAAATATACATCACGAAGAATGAAATTTCGATTCTATTGTTTTGCAAAACACTTAATATTAAAGCTACATTTTATACTGTGATTCTATTTGAATGTGTTCAAGACTTTTTCTTTATCCAGATACGGTTTTCATTTACCGAAAACATTTTGTTCAAGTGTATGCTTGTCGTTTTCTATGTACATATTATGTACCCTCATAGGGAAAAGTTGCGAGTGGCGTTAGCAAAATTTTCGCTCCAATATTAAGATAGGTAGTGAGAAGTGTGCTGAAACGTATCTTTCTTCATGAGCGAAAAATAAAACGTACAATTTCTCCATTAATTGTAATTAGGAAACGAAAAAAACTATTATAAAATCCATTTGTATTACTTTTACTTTACTTATTTGCGTAGGTAAGATGTCTTCACAAACTGTTGAGTTCATCTTAATTAGTGTTCAACATGCATATGCAACTCACCCATTTTTAACGGATACCTCTTTAACCAGATGCCGTTCTGACTGCTCTTTCCGTTTAAAAGGTGTCGATTGAAGTCCACTAATTTGCGGCCGCATTTGTTTAAATCGGTGTTACACTATTTTCTTACTGCACGTCTTTTATTATTTTAAAAATAATTATATCATTTTAAAATAAATTAATTTAGAAGTTTCCAATATGACACCGCAATTTTACAATTTTTTTTCTATGAGCAGCTTAATTTTCAAATGAACCGGCAAAATTATTAACCGGCCCAAGTTCCGGCCTCGTCGTTGTCGGTTAAGAGGGAGTGTGCACTCTATGTACGTGGATATCTACGAGCGCGAATCATACGATACATATCTAAAGATTTGACGTTTTGAAGAATGAATTAGGTACATGTATAAAATATGATTGCTAATGAAACTGAAGTTCTACATTTGAAAGGTGAAAAAATATAGAACGTGCGTTTTCTATGGTACTAGAGCATAAATAAATTTGGCATTTTAGCCACCAAAAACTATATAACTGTTCTATACAAAAGGGATTGTTCAATCTTTGTTTCTTTGTGATTGCTAGGCTGATAATTTATTCAGGTACAAGTTTACTTTATGAATGTTTAGGCTTTCATATTTATCATCATGATACTACTATATATGAATGTAATCCGAAGGAGGAAAGAGGAAATAATCCGATACATTTGTTTTAAATACTTGGTTCATTTTATAAATCAAAACGCACAGAAATAATTGACAATTCTGTATATATATCATTGGAAGAGTTTGCAGTAAGACTGAACTGAAATGAAAGACATGTCCAACAAGGAGCTGTCCAAAATAGGCAACTTTTCTTATTTTTCGAAACGAAATTCTAAACTCCACTTTGTCTAAATGAAACCATAGTTTTTATAGAAGATGATTAGTCGACATATAATATCTCACTTACACGTGTCGTACCTACCTCATTATTTAAATTATATGCACCAATGTATTACCGATCTTCAGTCTTTCGGTGTTTCGCATCTATGTCCCTGGAGTAATGCGTTTGGTTACCATGCAGATAATGAGGTTTTAGTCTAACGGGTACCCAGTGCCTGTCGACTTTTTTCTGCAAATCCATAGCCAGAGATTTTGTTTTGTCGGCAAGCAAATGGAGTTAGAATTTCTCGGAATACTGAAGATCCTGGTGCAGTATACTCCTTTTGCCAAAAAATACTTATTAAACATCTCGCATTTACGAAATTTGCGGTAAAAGATAGCTATAACGAATTCAAATCTATAATTATGCGGATATAATGCTAAAAATCATAGATATGGTCAATCTGTTGGTAAAGTTATTTTTTTTTTACTTTGGCTATTTTGTTACTTATATTACATAATGATCTCTTTTATTTTGTAAGCGACTTTTTACAAATAATGTAAGCAAAAAATAGGTGCATACGGCAATGAAAACCATCATTAAAATTGATGAGGGTGGTTGAAGTATACGAAAGAAATTGAACTTTGTTATGCATCAAACAATAATATAAAAAATTGGGAGCTTTTCAGTGTAGTTGTCTGACAACGATAAATAGAGGAGCCCGAAAAGTTTAGTTTCTTTGTCGGAGAGAATATGCATTATTTTTTGAACGTGCTTGTATCTCACGACACTAATGACTAGAAAATCGCGTTATTTTTAACTCTAATTAGACTACCTAAAAGGGCAATTGCCTTGAATAGAATCTTTCTATCAAAAGAAATTTGGCCCACAATTCATTCGTAAGCTAGCTTTTTGTATGAGGCAATTTCACAATTTGTCTTTTAAAACGAAACAAATAACTAATAGGAGGAGAAAAGTTCCAATTTTTTAGTAGTTTAATTTAAATATAGCGTATGATATATTCTACCATACGATAAAACATTACAGCTTAATTCCTAATTTCCAGCTTAACTTCCTTAGGCAACTTGGTCAAAATCTTCTCATTAATCAGGTTTTAATAGTAATAATATATAGCGAAATATAGAGGCACGTTTGCAGAGAAAGGCGGCTAAACACAGCGCCTTATTATACCAATAGCTGCATTAAAAGGGTATAAACATGCCTTAGTGTCCCTTGAAGAATACTAGACGAGGGAAATAGAGAAATTAAATGTTACAAAAACGCATGAATCTACTCGATTTTGCTAACAGTTCATAAGCTATTGTGTATCCTTAATATTTATTTCATGAACTTTTAAGAAACGGATAAATCTTTTGGAGATACTTGTGCACTAGACCTATAAAAATCAATTTTTGGTATTCCACTTTATTGATACAAACCATCATCTCTCTTCTTCCATTCAAATCTGCACAGAAAAAAATTACCATACGCACCCAAGCTAGACTCGAAACAGCGATCGCCAGGTTTAAATACCACATTGAGGGGGAATTCCCTAGTTAAAGAAAACAGATTGTGGTGGAACAAATGCCCGCGAAACGTTCCAGATATAACGTAGCGTAGAAAAAACAACAACACAAAGCGTTGTGACGTAAATCACTGGTTTGATTCCAACTTGAAAGTGAGCAGTTAGATTCTCCGCAATCCTCTCTTCTTTAATTAATTAGTGCCTCTTTGACGTATTAGACTTAATATGAAGTGCACATTCACTGATTTTAAATAGCCAGCACTATTAGAGGAATAGACAATGATGTCTTAATGGGTGAGCCAACGGGACACGGGCCCCGGTACCCGCACAAGTTATAATATTGAACTGAGTCTTTAGGCTCATGTTCAGCTCGTGTTCAGCTCTTCCTCTTTAAAAGATTGTAAAGTTATAAAATTTATATTTAACTTAAGCGTATATATATATATATAATGTTAACTTTTATAGTCTGTAATACAGAAGTACGAGATTGAAGTTTGTAAAATGCAGTTTAAGAGTTATAGAAAGATCTTATTTAAAAGTTTAACATTTTAAAAGAGCAAATTCGCAAATTATTTTACAGTAACTATAAATTTATTCTTAAATACAAAGTAAGTAATTTCATCACAATGCAAACGGGACATTTGTCTTTATACAAAAATTAAATTAAAAGTGTTGTAGAAATTAGATTTATCTCTGGTTGTAAGGAATAATTACATTAATTTTAACATTGTAACTAGGCCTACTTTATTATTCCGTAAGGACCTTTTGAATAAGGAGTTACTAAGACATTTTCGACGCTGTATTTTATAGTGTGTGTGGAAATTATATTATTTATTGTAATTATACACAGGCTATTATATTAATTATATACTTATATTTTATATTTATTTGTTGAAGAAATTTTGTCCGTATGAATTGTTATTAAGATTAGTTCAATACAAAGAGAAAATTGAGTAAAGAAAATGTACTTTCTCAACTGACATGTATACGTTCTTCAATTGTTTAATTATATACAGTGGAACCTCATTAATATGAATTACTTTTAACACGAATTGTTTCCCGAATCCCCATCACATTTGAATAACTTGGTAATACGATCCCATCCTTTCTGGATAACGTGAACTACTTTTAACGCGAACGAATTTTTTGTTGCCGTAAGTGTTCAGGTATACGAGGTTTGATTGCAATGGGAGAGAGTATACAGTTGAATCTGGTTGATTTGAATGTTTGCGCTAACGTGGTTCGACTGTATACTCTATCGACCATTTTAATTACTCCACCAACAAAGGCTATTTGTATTGCGAGTAGGGAAATTCCAATGTAAAGAGAGGGAGGGAGGTGGTACTATACTTTGATAACGAAATCTCCATTATATAATAATAAATCTCTATTACATAATAATAACAATAATAAATTAAAATTTTATAGTTTTTATGTTGCGTTTTCTGAAATATGACACATTTTGTATAAAATGTTGATTTCCTGATCATTTTGCGTGTTTGTTTTAAATATATTTATCTATAATATAGAATTTTTCTAAGCCACTACAGTGCTAACTTTGACATGAATATCGCTGACGAATATCTTTGTACTTCATTCTGCATTTTGCTGAGATTTTTTAATTTATTTTTAAATAACTAATTTTTCTAATTATTTTTTTTACTATTATAACAGGGACAAGAACTTATATATTTTGCTTTTAACTCCTTGTTAGATCAAAGGGCTCTCTGCTCTACCTCCCCCCACTACTTTAAACTCAAACCGTCCTGCCGTTAGTGTCTCTCTTCGCAGAGTGATCATAACCTTAGATTCGCCGCCAGATATATATTTGATCATAAGATTATTATACTCTGATATATAAAAATATATATATATCTGATATATACTGAAAGAGCATATAGTTAATCTTATGGCGGCAAAAACTAAAAAAATCAATTTCATTTCTTATGGTTACTTTTAGAATTTATGTGAATTTTCCTCCATAATTCTGATGGTGACATATTAACTTAAAGTAAGCGAAACTATGTGGTAATAGTGAATACATCTGAATTATGTGGTTACATATTACAATGAAATTATGTGGTTGCATATTACAATGAAATTTATGTGGTTACATATTACAATGAAATTATGTGGTTACATATCACAACGAAATTATGTGGTTACATATTACAGTGAAATTATGTGGTTGTATATTACAATGAAATTTTGTGGTTACATATTACAATGAAATTATGATGATATAATTAATGAAATTATTAATTCTAATAGGCTGCCCAAGTGCATTAAGAACAGGTAAAAAAAAAAAGACCTTCAGCAAATGTAATTTGTATTTTCGAAAAGTATTTTAAAATACATTTTGTATTGAAAATACAAATTTCTAAATATTTTGTATTGGCGATACATATTTCTAAGTATTTTGTCTAGCTTTGTTCACAGTAGACTAACCTAGCCTAGCTTACCATGGCATACAGGGCACCAATGAACAGAATCGTTATATCCCTCCTGAGGGAAAGAGACGAGGGAAAGACATGTTTTTTTTTTTTAGGACAGATATAGCGTGGAAAAAACAAGTTAAAATTTCAAGAGAGAGTTGGAGGAAATTCGACAAAAATGATTTAAACTAGGAAGGCATTTTTAGAAGTCTTCCCTGTGACAAGAACTTGGTTTTTCTTTCGAGTAAGGCGGAATTTAAAGTTAAAAAGGTCTTTGCAATGTGAAAGAAAGGGGAGGCGGGGGAAGGAGTCCTTATGAATTCCTACCTGTGTAGGGGCCATAGGCCAAAAGTGTGTACCTAACCATTTGTGAGTGTTTGGTGTGTGTAATATGCTTGTGTGCATAGGATATACAATTACAATGAAATACATAAAATACATACAGTGCGGGTACAAAAGAGACGAGGTTATATAAATGGCAGTTAGTTGATCGAGCGAAAGACGAGATTACAAAAGGAAGGCAGGTGAGCGAGTTAAAGTCTACTGGGATAAAAATCTGTTGTACGAAGATGCGAATAAAAGTTCGTAAAAGGGAGAAGTTCATGGAAGAGCTGGGAGTTCATGGAAGAGCTGGGAGTTCGTGACGATCTTGAAGAATAAAACAAAACAAAACTAAAAAAAAAGGAACAGAGATTACTAGATGAGGTTTCGTGCACATAAGTCCATTAGGAAAAATATGTCTTTGTAATCTAGTGAGTATAAAGAGAGGTGACTATGGGCGTGGCCTAATCCGACAGAGAGTAAAAATAGCCAATCCGGAAGAGTTCACTGCAGAGTTAAATTTCGTAATGAATTTGAAGAACATTAACTAGGAACAAAAGTAGACTCCCCGTTTAACACGGTGAACGTATACGCGTTGTACGAATTCGTGTTGTACGAGAATTTTCCTCGTATAACGCGAATCATTTCTTTAATAGAAATGTATTTCCTTTTTAACGTCTTCTCCTTTCCACCTTCATCCATCATGACTTTATAAAAGCATTTATTTATAAATTTATTTTGCAAACAAATTTTGTCTTGTGTATACTTACCAACTGCGCCAGCTGAGAAAGTTCCATATTGAGGGATTTAATCCAACAGAACTGAAATCAAGAGGAGTTACTGACCCCTGTCTGGTACTCCTACCGGTACGGTACGAGTGGGCATATAAAATAATAAAACAATTACAAAACGGAAGAAATCGGTAGTGATGGGGATAACGGTGCTATGCTCAACTAAAACAAATTTAATTTTTAAACTCGGGGAAGCTCTGTATTTTATCATATAGGGCGTTGTACGAGGAATTGATTTCGCGTTATATAAAGTTGTAAATTTTATAAAACAGTTACATAAAACAGTAGTCGTAATTGTTTTGGCTCGTTATAGGAATTCGTGATGTAAGAAACCGCGTTATACGGGGGTTTACCGTATTTTTCCTTTTCTTCACTTTTCTTTAAACCTTCCTTCTTATTAAGCGCCTTTCAGTTTTATTACGTATCTTTCTTTTATCCTCTTTTTGTTTCTACCCCGTTTTTATCTCCATTTCTGTCTATACTTTTATTTCTTTTCTCGTGGCTTATTTTGTATATATTTTCTTCCCACGTTTCTTTCTTCGGCCATTAGTTGCGTTCTATTGTATAATTTAGAACACGCTTACTTTTTCAATTGCATATTATAAGGTCGCTACTAAATTATCGCAAGAATTGCTTATCAAAATATTAACTCACCCAAGGCGACGAAAATAAGAAAAATCGTTTCAATTATCGCCTAGCAAAGCATCTTCGCGTTCTTAATAAACGAAATTAATTATCATTATTATTAGCAATGATTTACGGTATCGATATTCATCAATTAACAGCGATAGTTAATGATATGGCCGTAATTAATGTAATAATTAAAATCCTTCAACAAGTAATAAATTACGGGGTTAAGTGAAATTTAGATTAAAATTTCTCCTTTCATCATATCATTACTTTGCTAACAGCCAATCAATTTGAACATTCATTATTGCCTGATCGTTTTTCATGCTCTGGAATAATCCTCTTCATTTATAGCGTGTTTGTAACGAAAAAGATACCTCTCAACATCATTCAAACCGTGAAATTGAAACGACAGAGGGGGTTTAAACCCAATTAGTGTCTGATTTTCGGTAAAAGAATTCATTAAATGCATCATATAATCGATTTAACATGGCATAGAGGATTTCAAACATTTTATCTGGCTGGAAAAATTATGGAAAATTTTCATTATTAATTGCGCCATTTATGTCGGTGTGGGGTTCCATTGCGTCATCAAAAATTACATCCGTATTCCATCATCACACCTATGGAACTTGTGGCGTGTTGGCGCAAAAAATCAAAAGCGAATGAAGATTATGAATGTAAGAAGAATGGTGGACTTTCTGTTGACAGATCTGATGCAATGATGATGAGGACATGGGCGTCGGCAGAGTAATTGCAAGAAGTGACAGAGTTGTCCTTGAATATCAAAATAACATTAAGTATATTAGTCATAATTTTTTGTTTTTGTTTGTAAAAAAAAAAAGGTAAACCGTTTATGTAATAATCTTAAAGTCCGGATCTCGACCCAAACAGCGACACCAAATTGGTAGAGTTTGTGTTTATAAAATATATCATATTTTTTTATTATACAAATTTGCTGTTTTAAAAGTTGATTTTAAAAGGGGCCCCAAAAATGTTCGTGTCGGGGTATGGGCGTCCATATAAGTGGGAAGAGGACTCGAGCCACCCCCTCCACAACTAGTAGTTCAAAATTTTTAAATTTGATTTCCCCAATTCTGCTATGTATTTATTTTAAAATAATTTACAGTCACATTTTAAAATAAGGTACTTTTTAGCTCATTACTAATTGTCAAGCAGTATCAATTATTTTTGTAGCATTTTAGTATCTTGTACAATCAACAGAATGTTAGACAGCCTTGAGAATGAGGTAATCAATTTCTCAGCCCCGCCCCCCCACCGCCGGAAGTACCCATATGGGTGCCTACGTGCCTGAGCCCTCCCAGTGTCCTAAGACGATCCTGGATACAAGTAATTTTTATGGATATAATTCAGCTTCTTGGATAATTGATATTGATTGAGAGGTGCTTTTTTGTTTTAGAAATCAACTGTTCAAACATTTAAATTAAAATAAAATCTCTTCCATGAGAATAAAAACTAACCTAGAAACCTTTTCCCTAGTGATGGCATTACTCATTACTGCTCAATGTTTTGTAATTGACGAGAGGATGATCATATTATTGGAACCTTGCATTTACAATGGCGTTTTCGTATTTTAATTTTTCTCAGCACCCCCTAGAAATTCTCATGTGGGCGCCCATGTGCCTGAGACCTTCCAATGCCATAAGACGGTCCTTCATATAAGTAATCTTTTATGGTAATGATGCAGCTTCTTGGGTAATTGAAGTTAATAGAGAGGTTGTTTTAGGAATTAACTGTTCAAACATTTAAATTAAATCTCTTTCATGAGAATAAAAACTAAAAAACTTTTTCCTAGTGATGGCATTACTCATTACTGCTCAATGTTTTGTAATTGACGAGAGAGTGATCATGATTTTGGAACCCTACATTTACGATGGCTTATGTATATATATAAGATCTTAAAGCACATAATAATGAATAATCATTTCTTATAAAGGTTCTTTTTTCTTTATTTGTTCCTCCCGCTGTTCGGTTAGAAGCAATTATTCATACAGATTGTAAAAATACTCACTTTCTAGCGATAAACTTGTTGGTAACTTTTTTAATAACTATCCATTATAAACTTTACTACTTTTAGTCGCCCATTCAGGCCATTAACTGTATCTAGTAATAAAGTGATTTATCGGAGCTGTAATGTAAGAGCGTGCTTATAAACGTGACGCTTATCCCTGGAAGCTTTACTTACGCAAAGGCTTTCATACTAATTAAGCTTCGAAGTAATAATTTTTCTAAGTTATAAAGTTAACTGAGTGAAATAGAGACACAGTCAAGTTAACCTGCTTTTAAGCTTAACGCACTAGGAAATTATTTTTGGTTTAGTATGCTAAAAAACGGAAAATCTCCAGATAAAAGTACTAGCTTCGTTCCGGCATCATGTACCAAAGTATTTCCTGTTTATAATAAAAGAGATAATTACTATCGACTACTTCGTAAATCATTAACTATTTCTTCCGTTGTTGATAGTTAAAGAAACTTGTCATTAGATATACGATAGTCTCCCATTTAGAAGGTATTTGAAGTGTATAAATTAATGAATCGGATAACGAATGCCATTATACAAATAAACCTTTAGTGACTATATCTGATACGCACGAATTCCGTTTTATGTTGAAACCTATACACGTTATAACAAGAAGAGAAGCTGTAGCACAAAGTGAAAAAGTATCAAGAAATGATAGTTAGTATAATGATCTCAAATAAGGACAGTCAATGGAAATCAGACAGGCAACGCGTTAAAAGCTGGCAAAAACGAATAACATCCTGAAAAGTCTGCTGGTTTACGTTTGTCGTGGTGTTTTTTCCGAAATGATTTCCCTAAATCGAACAAAATTCAAATGTGCCGAATGAATTGATTTCCTATGATAAATTTTACGACAATGCGTAAATAATCTTTAAAAACTAGATCCTAATACGTCGTTTAACAAGACTTATTGTGAACTGCAGGGTAGGGATTTTAAAAAGGTAACCCATGCTCAAAGCCATATGCTTAATATTATTGGTATCAGAATTAAATACGTTTAAATTAATAAATTATCAACTACTTCACTTACTATATTAATTATCGATAATGCAAGACTATCTAGCAATATATTTAATGCAAAATAATTTCCACGTTAGTTTAGTGCATACCCATATTTGCAAGTTCTGCGTTAATAACACAGGATCTTACACATAATTCCTCATCAAGACAAACAAGTTTCTGACCGATTCAATGGCAACTCTGACCAGATATAAAAAGAAGTTGCCATTCTTTGATGATGATAGCCACGTATTATCGAAATAGCCATTAGCAACGTTTTATAAATTAACTGCGCCAATAAATTTTGTTACCATTCAATTAAATTTGTCAAAACGTAAACAAATGATGCCTAGAAACAAGAGTCTGAAATTTGCTCGACAAAGTGTTTGCGAAAAAAATGCATTGGTATGTTTTCATGTGATGTCACAATGACTCAAGTAAAAAGACAAAGGAGTTCCATAAAAGTAAACACTTGTACAAACAATTCAAACAAATCCACACAAAATTGAATGTAGTTACATAATATGTACCTACATATAACTACGTCAATGTCCTGTCTATTTCACTTAATCAGTTTCTCCATAGTAGAACGCTATTCTACTTATAGCAGTTAGAGTATATTGGTCGTAAAAATAAAGCTCTAAACGTTTAGTTTTCGTAAGAGAAATATACTAAATATCAAATAATATAGTACCATTTATCCTTGCATACTGTTGTAAAGCTTAGCTGCCATAAGGATATACGTGCTATATAATATTATCATGTAACACTACTTTTCTATTTTTAAATAAGTTTTCAATTGATACTGACAGAAAAACACCTGACAGATATTCGCGCAAGCATTATCTTTATGAAAAGGGACAAGCTCTTTTATTCTTCCCCACTTTGATAAAAATGCTTCTGAACATTGTCTATTTCAGCTTCGTTTATTTTGTCACTTTCAATTTTATACAAACCTATTGGACCATTTTATTTTTTCGGATAATAATTTTTTTACTTCGATACAGAACGTTGCTAATGCACTCATGTGTTATCACAACATTTCTGTTATCGACTTTTCCGCTTTATAAGTCCAGATTAGAATCTGAAGTGAGACGACACTCAACCATTGAAAAGGACCATATGCAATGAAATAACAATTTATAGTTTATTTACACGAAACAAAGCTATCGAATTTGTATTTAAGTAAACGATATAGATTTATGACAGTTTTCCATCTTACGTTATATTATTAGAATATCGAAGCTTGAGGTATCAAGGAACTAAATATTTATTAATTATGCACTTATACTACCAATTGTCATTAACAAATTCATTCCCTAAAACTATATTTTTTATATGTAATATATAGTACATATTACGGTTTTCTCACATAAAAATTTGTATATAGTGACATTAACGTTTGTTTTACAAACATTTTAACATTTTTTGAATCAAAATTTCAGATAAGATATGTTGACTCTCAGATACACTTCTGTCTTGAATCTTGATAAACATAATTTCGTAAGCTTTATCCAGATGTGTGCCGCAATTTTCTCAAATGAGGCCCATGAAAAATCCCAAATAACAATAATACTTCTTGCTCATTAATTCGTAAAAACGACGCTCAGTCTGTTCTTAAGTTATTACAATGGTTTTCACGTCCTTCTGCCAAAGATATACAACAACTGAACTCTTTAAAATAAGCATAATTCAGAAATATGAAAATTTACCCTCTCTCTTGTCAACATCACCGCATTCTGGAAGAGAATCTCGTAACAAGCTTCGGCTTTATATTCTCTTCCATTTCTAACCTCAAAACTTAAAATAATTTAATATAGATCTTCTCTTACATTTCTATAATTTTTATACTGCTCAAGCTATGTATCACGAAATATTGTATATCGGGTTGAATAAAAATTTATTATTATTATTATTATTTTTCTATAATGATACTGCCTTACCATAACGATAGATCTGGCGATAATGCTATTTCCCATGGCCCCTACAGATATAGAGTGCACCATGTTCAAACTTGTTCATAAGGATTTTTTCCGGTCCCTCAGATATCATTTATCATTGCTGATAGATTTTGCTGTATTACAGAAGAAAACGTTATATTCCTCGTATTTGATAAATATTTGAAAACTTTAAATTCGACATTAGTGCTTTAAGAGTATCTGAGAAATAGGATCCAATTCTTATAATACATACTAATATAATAGGATTTAGTAGGTAGGCGAAAATACATCTAAAGGTGACAAATCAAACTAAATGTGTGGAAAATAAAATGATGGGAAAAATATCTTTCTATTATCATTAGTATTTTAATGTCACAAGGGTATAGGAACAACAAAGTTTCATAAGAAACGAAAACTTGTAGCAGGATTGTAATGGTTTATGATGTAGAAAACTATTCAAGTTGAGATGGAGCATATCAAGAAGAAAGTAATTTAGCCAAAAATTATGAAAACTTGTGCAAAAAAGTTATTATTATCTAAAACATAAATTAATTTGTGTTATAAATCTAGTAGTATAAACTAAATGTTGTGTGAGGTAAATATTGGACAAAAAAGAACACAGTTACTCATGACAAGAAGGAAAAGAGCAAGAGAATAAAATAACGTCAAGCCTGATAATTCATCAAACGGAGGTGATGAACAAGCAAGGGCAAAGGGAACTGTGCGTAATTAGATTGGAAAACCCACAGCATGGTGAACATTACTGTCATAAATGAGCAAGCATAGCCAAACCAACTATAAAATTATAAACATGTTTAAAGTAACAGATACGCTTGTAAATATGTAAACTCAAATATACATAAGGCGGCTTTTCCATAATTTTGGAAAGATAATCTCAACAAAAAATTTGTGAAAACGCAACACACTCGTTCCATATTAAAAACTGTTGCACTCAAAGGAGAGTGGATTTCTCCTTACGAATGCAACAGTTTTTGTTACTTAGAGTGTATAGGATCTACGAAGAACCTATATTGGCTGAGCCGTCAAAGATTACTGGTCTGCACCTGTAAAACCTGCCCATTGAACTTGCATGAAGAGAACTGAAATATAGACCAAAGGAAATAACTTAATGTGTGTTTGTGTCCTGCTGCTCATGTGCTTAATTTGGTGCAGAATGAGCGTCTCTGTACGTGAAAATATTTTTTATACTTGAACAATAGATAGTCGGAATAAGGGCAAGACAAGTAACTTATCAATTCTCCTCTTTTGGGTGGAAGAGAGTATATGGAGAATTCTTCCAATAGACTTCCATAACAACAGTTATTTCAACACTGGCTTAAAGATCTAAAACACGATGTTTCGAGAGCCAATTGCTCCCTTATTCGAGTGAAGGCAAAATGAAGACTGGGTGAAAGTTCTAAGTTTATACACCCACATGTTGGGAACCCCCATCTGACGTCAAGTCTCGTCAAGTAACCCAACAAGTTTTCAGGGAAGACCACGAACCAGAGTGTCAATGAATGTATTACATCAGAATGCGACAAATCTGGGTATTAGACGTTTTCTAGACTCATGGGAGACTTATAGCTTGAAGAGTCATGCTATTAACATCTCAAAACCTCTACCAGAACATTAGAAGGTTTTTGTCAAACCTCGAGTTTTGGGTAGCCATCTAACGTCGTCGGGTGCGGAGGGGTTCTCCAGCCGGGACTATCCTGTACCAAACAGCATCAGATGGGGATTCCCAACATGTGAGTATATAAACTTAGGACTTTCACTCTTCATTCTACCTTCACTTGACAAACGGAGCAGTTGGTTCTCAAAACGTCATGTTTTAACCTTACGCCAGTGTTGAAATAACTGTTTCTGTGCAATCTCCGGGCGAAATTTCGTATTGTTTTGTTAGTCTTTCATACATAAAACTATAGCGCCTCATCCCTGAGCATTAGATTCCTTTTTGTCAGGACAGGTCACCATAGCATGAGAGAATAGCATAAAGCGAGAAGAATAATCTGAATAAGAATTCCACCTATCCATAACAGACGGGCAAAATCTCCTGTCTATAAAAGATAGGCAGAATTATCTATTTATAACAGGTAGGCAGAATTACCTATTTATAACAGATAGGCAGAATTATTCATCGATCCTGTCAGTGACCTATTTTACCCACTTATAATTCTATACTAATCCGATTATTGCCACATATTAATTAATATTATTAACATATATTAAATAATTCATATTATTACCACATATCAAATAATTAATATTATTACCATATACAGTGAAATCTGTTTATAATGATATTTTAGGGACCGGAAAAAAAAAGCGTTATCAACATGGCTGAAGCTAATAAATTCTCTGTAATCTGCCTCATCTGCGGTAACTATCCTTATATAGTTATCATTCTGCCTTCACTTGACAAAGGGAGCAGTTGGCTCCCGAAACGTCGTGTTTTTAAACCTTACGCCAGTGTCGAAATAACTGTTTGTTATAGTTATCTCTATGAACAGTATCGTTATAGCCATGTTTCACTGACTGTATTAATTAAACAGTTTTAGCTAAGTTAATTGCTTGTTAAAATACCTTCTTGTTCTGTAGTGTTGCATCAAAGTCCGCAGGTGTTGCTTCAAAACTTCATTTCAGGAGGATTTTTACGTTTTCCTTTTTTTTCTGTCAAATCGGACACCTGTTTTATCAGTTTGGCTTAAATTCAGAATGTCTGTTTTCAAATTCCTTTTATTACCATTGCAATCATATCCAAAATAATCACACATAATGTGAGCAATACATTTCCTATTAGCATACAAGTACTTTATAGTATATAAGCAATTGCATATTATGCAGATATGCAATTTTTGTTTACAGGTATAAAATCCCAGAGATTAATTAATGATGTTCATACGTTAAAACTATATGTACTTTTTGTTTCTAAACCTGGTATATGCCCTCTTTCTTCCTTTAAAAAATAAAAAAAATCCTTTAAAAAAGCTTTAAAAAATGGACGAAATTCAAGGAATTAATTTACTTTAGATAAAAGATTTTCAAGAAAGCTAATGTTGGTGAAGTATGAAAGTGGATGCACCTTTTAAAGTAATACTAGTCACAGAACCAAACCCACTGTACATAACTATTATCATGTTATCCTGTATCTTAGTTTTAAATAATATTCAACATCATTTTTTCGCGAAAAACACGAAATGCTTAACCAATGTCCCAACATCTGCGGGCGTATCTGCACGCCCGTATATTGAGAGTTGCAGAATACTAGAGAACTAATCCAATCAGCTGCATAATACTGAACGTTTTCGAAACAATTGTATCTAGTGGCCCATTTCTTTAAAAATTCGGTAATTACCATATAGTACACCAGATCGGTCGAAAAACATTATTGCATGATTCATCCTGGTTCGGAAAACATCCATCTCCCCACTCTCACTGCCCAGTCCTCCCTTCGTCTCTCTCTAAAACCGGACTTAAAAAGTAGAATTATATAATTAAATAAAAAGTCACGAAAATTTCAGAAACTGACATAAAGTATTAAGCATGTTGATGGTATGTTTTTTAAACTGTATACGTAGATAAGCATGGCGAATTGATACATTTTTCTAGAGAGAATACAAGCAGATAAATTAATATTTCCGATGAACATAGATGATAATAGAAATTAGTGCTAATTCAACTGTGGAAAACACAAAAGTACTCACAAAAGTGTTCTTCCATTTAGTGTTGATTTATTTTGAATATACACAAATTAACAGTTAAATTAGCATTGTTCATGTGTTTCAAAAAATTTCTGAAACCAATAAATTTGATTTATATAACATCGAAGCACAAGATAAGCCATATAAAATGTGATCATGTACATAATAACGTGCACTTAGAATTAGAATTAAAATTTCCATAAACGTTTGCGCCATCCATCTAAATGTTCATCCTTTTGCAGCACACCCTGCTGAAATAATGTTGACATTTTTTAGGTTGAATGGCTTACCATTATGCTACATAGGCAAAATGGATTTTCATCCCCTGGAAGAATACTCTGTAGCCAGTATTTATGTCAACGTTCCGTAATGGAGTCCAAGTTAAATGGATTTTCACCTTTTGTGGAAGACGGGGAAGAGGTATTTCTATTCGTAGCTATTATATTTATGAATCAACGTCTACTTGGATGGCGTTTAGATAAATAATAAATTGCTCATGGCAGAGAAAATGTGGGTAACATCATATCTATAATGCTTAGTGCCAGGTGTTACGTCAAGTTCAATACTGAAAATAATGATAGACCGCTAGAGAGAATGATTATGTGCTAGGTATTTACGGAAGCACGTTCCAATGACGAATGTGCGAACTTGCGAATATCGACAACCTTCCATAGAGCATTTATGGTGTGAGCGAATTTTGTGCGAATAAAAAAAGAAAGCTTGTTGGTTCAAAAATAGTTCTTAAATGCACAAGGTAATAACGACGTTTCTCACTGTATTTAATAGCGTAGAGCAGGTTTATTATCAATATTTTTTGCTGTTATTTGTTTTTACGCATCGTCGTAGAAGCATTCAAGTCGTCTTACGAACGTCTACACACTTCAGCAACGCGTCAAAATCATCACTTTTTTCTGCACGGGTCGAAACATTATTGGGCAAATTATTTTTTACGAAATGGATATTAAGAATATCCTCCAAAAGTCGACTTCTTAAAGAGCTCTAGATTTTCATTCTGAGGGCAAAATAAATGTCTACTTGGCAAAATAAAAACCCTACAAACTCTCAAAGTTAATATTGTGGAAGAACTTCATTTGTCATTCAATTACTAAAAGTAGTTTATTTTCATGCAGAAATGTTAAAATATGTCGTGTGGAAATTAATGGAAGGGGACAGAATTTGTAAGCGAATAAAAAAAGGAAAATTGAGAGATAAATATTAGATAACATTTTTCACATGCTTTGTATGAAAAATTTGAAAAAATTCAATATTATTTTTGAACCTGCTAAATAGGCATTACTTTTAATCTTCAATTTATTGTATTTGTATCTCATAGTAGTGATACAATATAGTTGTATTAGTATACTATTTGCATAGTAACAACAAATCGGTGGCAAACTTTATTGCATTTTCTGTACAAGTTATTGCTGCGAATTTAAAAAATCGTTAATTTATTAGTAACAATCTAGTTTTCCACGTTAACGTATCCATACAAAACGTACCACTGATTAATACATGTTACCTTTATTATAATATGCCTAAATAATGTTTCCTATCCACTTGAAATAGCAATTAACAATAAAGAAGACCCTATGGTTTGAGGACGTTTTCTAGGTCTTCGGTGGTCTCTTGAAATTCATTTGAGAATTTCAGATGTCCGTCGTTGATCAGTACTTTTTGTGATATGCCCAGCCCATCGCCATTTCAGCCTTTTTACTTTAACAATGATGCCCTTTTCTCTAGTTTGCTCTCTCACCCAAGTGTTCCTTTTTCGATCTCTCCTAGTTATTCCAAGCATGCTCCTTTCCGTTGTCTGTAACTTTCGTATTGCTCCAACAGTTAGACTCCATGTCTGAGCCATAAGAGAGGACGGGCAATAGGCACTGGTTAAAGACTTTTCTTTTTAGGCATAAAGGCAATTTCCCCTTCAGGATAAAACTTTCTTCCAAATGCACTCCAGCCAAGTTTAATACGTCATATATTATATATATATTAAAATAAATTATGTAGTTCATATACAAGATGTAAAAATTCTATATAATTAGATCCTTTTATAAAAATTAAAATCAGACAAATGTAAAATGATAGCAATTAAAAGGATGGAAATGGCCAATAAGCTTTTTTTTTAAACACTAACTGTTGAGAGTAGAACCTGGAATAAAGGCTTATTAGGAAAATGCTTTATAACTGCATCACCACAGGGCCTATATAGGAACTGAACCTAATGCCTAATTAGTTTAACCTTTTGCACTCTACTGGCATTATGACACCAGTGGAATTGCCGCGTACTCACATTAATGAATTCTTGGAGTGCAAGGGGTTAATGTAAAAACTATGTGGACATGGATGTCACCGAAGCATATATATAAAAGAACTAAATGTCATTTGCCCCCTAACTTCATTTGTTCTTGGCTAAAGAATAGCTATGGTCATGCTATGCAACTACTGATTTCAAAGTACTCAAATCTGTCATGCATGAAATCAAACCTGAGACTATAGAGCTGCAGAAAAATAACATTCGCTACCAGCAGCTTTAAAACTACAATTATCTGTGCAGTAAATAAATTCGTTACTTCTACAACATCATAGGGTATCCTTAAATTCCAATGCTTTTGTTACTGAACTAAATAAACAATATTCAAATACTCACAGCCAAGTAGTCCATGTCCCTTTCAACCAAATCTGCAAACTTGTAAAGAAGCCTCCCTCGGTCTGAGGCACACATGGTTCGCCATTTTGAACCTAGCTTGAAGGCATTTCTAGCAGCTTCAACAGCCTTCTCCACGTCCGCCTTAAAAGTAAAGTGCAATCTTTCACACATACCATAAATGCCACATTTCATATAATCTTAGAATGTTTCAGGGTC
>QLNU02015360.1:230144668-230161710 GCA_006491805.2 Dysdera silvatica
TATTTAATTGTCACTATATTATTTTCAAACTGCATTCGACTTTCCACCCTTTGTGGCAGGGTTTCAAAACCTCTGTCACGCTATATACAGGTAAAATGGTATTACGCGTATATTCAAAATTTTCTATCTAAATTGTTGCTTTTAGTATATATAAGGCTAAATATCGAAATTACGTCACTTATATGAATATCATCGTGCGGTAGAGCACTTCCAATACCAAGCATATTAAAATTATTCCACCATATATTAAAATCGTTCCTTTAGGTGAGGCAATATCTAACAAAGTATAGCCAAAAGATTCATTATATTTTAATAAATAAAATCAAATCAAACTTTATTTAGACAGATACAATTATTTACACAAGATGATGATAATGTGATTTACGATTTATAAATTAAATTGATTCATCTAGGAAGCAAAGAGTAAAGACTGTAGCATCTGATGAAGCCCCCGGTGCCCAGAATTGGATTTAGTCAGTGGAATTAGAAATAATAAAAAATAAAAAGAAGTAAATAAGAAAGGGCGGATGGATAAATATAGGTATGGAAGATATAAATTATGGAAAAGCGGTGATATGATTCCCATAGATGTCCGCTGGAAAGTCCTTAAATTAGGAAAAACATTAAGTAATTTTAAATGGGTTAGAAAAAGAAAATTCACACCCGAGGGCCAAAGCAACCGATACGTGCAAATCGAAGTTTCGTTCGTAAGTAATAAATCAATCAATAAATCAAAGTTTATTTATGTACGTTAAACGTCAGCAGAAATATACAAAGAATACGAGTTAATAATATAAATATTTAAAATACACTTTGCAACCGTGGCAACTATATTTTTTGATTTCTGAGTAACCGTTTCTTCCTTAACCGTAATTTTAAATCTTGTTTTGCATTTTAATTCCTTTATTTGTAAGAGGACCTTATTCCATATCTCAATTTCGTAATAGTTTATGTTGTTTTTTCCTATATTTGTTCTTATTTTTATTTTGTTTATTTTATTTTTATCTCTTGTATCGTAATTATGCTTTGTTTTGCTTATTATTATTGCGTAAGTATGTTTAGTTTCGTTTATTAGTTCGTAAATATACGATATAATTTTTAATTTGTGTATGTTCTGTATAATTAGTATTTTATTTTGAATTATAATTTCTTTTTTTGATTTTCCTGTATTGTAACATAATTTTTGGATTGTTTTACCATGTAATTTATTTAATCCCTTTACGTTCGGTTGAGCTAAATTCCCCCATACAATATTTCCGTAATTCAAATAACTAAATATTAGTGCATAATATAAATTAATTTTAATATCTAGTGGTATTGTTTTATATAGTTTTGTTAAAATTCCGTTTGATCTTCGTATTTTTTTTCTATTTCTAGTGTTTGAGTATTCCAGTTTAAATGTTCTTGCAATGTTATTCCTAGAATTTTAATTGAGTTTATTCTTTCTATAGCAGTATTATTGAATTTTTTATTAGGTTGGCTTATTTAAAATTTTTTATTTTTGTATAGAAGATTAAATATTTTATTTTGTCTGCATTAATTATTAATTTGTGTTAGTGTAATGTGGTATTAGATCGTTATGATTTCTTGTGTAATGAATATGATTAGGAAATCGCAATGAATTGATGTCAGAATGAGCGCCTTTTCGCATGGTTGTTTACATCAGGGTGCAGTAGAAGCTAGAGCTATATTTATGAAATGGATTAGGGTTGTTATAAGTTGAGAAAAGTTGGTTTATAGTAGATAAACTGAGAACTTATTTTTTATGAGATGTTTTATATGACGTAAGTTTTTAAATTTTTATCATGTTTCTAAAACATAGTAAAATTATATAAACTTTTCATTCGAGTTTATATTATATCATGTTATTTGAACGAGTTTGAGTAGAAAAACAAGTTTTGTTGCCAAACTTTAAAAATCTTCCAAGTTAAAAATTATTTTATCGCAAAAGCTAGTACATTAAGGATTAAAAAAAAACAGTAATGATGCCTGATAAAAGGACCGCGATATTGATGGAAATGTAGCTCCCGGGAGAATTATTTTTTGCGTCCCATTTTTTACTGATATTTAATACCTTAATCGTATTCTATAAAAATTTAAGATGCCCCTACCTTCGCTTTCTGAATTGAATCAAGAAGTTTATCTTTGAAATATGGAGAAATAGTTGTGGGGGCACGCAATTTTCTTGACTAGGTCATTCGCCATTTTCTATGTAATGCTTGGCTGCCCGATCTTCCCATATCGGGGCATCGGTTCCTCTCTCAATACGTCCTCCCATAACAAATACTTCAAAGATTATTGTTTCAGCCTTATTAATAACATTAACATAGCGGTAAAATGCGATGCGTAACAATATTTTAATAACCTCCTTAAGTACCTTTACTTTCTGGTGCAGCTAACCGTAGACCAGAACTGATGATAATGTTGACAATTACAAGTATACAAGTAGTACTTGTATATAAATATTAAGGCATGTAGCTGTCATGGAAATGTACATCGGTATATAATATACATATTTATAAGAGGATGGAGGGATGACTTAAAGGCTTAGATAATGTTAAGCACAGAAGACATGATCCATGCCAGTAAAGATGGAAAAATGTGGTTTATATTGGTCGCCAACCTTCGAATCGGAGAAAGCACACAATGATATCGATTATATATATAATGAGATATATATAATATATATTATATATATATTATAACATATATATGGTGTATTTCACGATATATATGTAGAAAATAAAGGTAAATTTATTCACCTTGTATACAGTTTTTCATGATACATTTGATGTGTAATATTTAGGCTGTTACATTGGTGCATTTGCGATTAAGAACTGACGATGCGGTTAAAAATGGAGGCGAGGAAAAAGCAGTAGTTTTTTATTTTTTGTTACAAGGATTTCCTCCAGATAGGTAACATAGTACATAAATCGCATTTTACAATTCGGTTGTTCCGCTTATTTGGGACTGGCAGAATGTGTAGCATATAACACGGAGTATAGTATAAAATAATATTCATGATATCCATAACAACGTCAGATATAGTGTTTTGTACACAATATGATGCATAGCACAATGTTTAATATGTAACGTCATAAATAATACAATGTATGCTGCTATAATAAAATACACTATAGTTTTATCTTAAATTTTCCTTTTCTTGACTTTATATGCTCTTCGCGGGGATAACACCTTTTCCAAACTTTTGTCGAAACATAAAGTCTCCGCGACGTTATGATTTTTCGTGGAAGAATTAACGATGAATAATGTTTTGGCGCCCAAACTAGGCTTTGGCGTTCAAACAAGAGTTGTTTTGTAAAGAATAAAAATAGGTATCAGCCAGTCCTGGAGTCGAACTGGGGGCCCCCCCTTCTTAAGTACCAAAGTTCCATAACCGACTAGACTATCGGAACACAGGGGGACGAGGCTCCACTTCCTCGTATTTAAAATTATAGGATATTATTACCCTTTGCAGGTTAAATACAATTGCCAAATATTGGTCGACACATAAAGCCACCGGGATAAGTTCTTTACGACTTTTCTTGGGGGAACTGACGATGAATAATGTTTTGGCAAAAAGGAGCACCGTTTTTATGTTCTGGAGGTCTAGTCGGTTATGGCACTGCGGTTCTTATGAAAAGATCGCCGGTTCGACTTCGTGCCGGTAAGGTGTCTCTTTTCCTTCTTTGCAAAACAGCTTTAGTTTGAGCTTTGTAAACGTAGGTGCCAAAACACATTATTTATAGCTTTATGTGTATGATCTGCGGTAAGAATCACTGCAATGAGCCAAAGGTCCAAATAGTTAAAATTTATTGCTTGATTGAATGAGGCAAATAACAGCACAATTTTGTTTCGTGGCAGATTTTTCTTTATTAAAGCAATTAAGTTAATATTCTCATGAGGTTCGGCTCAGGATAGAGCTTTTCAACTCGTAAGAGTCGGAAAGGAGGAAAAGAGTCATGCCTTAGAATAATCTCGATTCAGCGGCCTTCGAATTTATACCCTGAAGTTCGTACCTGTTTTTAAAATATCGCATTTTCAAAGCATTCGAAGCTTTGGAAAATTCACAGTCTTCCTTAAATCCCCAAATATCAGTAAATAAAGTAAAAAAGGGAGTTTTCAAGTGTTACAAACACAAAACAAAAAACAGAACACGAGTTTTTAGCAAAAATGCAGTATACAAAACTAGTCATAATCTCTTGTTAACACATACAAATAAAGCCTATAAATCAAAAATAAATACCATTTAGACAAATTAAAAAAAATTAATAATTTTTAAAAGCTAAAATATTAATAAATAAATTAAGAAACACGAAATAAATTAACCTTATATTTCTTCTGGATTTACGTTTTATCTTAGTCACATTATTTTCTCTTTACATAATAAAAAAAACAACGGGTTAAGACCTTAAGATTTTTCATTTTGCCATATACAGAGAAAAATCTCAATCACTAAAAGTCATTGAAATTGAGCTTTTTTCCAGAGTTTGGTCATCATGTCTGTTTCCTTCAGTAGACTAAGCTCAAAAGTGTTTCCGATTAGTGGGTAATTTCTATCTTTGGAGAACAATGCCATGGAAACCGTGTAATCGCGAGGAGTTTTATATGTAATTTCTTTAATTTCTTATTCCCTTACGTTGATTGAATCTCTTTATGGAAATTAAGGGAATTCTGTCGACGACGGCAATAGTATCTGCGATACAATGAAATAGGATGAACAATGACTAGCTAACAAGTAAGCTTTCCAGATTCGATTAAAAAACTCCATTTAATTGTGTTTATCCAAATTCTTCTGAGAAAGAAATCGAAGTTTCAAATGCACGAACTCAAATTAATAGAAAACGCTGCGTTTTTAAGTTCCTGAGGGATATTGTGTAATTGGAAATGGATTTATTATAGTCAAAATGAATAATTGAATTGAATTTTACCTCACGTAAAATAATTACAACTTTAACCAAGGTTAAAAATGTTTAAAATAGCATCTCTACATCATCCAAAATATTTGTTATATATTTTTATCCTATATAAACTGCAGAATATTTGTGAATTACAATAAATATTCATGAATTCGTATTGTTAAAAATAGCAAATATTGTGTTGGGTGTAGCCTACCTTTTATAATTTAATCTTAATTACAGAGACCTAAGGGTGGTTTTTCCTAACTATTTTAACTATTTATTTAACTCATCATTCTACAACCCTATTATAAATTCCGCATGATATATATAAATAAAGATGACAGAAAACATGAACAGACGCGTGTTTAAGAAACAAACAATTTTCGAGTTGTTTCATAAACTCTTTGTTAACAGCATATTTGTGTTTGCGAAACTATTTGCGTAGCGAAATCTGCAAGTAAAATATTTCACCTGCATATAATTCCGCCTGAAACATAGAAGATGAATCATATTAACATTTACGCAAACTTAATATATCCAAAAAGGCATTGCCATTCATATATGAATGTTAAATACATGTTTTAGTAAAATATAATACCATTTGGATTTAAATTTACATAATAGCTGTTATTTTATAGAGCAAAATATCAATTTTGCAATATACATCATAGAGCTTTGCGAGATATTCAGCTGCGTCTGTTTATTAAACACACTATAAGTAAGTGTTTTTAATAAACAGACGTGGTGGAATATCCCGCAAAGCTCTATGATATATATTAATAGACGCCGTGAAAGTCTTCGTGAATGTAATTTTGCAATACTTTATATTGCTAAAATTCAATTTACGTTTGTTTTTCCTACACCTAAAAATGCATGGTAAACCATTTAAGATGCGACCATTGATCTATTATGACTTTTCTAGTGTGTTTACAGACTTCCAGGCTAAATGAGTTTCGAGAATTAGTTTAACCATTTAAGATCATCAGTCCAACCATTCGAGAATCAGTCTGACCATTTAAGCCCATCAGTCTAACCATTCGAGAATCAGTCTGACCATTTAAGCCCATCAGTCCAACCATTCGAGAATCAATCCATCAAAACACAAAAGTAAACAAACGAAAACCCGGCCATGAACTTAAACCTTTCCCTGTTTTTCTTACTAACGTCATATGTTCAATTTTATCTGGCTTAGCTACTGTAAGTGATATACTTCGAGTGAAATATTTAAAAACAAAGGATTTCAGCTCGCTCCTGCAAGATTCTTGTATTGGCGTCTTTTTTCAGGAACACGTCTCCTTCAACTCACCATATGTTGCCACATAGGCGTACATAGAAAGATCACAAGGGGGCATAGGCTCAATAGAGAAGGGTACAGAGTTACAACTCCATATATTCATGTGTAAATATGCAAAATTTTATCGCAATGGAGAGTTATAACCCCCCATCAACACCCACTTGCGTACGCCAATGTGTTGCAACGATCAAAGTTCAACGATTGGGGCAACCAACAATTAAAATTCAATTTTAAATTTTTAAATATAAATATCCCCATTCTCGAAAAAGGAATTACCTTCGCATAAATCATTTTGAGTGAAAACGCCAATTCTTCCAGGAATATAAACTGCTGCAAAATAAGTGAAGTTAAAATGAAAGCCGGCTTCCTTTCTATTTTGTTATCGTAAGCTTACGAACAAGTCACTGTATGTCTGTGTCTGGTGTTGGAGTTTCTGAACAATAGAAAAATAAAGAACCCACGGGCACAGCTGTATCCGATAGGCGGTGTTCACAACTCTTATATTTTAGTGAAGGAAATTGGCTTGTCTTACACAGATTCCAAAAATAGTTGCTGACGCGAAATAATGGAAAACTTATTCTCATATTAACTGAAGTAAACATCGATATACAATTTATTTCACGACACGTCATTTCCTTTGCGCTGTTAGAAAAGCCCAACTCAATCAATTTTTTATCTATACAATTTAGCTAAACGTGAGTGTAGGCGAATGTTATATTACATGCTCGTTAGGTTAATACACTTTTACGTTTTGATTTATAATATTTATATTATTTTAAACCATTACAGAAGTTGTAAGTTCCAGTATTTTCAAAGGCAACAACTTTTCTATAAGTACACGATAGAAATTACTTTTATTATTGGAGTACTTTATCAAGAGTTTTCACTGACGAAAACGGTATCAACATCTTGTATATTTCATAACACTTGAGGTCTTCAGAGTAGATCTGACCTTATTAAGGCTCCCTGGGTAGAAAAAGATAGTAGATCAAGGAGCACAAGCCAGAGGCTTTGATACGGTCCCCATCAGTTTGAAATTTAAGGTCAT
Organism: Dysdera silvatica; assembly: GCA_006491805.2. Taxonomy (NCBI): domain Eukaryota; kingdom Metazoa; phylum Arthropoda; class Arachnida; order Araneae; family Dysderidae; genus Dysdera; species Dysdera silvatica. The sequence goes on from QLNU02015360.1 coordinate 230,151,912, forward strand.
TATAATTTGTTTTAAAAAGAATAAAAAGAAAATGACGAGATAAAGGAATAATGTGGATTCTCTGTGAATTAGCTGTATCTTGCCTGCCCTTCCCTATTTAACGCCTTTCTTCAACAGTGTCTGTATCTAGTATTTAAATTTCCAATAATATCCTTTATGGAACTCCTTCAGTTTGGATTATTACAAGATGAGTGAAAACCTTGCCTGTCCTTCCCTATTTAACGCCTTTCTTCAACAGTGTCTGTATCTAGTATTTAAATTTAAATTTCCAATAATATCCTTTATGGAACTCCTTCAGTTTGGATTATTACAAGATGAGTGAAAATCTTGCCTGTCCTTCCCTATTCAACGCCTTTCTTCAACAGTGTCTGTATCTAGTATTTAAATTTCCAATAATACCCTTTATGGAAATCCTTCAGTTTGGATTAATACAAGATGAGTGAAAAGTGAGCCATATGTTATACAAAAGAAATGCTAAAAACTGTCGTAGATTTTCATTTGAAAAATAATATTTTAGAAAAATAAAATACTGTATATTATCTCATTTAAAAGTCACACGCTCACGTTTCCAAGTGACTGTTTTTCTCACATTAAAAAGCTGCTGCATTAAAAAGTATTAATGTAGATACTTCTTAAGCCACACGATACCAAGATTAAATCCAAAGTAATTATAGTACGAGCTTATTTTAGATTGTATTTATTTTTATTTTGGACATACACGAAATAATTTAGTATTTTATTTCTAACTATGGCATATTATTCTGTTCTAGCTGCAATAGAAGTGTAAATAGTAGTGTTTGTCTCTACTACATTTTTATTTCAGCTACTATATTTGTATTCATAGCTGGTCGTTTAGATACAATAAATGCTCAGCGTCGATTGTACTCGATATGTTTACGAACTTCATGCTATCTAAGGAGATAGAAAAGAACTGAATTTACGAGTTTTCGTTGAGTTTTACGAGCGTGAACCAGTTTTTTTGTTTACGTCGAATAACAGTGAATATTTATTCTGCTTTTCTTTACTTTTACTGTCGTTTCCCAATGGTGTCCTCTTAAACTCTTCTATAGGCAATTATTTCACCAATTTTTCCAAGTGCGTGCTAAGCGAAAAGGAATTAGCACATTACATTCTTTTAATCAAGGTATCGATTGTGTGTTACGAATCTATTAGACATCTATCGTACCTTGTTGGACACCTATGGCTGAAAAAGGAACCAGTGAATTAAGTAAGACTTCGTTTTTCAATCGCCGGGCTCTGGCGCCAATTATACGGGCCATGAGAGGTTTTCCGAAATTTGCAATTTTAGCTTTTTAAGCAGTTATATATTTTATAATGGAAAATATTTTGAGGAGAATAATATTTGAGAATGTGTGGAAATGCTTTGATTCAAAATGGCTAAATAACGTCTGCGCAGCAACGTCAATGATCAGGCCCCAGTTTTTAATCGTGAACGTATTCATGAATGATGCGTTCAGACATCGAATTCTTCCAACGTCTTAATGAAAATTATCCCAAATCAATTTCATGATCTTGGCCTCAGGAAACTACAATATGCTACAAGATCTCATTTGTCCAGCGACTAATGAATATTTTAAATGTAATTTTATATTTGTCAACATACTGTATCATATATGTGAGTGTACTAATACACTTTACAATTATGTCATAATTAAACAATAATAATTATGATAATTTTATGTATATACTTTTAAAAAAGGTGGAAAGTTAGTAATAAATATAAATTTATTGGGACAGGTCCCTCGTCTTATATAGAAGAATTTGCCGGGATGAGGTGTCACACAGATGAGCTAAAGAACTTCTGAACTAAGGAACAAAGAATGAGGATTACACAAAATTTGCCGCAATGCACAATGTACAAATAATATGCTATTTATTCAGTAACCACTTGACATTTACCCGAATTCAAGTTGATTGTTTCTTTAAATAAAACAGTCGTTCATATGTGGTGAACTGTACTTTCATTTTAAAATTAAAATGCATTTAAACTGCCAAAAGTTATATAGCGGTCAACTTCAGACACTCCTCTTCCACAGAAAATTGAAAATTAAAACAGTCATGGCCTGATTTGCGAAAATTATTTGAATAATATATAATCTAACTGCTTTTGAAGGCTCACGAATTTACAATAATTAACTAACTATTAGTCAGTATTAATAATGATTGTTGAGTTTCAAACCATATGCTGCTTATTGCATCCTTTGTGGAGGAATCATTTACTAAAGTGTTTGAATATGGCATACTTGAAAGTATCCTTATTTCGTATGAATTCGAATTCAAACCGAATGGCTATAAAATTTTTAGTGTTTCACAATGTTACTTTTAGTGATATCAGAATTTAAATTTGTTAAAAGAATTCCAATTTTCACATATAATCGAAATCATGCACTTTCAAGAGTAACACGTGTAGGAAAACGACAATCGGTACCCATTGTGCAGAAAAAGGAACTGACGAAACGCTTTTTCAGATCATTTGCAATATCAAATATTTACTCATTTATTTTTCACTCATTTTCATGTTATTTTTAAGGGAAAATTCAAAACACATTTAAATACAAAAGCATTGCTCCAAGGAATATTGAACACTAAACACAAAATTCCTCGATCAGTTTCAAGTGCGAAGGAAATTGATCCGACAACAAGTCCATCTTGTCCTCTCAAAAACGCTAAATCTCGTTGACGTATACATCTCGAAACGACTGTTGATGTATTGAAATGAAAGAACACTCTACTGAAAATAACGCTCTGATGGAAAGTAATGTCGAAAAATTTATCAACGTTCGTTGTAATGAATATAAATATCTTCCGTCATGAGAATATGAAAATAAAGCGAAGTTACCGTCACTCCTTTGTTTTAAAATGTCACTTTCTAAACATACGCAATTGGTGCTTGGTTTTAAAAACGAGTTTCAAAATTTAAAGTAAAAATTTCCTGCGAACTGGTTAGATTTCCTCTCACGATTGAATCCAGTATGAAAAGCAATGGGCATAGATATTGGTTAGAGCTCAAATATACCCATGCGACTTACAAAGTATGCAGATTTAAGAATAGAAAGATGGTCTTTAATACAATCATGGTTACATCGAAGTCTCGGAAGGGGATTTTCAGATGTGCAGTTGAAAGTGATCTAATGTATAAATATGAGCAAACATGGTTAACATATTCGATAGCTAATCTATAAATGCATGCAATAGTTAACATATTAGCTAACGAAATTAAAAATATGTTCAATTGTTAATATGCTAGCTAATGAAATTAAAAATATGTGCAATAGTTAATACATTAGCTAATAAAATTAAAAATATGTGCAATAGTTAATATATTAAGTAACTGCAATATATGTGCATAAAATGTCTCTTTACAAATCCATGATTTTAAATAATAGTACTTAAATTATTAACGCGAATGTTGTTGTGTTCAGCCTTTTTCATGTACTGAAACTATAAATTCATAGTCGGGCTTTCCCTTAAAAGAGAGAGAGAAGCGTTTGACCTACCGTGGGAATTAGGAATATGTGTAAAGTGAATTCCTTTGGAAATGCTACAATGGAATGACATATAGGGCTAAACATCAGCTTTCCTTTCCAGAGTTTCAACCAGCAAGTGCATGTCAAATTACTGTCCTAAATATAAAAGCAAACGAGTCATAAATTTGTTTATTGAGAATTACACATACGATAATCCTCTTGGTCTATATTTTGTCTTATACAAGGAAGACAATACTTCATTTATTAGTTGTGGTGTTATGATACGTCTGCAGAGCTAGTTTTCTAGCTTAAATCCGGGTTCAGCGTCGTGCTGAGATGATTCATTTGAATTAATTTCGAGTTTAATGAAAAAAAGAATTATTTTATCCATTTTCATTCATGCTAGATCATTTTAAGGATTAGGTTTTCAAAAATGCTTGTTATTTATATCTTTAAAATTATATACATTACGCAAAAAAATTACAGAAAATAATTCTTTTAAGATAATGTGAATACAGCCATTGTAATTTTTTGGAAAAAAATGCAAAAAAATAGTCAAATTGAAACATCTAAAAGTAGAATCAATTCAAATAACTGAATAAAGCCGAGGAACTTACTAAAAATGTTTTTAAAAGACATATTGCCGTTTCTAACTGTTTAAGCCAAAATGACGAGATTTCAGATAACGTAGAAATCGAAATTGTGATATATATTGTATATATCTGGCAAATACGGACATTCATAAATTTATAACCATCATATATTATAAAAGTCGAAGAGTTTATTCTTTTGACTGAAAGGAAACAATTTATAACACAGCCACTGCGCTGCATCATGTCTGAAAATAAAAAAACCAAAAGTGAACAATTGAATTTAAATTCAAAAATCCACTTCTTGGAAAAACACCGGAACAATGTATATATAAACTTTAATGATACTTCGCTTTAATAAAGATGTTTTAAAACCTTCTAAAAATATTCCCGCGTAAATTTTTTAGAAATTTTTATAATCAAATATTTTCAAAGACTATTATATAAAAGATTTCATGTATATAGTAATCTCCTCCATTATTGGGTTTCGAGGCACGGAGATAAAAATACATAAAAAGCTGTTAATCAAAATGTATGTAAATTTACGAAGCATTTGGTAAAACGTAAAATAACGTCATTGAACGGAAACAGCCGTTAATTAGAACCATCAGTGTGAAGAGAATTCCAACATTTTATTTAAAACATTAAAGCAACTTGACCGAATTTAGAATGAGACAATTAAACGAATATTAATGAAAAAGCTAAATTCATGGTACTTTTTTTAAGCTTACGTAATGGAAAAAATAAAAAATAAGTAAAAAAATAATATCATGGGGAAAGCTCCATAATTTCTGAACCAAGGATGTTGAAGTGTTAAGTTAATATTCTGGTATAAAACTTTTCTTTCAAAAAATAAAACGCACTTAACAAAATGTATGTTAAGTTCCCTGATATCCAATAACGTAGTGTTCTACTTATGGTTTGATCGTTACCGTTTGATTCAAACCTGGAAATTGGCAAAAATTTTCGATTTAGATATCGAATGAAAATTTGGTAAAATATAAGATTTAAAATAAAAATTCATAAAAAGCTATAAGTTAATGTATTTTGCGTGCATCTATAATTACCTCACCATCTTCATGGTTACATCATACATATTACAAAATAATACCAAAGAACCAAATCTGATCCCATTAAAATTAGGTGCCGGCCCCTGAAGGACTATCCTTACTTGTTCTATCAAATGTCTAAATGTTTTTGATAATATAACGGATATAGGAATATGTTCCATATTCCTTTAAATATTTCGCTTCCGATCTCTCTGAAGGAAATGACTTTTTAAAGCAAGTCATGGTGCGAAAATAGTTAATACAGAAAAACTTTTGGGGTTAAGAAGGAAGTTTTTGCATTGTTGAGCGGAAACAATGCTCTCTTCACCAATCCAATCTTATTTAACTCTTGGATGTATGAAATTCTATTTTAGATTAGCTTCAAATTTATCAATTTGATTTATATTTTGCAGTTTTCTCACAAATGTACACAATGATTTAAATAAAAATTCTGTAGTTTTAATGCAAATTCTATAGAGGTATCGCAACATTTTTATAGGTAGTATTTCAAATATATGCTTAATATGTTTTCAAATATATGCTGCATATGTTTTATAGCTCATATTTCGCGTGAGCTTTTATTGTAACTTGCTGAGGTTTTAAATTGTTTTAGAGTTTTCCCCACTGTATGGGGTTTTCATTGCTCTTACTACCAGCGTTAGACTTCACTGTAATCTGCTGAGTTTTAAATAAAGTTATTAAATTTTATAGAGGTGTTGCAAATTCTATAGAAATATTGCAAATTTTTAGAGCTTTGTCATATAGTCTATGAGTTTGTCGCAGAATTTATATAGATCCTATTTACGTTCCTATTAAATTTGTTTATTAAATACCTTATTCTAAGGATAAATTTAATAATGAAAACCTATTTTTTTTCATTTGTATATTAATATATCGCTTTTCGACCTTTTTATTTTGATCTATTTGCTGCTATGTATTTTGTGATACTGATTTGTTTAAAATAATATATTTTACACTATATTCCAATCCATAGTTTCAGATATCAACCATTTTATTATTCGATCACTCACTGAAGAGGTGCTTCACCTCAACATCCATAGCAAGACCAATGTCAGAAATTGATCGGTTTGGATAATGATCAATTGTTTCAATGTGTCACAGCTTATTTTGAAGCTTTAAAAGGACAAAAAACAGTAGTTTGGGTTTTTAAGACATCTTATCCCTTTTACTCCTTACAAACAAAATTGGAAATTATTTGCAACTTTTTATTGCAATTTTTAATGGTCCTTTCACCATATTTATTCATTTCGTTCATACATTAGCCTGTTCAAAACAATATATAAACAAGATTGATTTGAATTAGTTCTTTCCGGGGAAATATTTTCAGTTATATTCATGGAGTTTTAGCTATAATTATGAATATATTAATTAAATATATAACTTGAATGACTTGATAATTATGCTGTCTTCTATTTGTAATCTCTCTCTCTCTCCCACCCCTCCCTCCCTACCTACCTACATATAACATACACATACACACATGCATACAACATACACACACACATATATAAATATTTTTTATTTATTTATTTAGTTTTAAAATATATCTATATGTACCATATATATATTTAGTTTTTCCCAATATAACTATAGGCATCTTATATATAAGTGGCGTGGAGTGACCATTTCGGTTGGATGTACTACACGTGTTACAAAATTAACGTTAATGTAAACAGTTGATTACATTGTTATCGATGTTTGAAAGAAGTGGCGGTCCTAGGCTAAGGCCGGGGGCCATGGCTCCCCAAATACAAACTGATTTTATTTTTTAATTATAAAAAAACAAATTTAAACGGCTCCACTGAACATAGGCAAGAATTTGTGCCCCCTATTTATTTTGTCCAGCACCGCCACTGTTCGAAAGGTTTAAATATGCACACCACATCAGGACTCACCTTACTTGGTTCCATATAATTAATTGTAGGATATCATTGAATGCTTTAGTTCATTAAATGGTACTATTTCAAACATGTTCAATATGATTTCAAATAGACCAACGGATAAGTTTTTCATACGCCATTTATCTACAGAATTTGTGTTTTGTGGTATGATTAGGTTATTAAAGAAAGGTTGAATTACCTCATTTTGTTGTTTATTTATACACAAATTCCATTTTCATATATATATATATATATATATATATATATATCATCATCATCATATTCAACCATTATCTATCCACTGCTGGATGAAGGTCTCTCCAAATGCTTTCCACACAAGTCTATCCTGGGCCATTCGTTTCCACGTCACCCCAACCTGTTTTCTTATTTCATCCACCCATCTAGTTTGAGGACGTTTTCTAGGTCTTCGGTGGTCTCTTGGAATCCAGTTCAGAATTTCTGTTGTCCATCGTTGATCAGTTCTTCTTGCAATATGCCCAGCCCATCGCCATTTCAGCCCTTTTACTTTAACAATGATGTCCTCTACTCTAGTTTGCTCTCTCACCCAAGTGTTTCTTTTTCGATCTCTCCTAGTTATTCCAAGCATGCACCTCTCCATGCTCCTTTGCGTTGTCTGTAACTTTCGTATTGCTCCAACTGTTAGACTCCATGTCTCTGATCCATAAGAGAGGACTGGCAATACACACTGGTTGAAGACCTTTCTTTTTAGACACAAAGGCAATTTCCCCTTCAGGATAAAACTGTTTCTTCCAAATGCACTCCAGCCAAGTTTAATACGTCTGTTGAGTTCTTTCATAATGTTGCCATCCATTGAAATCAGCTGGCCAAGGTAAATATATGAATCAGCAATTTCTAGCTCAATGTTGTCAACTTGTATTTTTGTTTCCTCTACAAAATTATTGAACATGATCTTAGTTTTTTGTAGGTTCATCTTGAGTCCAACTTCTTTACTTCTAGTTGAGAGCTCCTGTACCATGTCTTGGAGTTCTAATGGGTTCGTTGAAAAAATAACAATGTCATCAGCAAACCGCAAATGATTTAAATATTCACCATTTATTTTTATTCCCTTGTTATTCCAATTTATTCCAGTTTCCGTTCCTCTATAATAAAACAAATGTCCACTTTTAAGTTCCACCAACTCTTCACCTTTTCTTCTAACTTCACTGAGTCCTACAATGTCCCATTTGATCTTGTCTAGTTCCTCTTCCAATTCCTGAAGTTTTGCTTCAGAAGCAAGGGATCGTCCATTATACGTTGCCAAGGTCAATAACAAACGGCAGCCTGGGCCATTCCAGTGATTCTTAGCACCCCCTGCTTTCATGCCACACTGACCGCTGCCTTGATCAGGAGCACTCCAGCACCTGGAGACTAGGGGCCATGGTTTCTGGTGTGTCAACATAATGGAGGAATTAGCCATAATTTCACCACGCTGGCTAGACGGGTTGGTGAATTAGCCCTCCCCTTCCGCCTTTCTATCCGTGCAGCAAATATTAATTTGCCACATAAATAGAAAGCTCAGCCTGCACCACTTGAAGGCGGGGTAGGACACTAGGTTACTGGCCTGGCCGGTTCCACACATCGTCACATACGTTCAGCGTGTGGGTCTCCTTCCAGTTAGATACCAGCAACCCTTTTGCAGGCCATATATATATATATATATATATATCATCATCATCATGTTCAACCATTATCTATCCGCTGCTGGATGAAAGTCTCTCCAAATGCTTTCCACACAAGTCGCTCCTGAGCAGAATTTAAGCTGCAGTCGCATTTTTCGCAAAATGCAAGGAGTTGCTCGAAAATGCGAAGAAAAAATTATTGCCCATCGCGAAAATGCGGTAGAAAGGAATTTTAACCACAGTTTATTCTCTGAAAACACAATTCTCCGATTCCAGGATCGATCGACCCCGAGTCCGCATCTAAATCCTTTGGGAACAACTGTATGATGAACTGAAAACACGACTACACTGTTAAAAATAATAGTTCAGGGTTGAACCAAAATATGGTGATTTTCCAGCTTCATCCATTGTTAAGAACTACGTTTCACCACATTTTTGCTCCAGCTATGTTACCAATACTTGGCCGGAGGTTGAACCAATATATGGATATACTTTCAATAACGAATAAGGCAACACTGAACCAAATTCATGGTTCCAGCTTGAACCAAATATATTGTTCTAGGTTAAACCAAATATGGCCGAAAGAATCCGGACACTGTATAGCAAAATGAAAATCTGCCTTTAACATGCAACCTGTCAGAGACGTATCGAGGAGTGTTGGAGCCCCCCATTATTTATCTCGGCTGCTATTGAAGCCACATCTACCCCATTTCATATACAGAGAGTACACATAATTTTTATTAATTACGAAAAGGTAGCAACCAAGCGAAATCATAACGAATTTTTATTAGGCCAAACATAAGCATTTTAGCTGTTAATGATAAAAAACATCAACTTCATATATACAGAAATTATTATATAAATCATTGTAATTTATCAAAAATAAAGGATATACATACCATAAACTAATAAATTGGAACGATCGTAGCTTGCTGGGTGATTAAAGAGATCTTTGCACGTAAAAAAAACTGGTGAATATCGGTAAAGAATCGCAACGGATGTTTGCCACACGTGACTTCCCTTGCAGCAAGCTAGGAGGTTGAACGAAAATCTGGTTCGGCGTTTAATCGTTATTTACAAATTACCGCACTTTCACCAATAAGTGGTACTTTTTAATTTTCAAGTGAACCA
>QLNU02015360.1:230169222-230192740 GCA_006491805.2 Dysdera silvatica
TTTTCAGAATTATGCTATCAACGTGAATGTTATGCTGTTTTCGCATAGAAACGTCTTAATTGTTTATTTTTCTCATCGGAACGAGGAATTTCGTTAACAATTAAAAATTTTATTACCAATTCAAGTTAAAATTATATAATTTTGAATTAAATTGTGGGAGTTTTTAATAGACATAAATTCACAAATATTATAATATAATATCGTTGATGTTACTTGTTCCTGTGGGTGTGCGCTGCACACCTAGCACACCTGGAATATTCGCGCCTGATATATATATATAATTAAGCTAGATCCTTTCTTAACACAACGTAATAAAATGCGTATCCATACATTTTTTATCGAATACTAGTTTGCTTGAAGAAGAATTGTGATAATTTGGGGACTCTCAAAGCACTCTTTCAAAACTTGAAGCAAAGTTTAACAAAAACAGAAAGAAATTCAAATATTATAAAACAAATACACACACAAACAGCAATTCAATTCAGTATGTAGAGATATACTATAAGTAAAATGAGAAATTTTTCTCATTCTCAAAAAAAAAGAAATTTTAGGAAAGAGATCATAGAAAGTATTCCTTGGGAAAATCTGGATATTAGACTAGCTTAGGGCAAAATATAAGAACGGAGAATTCCTAACTTAATTATAAATATTGAACATTCTCAACATTTTCTTTGATAACGAGAACAGAGTAATTTCTAGATCGTCACAAAATTTTTCTGCTGTTTGTAAGCTGTAATTTCCATTTTTTGCTCCGTTTTTTTATTTCTTATTTTGTTATATTGTTTTCGTTATTCTTAATTTGCCTTCCATTTAATTATTTTTTATTATTTGTCTTTTCATGTCTGTTTCATTTTTGCTTCATTACACGGGTCTGCAAAAAAGTATTTTTTAAAAGCTATTTTGGTTATTTAGCGTAAATTCTATAGTTTTTGGTGCGCTGAATTCAAAAATGATGGCCCATTTTTTATAGGACGTCACGCTTTTGAACAAATTAAGTATGTGTATTAAAATGAGATCCTAATGAAATGAAAATAGACCCACGTTAATGAATTTTTTTAGTGTAAAAATTTTATGTTAACTCAAAGTTCAATTAATGTATAATCACGTAGGTGTGATAATAACGTTTTTCTTTCATTCAATGCTTCTCTTTGTACAATTCTGATTGTGGAGAGTATCTGGAAAATCCCTCTGCAATCATCCAACAGTTGTCGGCAATCATCCGTATATTCCATTTTCCCTGATACCTCCTCTCCATCTCTTTAATGTCCTGGTGGAATCTTTATCCCTGTTCCTCACTCACAGCTCCCAAATTTTGAGGAAAATAATCGATGTGTGAATGGAAGAAATGCAATTTCAAGCTCATTTGTCAGCCTACAGTTGGAAGTGCTTTAAGCACATCGTTCCCGATCTTCTTGTAGTTTGGATCCTTGTTGCTGCCCAAGAATTTATTTATGACCTCGGTGAATAAAACCCAACTTTCTTTCTGAAGAACTGCCATGGAGTCTACGAAATAATGGTCAGCTACAAGGCTTCTGATGTCCTGTCTGACGAGCACTCCTTCCTTCAGTTTTGCCTCAGATAGACCTGGAAACTTAGTGCCAAGTATTTGAAATATTCCCCATCATTTGGAAGTGATTTTACAAATTGTTTTATTAATCCGAATGTTATATGGAGAGGTGGTAATTTTTTATGTAAAAGTTTATTACCACCTCTCCGAAATTTTATGTGGATACTAAAATTTCTTTGAGTACATTTTTTTACCGACTGCGACCTCCCTTGGCGACCGTCTCCTTTTCTTCCAGTGATTTTCTTGACCTTGGCTGTCTCATAAACATAGAGAACAGTTGTACTTGGTGAATCCAACTTGTTTCCTTCGAAGCATGCACAATGCCTTCAAATCTCCACACACTAGAAATCCGTGGTCTTCGTAGTTCAGCTTTCGAATAACTGTTTCCAAATTCTCATAGATCTCCTTTACACGTACTGAATGACCTACAGGATTAGAATCGTAAACTTTACGGTTGTGGAGTAAAACCACTTTTAAGATTCTTTTGGATGAGTCGATGAAAAGGCGCCATTCAGAGGAATCATAATGAATTTTTAACTGACACATTAATCATTCAACATTAGTACAATAGATCAAGTCGTCTTCCTGGGAAAAAGAAAAGCACAAACTCACTTTCTCCATGTCTATACCATGAAAAAGATACTCATGAAAACAACAAACTTTTACTTTTGAGCCTTAAGTCGAGTAACATTGCAGCATCATTAGGAAGATTCAAGTCCCTTACCAAATCATTTACCTTGTCTTGAAAGAAACATTTTGGTCAAGAATTGTCTTCAGAGTCGTAACGTGAATTATGGTAATTATCCGATTCAGATATGATTTCATCTTTATCGGAGCAAGATATTTCTTCCAAGGTGGTAGCTGTCTTGTATGCCGGGATGTCTGATCCGTGAGGGATGGGGCGAATGGCAGAAGGAAGATTGGGATATAAAATAAAATGCTTCCATTTGTAATTAAACCCCTTTACACCGCAAGAATGAAAGTAATGGCTGTCACTATGGTTTTTCTGCTCACGCTGTACTACAAGAATCCCAAAACGGAAGATTTCTTTCTTACTAAACCAATTCCATATATTCTAAATGCACCGTTTGCACATTTTATAAGGTACCCAATCCTTCTCTTAATCTCTAAGTTTTAGCCCGAAGTATTCAAAGTATACTATTTTTCACAAAATCCATGATATTCAACTGTTGCTTTAACACTGTATATTCACCACAAATGAAACAAAACCTGTTTGGCGAATTAATACGCACATATGGTCACAAACATTTGGAAATAAATTCGATAGCCAAACACGAAGTAAAATAACATTAACACGTTACTCTTAAACATACGTTACACACTTAAACATACGTTACACACTTAAACAAACATACTATAAATGATTTCATAGCAAGTAATTCTGGGATTAAATTTAGAAATAATTTCAAATCGAGTGGTTTATGAAAAAAATCTGCTCATTGGAAGAAGAATTTTGCGATTTGCGGTAAAACCTGACGTATAGGATTTTTTTTTCACTATTTTATTCGGTTTCAGTTCACCAAAATACATAGGGATCAGTTAAAAATAATCAAACAGCTTTTTGGTTTCAGACCTGTGTTATTTTTGTGTTGCTTTTTCTGTATTTTTCTTTTTCTGTTTATTTCGTCTGCAACATGCATTTATCTTTATTAATTTTTCTATATCCTTGTTAATCTTTATAGAGCTTACAATTAGTCATTCAGTTTTGCTAGAAAATTAACTAGTTTCGCCAGATGAACAAACATTTTGATTAAAAGTATAGATACATTACTAAAAACACTTGAATTTTCTATTTCATCTCTGAATGCTCATTTTCAATTTAGAAATTTACATCATTGCGATTTTGATATATTCAAGTGATTCGTTTTGCTCTTTCTAGATTTTAAATTTTTTAATTTTCTGTTTGAATTGTTTAAAAAATGTAGACAATGCTAATTAAATTATATGGAAGGCCCTATAATTTCGAAGTTTGAGTTCATTGACGAAGAAAATGGGGCTTAGGGGTTTCAATGCTTTCCCGTTCGATATAAATGCATTTTTTTTCTATTGAAGGTAGAATCATTACTTTAAAGCTACTTCAGCCACCCCCCATAATTTTTGAACTGCTACTTCCCTGATTATGTTGGTATGGAATATTTTATTTTCAACGTGTTTCTCCCGCAGCAGGTTTGGTTTTTTACACTTTTTTTTGTTAAATCATAACGAGCACAAGCAATAGTAGTGCGTTAATATCGGCTAAGTTTTATATATAATGGACAGTGAGACATATGTGCAATACTGACTTAAATGCAATGCTCGGCATTACAAATCTGAAATGATAATACCCTCCTTGGGCGAGTTTTAAGTAACCTACTTTATCCTTGCTTCACAGCCAGTAAATTTTTAAAACGAAACTCACATTTTTGTACTAAATTTATTTGTTTTTCACACACATATGCAATTCGTGCATCTTTCAAACTTTATTACTGACACAAATGATGCCGTTATCTCGACTAACCATTCAGTATTACAAATTATATTACAGCAAATATTACAAGCTATTGCTTTCTGCTCTCCTTCATTTGTAACATAATTACGTGAATGTTCTGTAAGTCTTTAAATTATAAATTATGAATTGAAACCTTAGAATCATATCGATGTGTCGCTTATAACTGTACGTAGTCTGAATAAATTTAAATCTTATTTCATTTCGTGCATGTCCAGAGGCGGACTGGGTCCTCTCAAAAGCAGCATACCTTGAATTATTGGAAGGCGCGAGTCCTATAGCCTATGAGGGTGCAAATCCTATCGCCCATGAGTGGGCACCGGCCTGAGTGCCGGTTGGCCGGCGGCCCAGTCTACCCCTGTATATGTCCGTTCTTGAAACTTTTCAGACCCTCTAAAATATTTCTCTATATTAAGTCCGTATCATTCGTAGCTAAGCAGTGGCAAGTAACAACACGTCTAAGTAAAAAAATAAATATTTTAGTTTTCTGAAACCAACGGTTAAAAATATATTTTTGGAACGATAAAGTGACTGTACATGATATGTCTTTTCTGATGAATGCAAGAAAAAATGAATAAATAATGTGTTTATGAACATTAATTGTGTAATTTTTGAGCTCTTTCTAATTTCATGTTATAGAGAGCTAATTGACAGAGGTTAAATATGATTGCCAATTTTTGCACAAGCTTTGACCATTATTAAATTTAAGAAAATTCTTGAATAAACAGATTGGAAAGCAGATCAATCGTGCATTATATTTCCAATTTAAAAACATTCTTTAAATTAATCAAGGCATACTTAATAACTGGACTAAAAGTATTCAGTACTCTGTAGGTAATGGGGAGAGGAAGAGCGAATCATTTCATAAATATTTCACTTAAGAAATATTTCATTAATTTTAATTAATATAATACAAGGTGGACTATAATTAAAATTTCAATGTTTAGAGCGTTATTTATAGCTTGGACTAATAACGTCTTGGACTAATAACGACTAAATACGACTTGGACGGAGTGACGCCACATTTTTTTGCACATGCTATTTAAAGGACAAAGAGAAGAATTCCGTGAAAAAGAAATTTCAGCAATTTTCAATGGGGGCAAATGTGGCGTTCCAAAATAGGAAATACGTGGCAAAGCATGAAAATTAATAGCTAAGACAAATCTAAAATTATATTTAATTTTATTATTTTATAAAAATATTATTCCAGGTTATTTGTAATAAAAATGCTATTGGATATTTAGAAAACGACAAAAATGCTTGCAAAAGTATTCCCGCAATCATGGGTTAAAATGAAATTGATTAGATTTAAATAGTTAAGTATGTGTTTACCTTTAATCTAACTTAAGACACAATAAAATAAATAAACAACTTAATGTTTAATAATATACAACGTCAACAATTCATCATGTGTAAGGAAGAATAATTGTTATTTTTGGAAAAAACTACTGTTCAGAAGTAAACCCAAAAAAAGGGTGGTGCTTTTCTTATTTTAAAGATGGCGAATGGCCAGGAGTGACTCACCAATTCGGTTTTCAAAGTCGAAGTTCATCGGTTGCCTTTCTGTTTTTAAAACCATGTCTGTTTGCCAAGTATTAGAACATTCAGCATGCTTAAAAAAAGAAGCTAATTTATTCTGTTAAATGTTTAAAATCTTGTATACCACAGCCTTAATTAAAAGTATTAGACATCGCACTGAAATCCATTTATTTTAAACTACGAATGTAACTAAATGTATGTAATGTAATTTCAAAGCAGAAAGTTTATAAAGGGGGGGTTATAGGCTCAATGGGGGGTTACAGAGCTACAACTTACATATTCCTATGTTAAATATACAGAATTTCATTGCAATGGTGGTTACGACCCCATTAACACCCCTTGCGCATGCCAGAGGTATGCAGCCACAAGTAATTTCAACTTTTACTACGTATGCAGTCATAAACAAATGAGGTGATTTTGTGTAATACATCCACAGTTCAAGTAGAAAAATTAGGGTGCCTAATGCTTTTGATCAAGGTTGTAGTATTCCCCTAAGACTAATTTTTAAGCAGCAATCCAGTTCGCTTTTATGAAGCAAATAAACCATATACGTTGTCACATATAATTGATGAAATGATATGAGAGATAATCGAAGATCACTGTGTCTTATTCAGGAATTAAAAATCAAGCTTTGAATGTCGCTTCACACTTCTAAGCAACACTAATAAATGGATGTGGCATTATATATTTATTATTAATATATCTAAATACCCATATGTTGGTAATTTACCATTAATCGAATGTGTGTGCCTAATTTTAGTCCAAGATTACATTTTTAGTTTTCTCAACAGAGAATATATCGTCTTAAAAAATTAAAACTGAAAAGTTTGAAATAAAATGACTGAGATAACGTGGTAATATTTTATCAAGGGAGACCCTACCACGTGGATTATAAATAGCGGGATGTTTCTGTCTGTATTTCCAGCTTTTAACTCAAAGGAAACTATGATGACAGAAAGCATTGATGATTTTTTTTATATTTGAATTTTTTACTAATTCTACTTTTTATGCTTTTCTTATTTTTAATTTTTATAGTTACTTATTTTTAATTTTTAATTTGTTTATTTTTAATTTTATAGTTACTTATTTTAATTTTATAGTTACTTATTTTAATTTTATAGTTACTTATTTTTAATTTTATAGTTACTTATTTTAATTTTATAGTTACTTATTTTAATTTTTATAGTTACTTATTTTAATTTTATAGTTACTTATTTTTAATTTTTATAGTTACTTATTTTTTTTAATTTTATAGTTACTTATTTTTAATTTTATAGTTACTTATTTTTAATTTTTATAGTTACTTATTTTAATTTTATAGTTTTTATTTTAATTTTATAGTTACTTATTTTTTAATTTTATAGTTACTTATTTTAATTTTTATAGTTACTTATTTTTAATTTTTATAGTTACTTGTTACTTATTTTTAATTTTTAATTTGTTTATTTTTAAAATTTCATCTAGTGATAATAACAATAAGTATATAATTTATTCGTTTCAGACCATGCGTTACGTAAAATTCAAAAATTTTACATTTCATATTTATATCTATTTATAATTTAAACGTAATTTGATTGGCATTAGATATGTATTAAATCCAGTGAACTTATAATTAAGTTATACTTAATAACTCATTTAGCATTATATATATTATTCAAGTAATAATTCTACACATTAGGTTTCCAATTTAGGTTTAAGTATCATTTAATTCAATCAACATTAGTATATAAATACATTATTACATAACAATCTGGAGCTGAAACGGGTCCACAGTAAATGCAATCTAGATATATAAACAACCTCTAGATCCCAAACACACTCATACTAAGCATAAATGTCCCTATGCATCACGCCTCTCCTGTATTCCTTATTTTACTACTATTTTATTGTACGTACTCGTATTAAACCATTATTTTATTAAATTAAGCTGTAGTTCAATGGGTATAAGCCAACAGATAATAACTTTCTTTCATTCACACCTACCATTATATTACTCCTCCCTATCGTGTTCACCAATAGCCATTCTTGTAATTTTTTTAAACGTATTTTCACTATTAACCGATTTTATTCTTTCTGAAAATGTATTCCACATGTTTGATCTCTGACATATTAAGCAATCACGCTTTATCTTTGTCCTTAGTTCTGGCAATTGTAGCTCTTATATTATTCTAAATACCTTAAAAATTTGTTTTTTTTGCGTGTGTGTGTATATATATATATATACTTAGAAGCATTGTGAAGACGAAACTGAGCGGGAAGAACACCACGCAAGCAATTAACGCATATGCGGTACCAGTGCTCACCTACTCCTTCGGGATCATCAAATGGTCCAACACTGAACTAGAACAACTCCAGCGGAAAATGAGAACCATCCAGAGAAGAGCCGGACAACTACACCCTGCAACGGCAATTGAACGGCAAACACTACCCCGGGAAGAAGGAGGACGCGGACAAGCGGACCTCAAAGACTTACATGACAAGCAGATCCAGAGCATGAGGCAATACTTCCAGTTGAAGAGTCCCCGATCGCCACTCATCCAAGCCATAATACAAGCAGATGCAAATTACACGCCACTAAACCTGTGTAGTACCGAAGAGCGTGTCCTCGAAACAGCCAACGAACAGAAACTGAGAACTTGGGCCGGAAAACCATTACATGGCAGGCACTACAATGACCTGCAACAACCACACGTTGACAAAAAGGCATCAAATTCTTGGCTGGCCAAAGGCACTCTCCAGCCAGAGACAGAAGGATTCATGCTAGCCATCCAAGACCAAGTGATCGCAACAAGGAACAATCAGAAATTCATCCAGAGAAAAGACATAGAAAGCGACAAATGCAGACACTGTCATGCGGCATCGGAGACAATCCAACACGTGATGGCAGGATGCAAGATCCTTGCGCAGTCAGACTACAAACATAGACACGATCAAGTAGCGAAAATAGTCCACCAGAAATTGGCAGCGAATGCTGGCTTTCTGACAGAAAAATGCCCGTACTACAAATATGAGCCAGAGACCGTGCATGAGAACGAAACACACAAGCTTTACTGGGATAGAGCAATCATAACAGACAAGACAGTCCCACATAACCGTCCTGACATAACCCTCGTCGATAAATCGAATAAGACCACGTACTTAATCGACATAGCAGTACCCAACACCAATAACATACAGACAACCTACACAACGAAAATCACCAAGTACCAAGATCTCAGACATGAAGTACGAGATATATGGGGTATGGAAAAGATCTTCATCATCCCGTTAGTCATCTCAGCAACAGGGATAGTACCAAAAACGCTTGCGACGAATTTGGAGATACTCAACATTGACCCAAACACCTACATTGAAATACAAAAAGCCACAATCCTAAACACGTGTCACATTGTCAGGAAGTTTCTAGACATGGCACATTAAGAAGTGATGTAAAAAGAGGCTTGGGAACATGGCGCTCTGCCCGTCCCAAAGCCTGTTTCCGCCAAGAATGGGCGAGGAAAACTTTTATATATATATATATATATATATACAGTAGAACCTGCCTGAAGTGACCACCTTTGGGACTGGACTGCAATCATCACCATAGACAAATGGTCACTATATACGACAGACTTTGGCGTAGTCATGACTACGCCAAACCCCTACTAGTTCTCTCTTATAAAAAGTGGCCACTTTATTCAGGTGGTAATTTTACCAGGTTCCACTGTATGTGCATATATATATATGAGAGATAGAGAGGAGCCATTCAGAACACATTTATTATTAAAGATTCATACAAGTTCCTGAGCAACAAACTATGATAACATCGAAGCAATTAAAGAGTACATATTGATATTTTAATGATTGCATCCATTCCCTTGTTTGCATCATTTATTGTACATAGAAACCCTCTCTTTAAATAATGGTTGCGCGGTTACGCCCTTTCCAGAATATTATCATTAACTTGCAGCCGACACGATTGCGTTTATAATCTTAAAATTCTAATCACTTTTTGGATAATGAGCACTATAAACATGATCATAAATCTGCATAAGTTTTTGATGTAGACCTAAGAAATATATTCAAGTAGCAAAAAAAGCAATATTTTACGAGCCTAAGCTTTGGCGAAATTCAATATTTATAATTATAATATATATTATAAAATATATATAATTATCAGCGAAATTTATTCTTAAAAGTCGCAGATATAAGCCTGGATTTACATCAGCGAAATTCATTCCTCAATACCGCAGATAAATACAAACATATGCTGATAAAGTGCTGATTTTAACTACTTGAACAACCATGAACATATTCTGCGCTGTGTCCTATTCCAGCATTTTTCAAATACCTCTAAACAATATATTTGACCATAGGCGTAATTTGGGGTTAAATATAGCATAAACTGGGGGGGAGCAAAAAATTAAAACAACAAAAACAAATTGTGTGAGAAAAAGTACGATTTTGCCTCTTTTCTAAAAAACTAGGGGAAATTGCCCCCTTGCGTCCACCAGATTACGCCTATGTATCTGACCATGGAACGATCCAGACATGAAAGAGCTTTGGAGAATTAACGAGCGGGTCTGTAGCCATTGGCGAAAATTCTCGGATAATTATAGACCAATCGTTTGCAATTTGCATTTATCTTAGCATTCAAATTAGAATTGGCCTGGAAATTCTGCGAAAGCAGTATTTTGTATACGGCAATTATCTGACTGCCTGATATCAAAAACAGAAGACCTCTACACTGTTAAAAATAATAGATCAGGGTTGAACCAAAATATGGTGATTTGCCAGCTGCATGCATTATTAAGAACTACGTTTCACCACATTTTGGTACCAACTATGTTACCAATACTTGGCTGGATGTTGAACCAAAATATGGATATACTTTCAATAATGAATAAGGCAACATTGAACCACATGTATGGTTCCAGCTTGAACCAAATATACTGTTGTAGGTTGAACCAAATATATTGTTGTAGGTTGAACCAAATATATTGTTGTAGGTTGAACCAAATATGGCCAAAAGTTTCCGGACACTGTATAGCAATATAAAAACCTGCCTTTAACATGCTACCTATCAAGGGCGTATCGAGGAGTGCAGGAGCACACATTATTTTTCTTGGCTGCTATTGAAGCCATATCTACCCCCATTTCATATACAGAGAGTACACTTATTTTTTTATTAATTACAGAAAGGTAGCAACCAAGCGAAACCGCAACGATTTTTTATTAGGCCTAATATAAACGTTGTAGTTGCTATTGATAAAAAAACATCAACTTCATAGATACAGAAATTATCACATATATCATTGTAATTTATCAAAAATAAAGGATATACACACCATAAACTAATGAATTGGAATCATCGTAGCTTGCCGGATCATTAAAGAGATCTTGGCACGCGAAAAAAAAACAAAAAACCTGGTGAATATCAGTAAAGAATCGCAACGGATAAAGCTGTTTGCCACACGTGACTTCTCTCGCCTCAAGTGATTGGCTAGGAGGTGGAACGAAAATGTGGTTCGGTGTTTAACCATCTTTTAAAAAATACCATACTTTCACCAATAAGTGGTACTTTTGAATTTTCAAGTGTACCAAATTTTGGTTCGCGAAATTCGCGGAAATTTTTAACAGTGTAAGGAATTGTCGCTAAACTCCAGAATTTCCGCGAAACAAATACTTTAATAGCACAAAAATGACACTATCCTATTTTGTCTTTTCAACGAATTTTTATGAAAATATAAATCTATGTCCAAAGGAACAACCATAGGTTATGTATCACAACGTTTAAAGTAAATGTTTTAATCTGGAATTTTAATAATGTTGAACCACGTTGTTAAGATATTTTTGATAATAATAAATTAACAAAATCCGTAATCAAAACCAACGGTGAGAGATTTTCATTTTCTAAGAGATTATTTTCTGTTATTTTGTGATAATAGCTTCTTAAATGTTGTAAATATATTTACCGAACATATTCCTTTATTCATTGGAGAACGTAAATATACGCAAATTCGAATGAAAGGTAAGTCAGACTATTTAGTACATTTGATGTAGAAACGGGAATTTCAGTATAAATGTAACATATTATTACATTTTATTTAGTCAATGATATTAATGACGCAGTTTCACTAGAGTCATCCCTATATTAACAGGTAAGCTTCTACTGGCGGTGTAATTAATGAATGTTATGATTGAATCATTTGTTATTAATATAAAGCTGATGCAATCATATTATCGTATTATATTTAAAATTCTTTACACCCCTCTTTGTTCCTTCTTAGTAATTTTCGATCGAATTTGAGGCAATAAATAGTTTTCGAATGCATATATATTTCTAACATATTCAGAATAATCAGTTCTATTTTGAAAATCCTTCGATTTTTCTCGTTGCATGTAAAAAAAGTCAACAAGTGGACGTGGAAAATCTCTCGGGCAACGAACACACAACAAAATTTCACGTAGTGCTATGAATAAATTAGGTTGGGATCTGCTAGAGGTACAAGGCTCGGACGTGTTCTGCTTGCATAAGGTTCTTTCTACACTCACCATGATATTATTTGCAAATATTTGTTTTTTTGTACAGTTGCTGATTGAAGCCTGCAAGGGCAAACGGAAATAATATGTCGAAAATTTGAAGACAACAACAGCAGTTTGTAAATGAAGTTTATTTTAAAATATAAGGGGAGATAACTGCATAATTTTCAGTCTTTTATCATTGTTGAACTCAGAAAGACATGTTGGAATTGCAATCTAGAAAATGGGCAAAGAAAAAATTGCTTTGTTTTTCAAGTCTTCAGAGAAAATTTGGAAAAATTTTAAGCAGCCCATTCGGATGTAAATAATTAGAAAAAGATCAATTTTGTAGAAAATGTATAAAAATCATGGGATTAAACTCTTTTTCTAAAACCATATATATTTAAAACATTTTCATTAAATTTAATCGATTTAAATATTGATTCCGCAATCATTTCGAGAATTGCAGAATAATTTTTAAATGCGTTTATTTTAATCATTTGAGTTTTCGCAAGTTTCTCAATATCTGAAAAATTCCTAAATATGTAAACAAAGTTTCATAGGTAATAGTTTATTAAAAAGACTTCGTATAAGATAAAAACATTTTAATGTTTATAAGTTCAGTATATCATTATTTCAATGCCCTCAAGTTTACTTTGTGTATATATGCATGGAGTATACATAAAGTTTATAATTATTTATAGAGTTTATATATATTATTTCAAATCACCATTGAAATTTAATATAAATATCCTTTTTAAAGATGTGGGTATATTTAGCTCTTTGTTATATCACCATGAATTTAAGCAATAGGCCAGCATATCAAAATTTTCATTGGAGTCTGAAAATTACATCATAGTACATAATGGTGAATTTATCAATTTAATATATTATACAGTTTAAATCTAATAATACTAATCATCTGTTATTTAATTTTATTCTAAAATATGTTGCGAGTATTTTTAAATAACCTGCAAACTTATATTTAGTAGCCTTCTTAATAAAAACTAGGGAAAAAATTGCTTTATGTAGAAAGGCTGCTAATGTTTTAATCAGTAAATGGAATATTATTTATTTTTCAATTCAATTTCTTGCTCGCGTTATATTCTTAGAGCGAATAATTTTGCACATTCTAAAGTGTAAAATGAGTTTTTAAAATGTAGGCATATCTACGATTCATCAAAGATAAAATTTTTTAAAAATCGTTTTCGGAAGTAAATATTTCGATCCTATTTTTCCAAAGGTTGTGATGCTTAAAATGGCTATTATTCCATCTAAAGGATAGTAACGTGTTTTATCAGCTTCAATGTAAGTACTTGAATTATGAACAAATTTAAGTACTAAGCGATATTTTCCAATAATATAAAGCACTTCTGTGGGAATATTGGCTAATATAAAAACTTCGAGAAAAGAGTTTTGCAGATTTATTCTCTAATGATTATCTACTGAGATTTTAAAACAAACAATAACGCTTGACCAGCTGTAAGCAAGAAAACATTTGCCATTAAAAATTAATTTCAATAGTCAATAAATTGAGGAGTAACTGGTTCGTTTATGTTCTCAAAATGTATATTATTGAGGTTTTGTAAATGGCTAATTAAAAACTTCAAATTTTTTGTACTCCTGAGTTTTTAGTAGATCGTCGTCCTTTTAGGCCTAATATGCATTACACATCTTCAGTATTTTACAAAGTAACAGCTATTATTTCGACATTGCTGTAAGGTTTAAAAACACGATGTTTCGGAAATCAACTGCTTTTTGCCAAGTGAAGAAAGGCATCCATTGCGGAAGAAACCCTGTGCCGGGAATTTCCCCTGATGGGAAATCCCGTGGACATACAGACATGTGGACATACAGACTTGGGACTTTCACTTACATTCCATTCTGCCTTCACTTGACAAAGTGGCAGGGTTTTAAATCTTATACCAGAGTCGCCATAATAGTTCTTATAGCACCTCCTGGTGAAATTTCATAGTGTCTTGTTATTGCATAAAATATTTCCCAAAATTTTTCAAATGAACCCTTTACATTAATTTTCTGTTAATATTTTTTCTAACATGTAATGTATGTGCATATAATTGAATAAAAGCGTAGGGTAATGGTTTTCGCGTAATTCAGAGATTTTTGAAACTTTCAAAGGTTTGTAAATTTCTTACGGTTTACGATTTTAAAACTTAATAAATCATCCCCATTCCTTAAAGATCTTTATGGGTTATTAATAAATATATACTTTTAGCAAATACATATTATATTTGCAAATAAATCTGTGTTTTTGTTAAGCTGAATTAAGCTATTTTAAGAACTGCGGGTAAGCTAAATATTTGTGATTTTTCATGTATCTCTTATTTAATGGATGGCTAACGCGCATGCTTTCACGTGTTCTTCAAAGTTCTCCAAGGAAGTTCACCCCCTGGTCGACTCGAAAAAGAGGTAAGTTTTTCGTTTAGCAATTCTAAATTATCAAATTAATAATAAAATTTTATACTTTATAAGCGTCTAAGTAATCTGACTAGTATATTAGTAGTATCTTATAAATAAATACGGTTCAAAATCCCATTTCAACAAATACGGTCTTCATTGGGGTTGATTTTCCCCATTTGCAATAATCTTCAATGTACAGATTACGGATCAAATGTAGATATTAAAATATCGTGGTCCTGTCCATATTCATGAAGAAATGAAATGGAAGTTGTGTGCAAAAATGAGTCAAAATGATGTGAGAGTACGTTTTAGAATAAGAATATAATAGTTGTGTTTATTTTATAGTAAATTCATTAGTCTTAAGTTGTTATTTTGCGTCAGCCTTACTTCAAACAAACTAAAAGTTGGAATTTAGATCAGGAATTGCATGAACTTTTAAATTATGTCCGTTTGTTTTCATTCACGTTTTCAATAGAATTGTAAGCACATGAGCAGAACTTTGAATTCCTTCACTTTCTTCAAAACTGCATATTCTCAATTTCTACATATTTAAATATATATATACTTTTAAAAAGTAAGAAAATATGTATAAGGAAATGTTAAAATCGTCTAGAAAAATCATTGCTTTGCTTAATTCGGGAAAAAAATTGGAATAGCGTAAAATATTATAAAATATTTAAGTATAAAGTATTTGATATAATAGATGAGATGCATATTATTGTATATATATATACTGACAGTCCAAAGTAAGATTTATTACGTAATCCATTCACATAGAAGTTTGAGGATTTCTGGATTAGTTTTTATCAATGAATATTGAATAAACACAACATTGGCGTACGCAGGGGGGTGTTGATGGGGGTTGTAACCCCCCATTGCAATGAAATTTTGTATATTTAACATAGGAATATGTGAGTTGTAGCTCTATAACATCCCCATTGAGCCCATAACACCTCCTTACGAACGTTCTGCGTACGCCTATGACACACACATTTTGAAACGTACTTATTCATCCCATAGGATTCTGATATCAATCTATATATTTCAACATGTGTGTATGTGTTTGGATAGATATATTTTATATCAGTATTAGATATTTTATAACGTATTTATCTTAAGTTCGTCTTTTGTATCTTTATAGGAATTCCCAATTATGAAGGAATGAGGAGTAAACTGTTTTCTATAGCTATGGTGAAAAAATCCCTACCGATGTGTATAAACACACTGGAAGTCAGTTTCGGATATAGGATATTCAATTATTGTGAACTACTATTCAACGCATGAGTGCATTTATCCTTACAGGGTGGAAGACGTGATGTGAAAAGTGGATATTTACCTGAAACCGGTAATCATTAGGATTGCTTGTTTGTTTGGATTTTTATGGCGCAAGAGCATCTGGGCTATACTGCGCCAATAATCACTAGGAAACCTGCATAAAATTTGAAATGAGTCAACGGATTTTCATGGTTTTTGATGATTGCGGTTGCGTTTTCACTAGTTTTTATCGACATAGATGTTTTGTGAACTTTTTATTATGAAACCTATTTCCTCACAATTGAAAAATCAACAGAATGTGCAAATTTCTCTGTGCTGAAGATTACGGCGAATGCTAAAATGCACGAAATTCAACAATCGGATATCTGCCATAGAAAGAACTGAAAGAAGAATCAAGATTAAATGTCTTGTAATTAATTTATGAAGAAGAAATATAGAGGTGTATGTGCCTATTTATATGTTATGAATAATGAAAGATACCATGGACAAATATTGCATTGCAGAAGTGAGGAAAATATGCCTGTGTTTTGATTGTAAATCGTGCCTCCTGAAAACACATTTTGATGAAGAATAACTAATATTCTGATTGTAAATCGTGCCTCCTGGAAACACATTTTGATAAAGAATAACTAATATACGTATATATTGGTAGAGAAGGTGCCTAAATAATATTTTGCAATCATACTTTGAACATAAAACTCTTAGTTTACAATTATTTATGAAAAGTATTAATATTTGAGTTAATATTGAATATTCTGCTAGCTCTGAATTTCGATTCAATAAATTATGATATATTTTCTATAAATGTAAAGTATATAATTTATATACAGGATATGTCCGTATTGTAATTTTTATGGTTTATATCATAGGAAAGATATTTTTTAAATCTGAAGAGTTGTCTTATATGCTTAACACTTTGTCACTAAATGTAAACATATCAACCTCACATATTCGGCAACAGAACAAAAATAGCGTCTTTAACGTGTCAACAAAATATCACCGTAGTTATGCAAGATGCACCTATCCTAAAATTAATATAAATTATAACAAAGAACAGATATATAACTAATATATTATAACATATTAATTAAAATAATAATGTAACTGCATGCCATATAATAAATAAATTAATTTTCATTTAATTACATGTATAAATCTTATGCCCGTTCACTTGAGTTTTGATTGTCCTCTAGTCCGCAGAAATTAATACTAGCTCAGTACGTAACTCGAAATAATTATCCACTTTCAGTACTGCATTACAATCGTTCATTATTATTTAACAACCAGAGTTCAAAGAGTCATATTCTAATTAATATATGGAAGATGATATGCTCATCATTGAAATATATCTTAGAGCGATGCATATATAAATTTCGATGCCAGTTTTATGATCTTCATTGAACTGTAATTATTTATCACGTTAACGAATGTGATTTTTCAAAATAGTGAATGGTAACCTCAAAATTTCATATAAATTGAAAATTATTATACATTTGTATAGTGTTCATATAATGCATTATTTTTCATCATAATCATTAACTGATCATCAACGCTCATGCACTTTTAATTGAGAATTTTGATTAGGCATAATCGGGAGCCTAGAACGGCGGGCATGAAAGATTTATGCCAGGGGTTTTCTACCAGGGGAAAGGGGAAACTCATAGGTTCAAAGGAGAACTGCAGACTTACAATGGTAGAAAAACTACAATAGTTCTGACGGTTCTAGGAAAAACAATCTTAAAAGAGGTGGGTGACATCCTGAAATATAGTTTAAAGCACGGAGAGGTAAAAAAATGCTTTATACGAAAGATTTTACGGTAATAGACTAGCCGATTTCTCTAAAGAGTTATGAAGCTTAAGAAATCAGCAACTTTTTCTATGGTTCGTGTTCCATAAATTGATTTTTCTTAATTTTTTATTTTTATAAAAAATGTATGCTTTTATTTTTTTGCTTATTCAATAAATAGAATGAAAGAGTTGAACTCTTCCAGTATTTTTCATACACGTAGCATGCATAATCTCCATATACCATAGGAAATGTACAAAAAACCAACAATAGCCATAATTTTTTCGTAAGGAGGAGGAGAAGTTGTTTCGTGTATTAAAATTTATATTCTGTGTATATTTTTGGTGGAATCAGTTTCTCTTACAACTCAAATTTTGAAATTATTTTGGCAAAACGTCCATGTTTTGCATATGATCGGTTGAGATTCATTGGATTGTAGTTTTCTGTCTCTAGCTTACGCCAGGAATATGAGATGGGAGAGATGGCTAAATGTGACCTCAGAATGATAACCAGCCTCTAATCCTAGACAATCGAATATGAGGCAGAAAGATATCTCTTAATACAAAGCTATCACAGGGTAATATAGGATCAGTACGTAACAAACAAATATATAAACACATCGGCGTAATCTGGCGGGAGGCAAGAGCCCCCCACCCCTTTTTTTAGAATAGGGGGGCAAAATCATAATTTTTTCCACCCAATTTTGGGTCTTTTGTTTTGTTACCCCCTAGTTTACGTTATATTTGACCCTCAAGTTACACATATGAACACACACACACACACACACACATATATATATATACCAGGTGCGTCAAAAAAACGTATATACACTTGAAACTGTCATAAAAAATTTATTTCCCGTTCTACAAGGTTAAATTCCTGGATCAAAATTTGCCAAGCCAGTGGATAGGACGCAGGGGGCCGATCGAGTTTCGTGCACGCTCTCCTGACCTTACGCCGCTGGATTTCTTCTTATGGGGCACAGTAAAAGATGAGGTGTACAAACGTAAACTACGTAACCAGGACACACTTTGGAATGAGATTCAAGCGGTGTGCACAGAAATCTCATTGGACACTTTGGTACGATGTACGGAATCAGTGGTGGCTCGTACTCAGAAATGTATTGATACTGAAGGCCACCATTTTGAACATTTACTTTAACCACCATTTGAAATATTCGGTTTGACCAGAAAGTACAACTTATTTTTCAAATTGGACTGTAACCTTACTTTTCCCAGAAATTTAACCTTGTAGAACGGAAAATAAATTTTCTATGACACTTCAAAGTGTGTATATATTTTTTTGACGCACCCGGTATATATATATATATGTGTGTGTGTACACTTGAAAACACATTTACAAAATAAATATATAGAAAAAACTTTTTAAATGATAAAAACACAAGACTGTACAATATGAAATATAACACCATTGTGAAACTGCGCATGATGCTGCATGATTCCGTTAAAGATCTGAATATTAGAAACACTTTAAGTTAAAACATCGAGAAAAATGAAAAGCATTGAAAAATACACAAAATAATTTTACTTATATGCTGGACGATGTATGATAATCCAAAGCGGGTTCTTGCACGTTTTTTAAAACCAACGGGTTAAATTAATAAAGCAAAGCAAATAGGATACAAAAATGAAAAGCCAAACCAAGCAAAGAACTGAGTAATGGAATGAAGTGTTTGAAATACCCTACAGCCTCTTTTTCAAGGGGAATCGCCCATAGGACGTTTCCAACTATAGCATGTTTCTGAAGGAAGTATTCTTGACAGCAAATACCTCATGATCCCCTCGACATGCCATGTTATAAATTATACTATATAGATATAATAAACGAATTCATTTATTATATCGCTTTGGATTTTCATATATCGTCCAGCATGTAAGTAAAATTATTTTGTGTATTTTTCAATGTTTTTCATTGTTCTCCATGTTTCAACTTAAAGTGTTTTTAATATATATATATATATCATCATATTCAACCATTATCTATCCACTGCTGGATGAAGGTCTCTCCAAATGCTTTCCACACAAGTCTATCCTGGGCCATTCGTTTCCACGTCACCCCAACCTCTTTTCTTATTTCATCCACCCATCTAGTTTGAGGACGTTTTCTAGGTCTTCGGTGGTCTCTTGGAATCCAGTTCAGAATTTCTGTTGTCAATATGCCCAGCCCATCGCCATTTCAGCCCTTTTACTTTAACAATGATGTCCTCTACTCTAGTTTGCTCTCTCACCCAAGTGTTTCTTTTTCGATCTCTCCTAGTTATTCCAAGCATGCACCTCTCCATGCTCCTTTGCGTTGTCTGTAACTTTCGTATTGCTCCAACTGTTAGACTCCATGTCTCTGATCCATAAGAGAGGACTGGCAATACACACTGGTTGAAGACTTTTCTTTTTAGACATAAAGGCAATTTCCCCTTCAGGATAAAACTGTTTCTTTCAAATGCCGTCCAGCCAAGTTTAATGCGTCTGTTGAGTTCCTTCATAATGTTGTCTTTCACTGAAATCAGTTGGCCAAGGTAACTATATGAATCAGCAATTTCTAGCTCAATGTTGTCAACTTGTATTTTTGTTTCCTCTACGAAATTATTGAACATGATCTTAGTTTTTTGTAGGTTCATCTTGAGTCCAACTTCTTTACTTCTAGTTGAGAGCTCCTGTACCATGTCTTGGAGTTCTAATGGGTTCGTTGAAAAAATAACAATGTCATCAGCAAACCGCAAATGATTTAAATATTCACCATTTATTTTTATTCCCTTGTTATTCCAATTTATCTGCTGAAAAATCATCTGTAAAGCTGAAGTAAAAAGTTTTGGAGAAATGGTATCTCCCTGCCTCACCCCTTTGCCAAGTTTGATAGTTTTGGTATCTTTATGTAACCGAAATTTTGCACTTGCATTTTTATACACACGTTTCACCATGTCAATGTACACATCCTCAATGTCTGTTGATCTTAAAGAGTTGATGACTGCTGATGTTTTAATAGAGTCAAAGGCCTTCTCATAGTCAATAAATGCAACACACAATGGAAGTTCATATTCATGTGTTCTTTCAATTAATTCTCTTAATACTTGAATATGGTCCACTGTACTGAATCCACTTCGAAATCCAGCTTGTTCTCTTGGTATATATATATAAAAGTTTTCCTCGCCCATTCTTGGCGGAAACAGGCTTTGGGACGGGCAGAGCGCCATGTTCCCAAGCCTCTTTTTACATCACTTCTTAATGTGCCATGTCTAGAAACTTCCTGACAATGTGACACGTGTTTAGGATTGTGGCTTTTTGTATTTCAATGTAGGTGTTTGGGTCAATATATATATATATATATCACTAGCATTACCTGCTATTATATATATATATATATAGCTATTATATAGCTATTATGTAGCTGCATATATAGGGTTCGATCCCCAGCATGGGGGAAAAAAATAACAAGCGTTACTACGCTCATGGCGCGATGTCTTGATCGGTGAAAGTATTAATAATGAATAAAAATACCATTGGGCCATTAAAACCGGATTTGTAGCCTGCTGACGACATGCCAGCATCCGGAACGCCGTTGGGATAACTATCGGTAACCCAGCGACGTGAAAAAGGCTATCTCAGACTCTGATGATATGAACCATAATGAAAATATGAATGGAGCATCGGTTGTCTCGCTCTTAAATCAGAACCGCGTTCGGACTTTAAGCAGAGGGGCCAGTTCGAAAAATATGCAACAGTCTCTCCTTGGAGGTGTCGGCGGTTGTAGCGGCGCCTCCAACTGTACGGCTACTAGAACCAACACAGCCCAAAGTGCTTTGCAGCCTAGTATAGGTGCAACCACTAGGGCTGAAAGACCACGCCAGCGCATGTCATGGACAATAGATATGAACACCTACATCATGCGCACCTACTATACGATTACAAAGCTGGAAACAGACATGACAAATTACAGACCCACACTTCACGCCAAATTCGCACAACAGTACCCACACCTGGACATCAGTATAGAAAGGATAACAACCCAACGCAGGAACATAATAACCAGAAATCTCTTAGCAGAGCCCATACTACAAAGGTTAAGAGATGAAGTCGCCAATGACCTGGCAAACACTTCAACCAGTGTGGCCAACCCTGAAGCACCAGCTAGTAGCGCAAGAGAACCGCTCCAACCAAGCATAGAAGAAGAAGAGAGGAGGGACGTGGAGAAAATGGAAGAAGGTTTCCAATGTGCCCTGGCGGAATATGAAGGCTCGGATGCCGCAACAAGGCCAAGAATACCACGCCAACCGGCATCTTGGAAACTCTGCAAAGCAACCAAGATCCTCAATGAACATACTCTACCACTACACCTACAGAACCACAACTCCCTACAGGAAATACACACCGCCATATACTGTGCAGCAGTAGCGGCATCACGCGCCAATGGGTACGAAGTAAGGAACGAAGGCCGAAGTAACAGAGGAAACAAAGCCCAACCACCATGGCAAGTGAGACTGGAGAAAAGAATAGAAGAGCTCCGCAGCAGCATAGGGCGAATAACCCAGTACATGCAGGGAAATAGGGGTAAGAAATTAGTGAGGAAAGTGAAGATGGCCCTTAAGAGAAATAGGATTCATACAAGACACGAAGAGCCCAATAAACACATCAGCGAATATCTGGATACCCTCAAACAAAAACTGGGTGTATACGCCAGAAGACTCCGAAGATACAAAGACTATACCAACAAAAAACAACAGAACATGCAATTCCAAGCAAACCAGAAGGCCTTCTACAGGAAGCTTCGAGAGACCCCAGCGAACAAAGACAAGTACGAAGCCCCAAAGCCAGCAGAAATAGAGACCTTCTGGAAGACACTATGGTCCAATGAAGTACAGCACAAAAGCGCCCCCTGGATTCAGCAAGAAATGGAGGCTACGAGAGGAATAGAGGAGATGGAGTACACGGGCATCACGATAGAGGAACTCCAGCAGGTAATCCAACGTACGCACAACTGGAAAGCACCCGGTATTGACGGCATACACAACTTCTGGTACAAGAAATTTACCAGCGCCCATGGCCCATTAGCCAAGGAACTTACGGCGATAATTGAAGACCCCAGCAAAATGCCTGAATTCCTCTGCAAGGGAATAACTTACCTCCTACCGAAGGACCAGGATACCAGTAACCCAGCGAAATACCGACCCATTACGTGCCTTAACACCCTGTACAGGAGGGATGCCAGAAAGGGACTCTGGGATGTAAAGAGCAGCTTACCATCGACTCAGTTATCCTGGAACAAGCAAGAAAACAAAAGCGAAAACTCAACACCGCATACATAGACTACAAGAAGGCTTTCGACTCTGTTCCGCACTCGTGGCTCCTTGAAATACTCAGCATATACAAAGTGCATCCCTCAATCATCCGATTCCTACAGAGCAGCATGAAACAATGGAGAACCCGGTTACAGCTAAACACGCCAGACAGTAAAATAGAAACGGCCGAGATCCCCATCCGCCGCGGAATCTTTCAAGGAGACGCACTAAGCCCCCAGTGGTTCTGCTTGGCGTTAAACCCCTTGTCAAGGATGCTGAACACAAGTAAATACGGATACATGCTGAAGAAAGACAAGAGAAACCTACATAAAGTCTCCCACCTCATGTACGTAGATGACATCAAGCTATACGCGCCAACAATCACCCAACTCCGACAACTCATCAGTATAACAGAGACATTCTCCAAGGACATAGGAATGGAATTCGGCCTCGATAAGTGCAAAATACAGAAGAATAGCAAAGAAGATTTACCAGGCATCGAACTCGAAGACGGGAGACTACTGAAGACCTTGGACGAGGGCGAAACCTACAAATACCTAGGGATAATGCAAAAACGGCAGCAGGAGCACAAGAAAGTCAAAGTCCAGCTCACGCAAGCATTCCAAGAAAGAC
>QLNU02015360.1:230210823-230234026 GCA_006491805.2 Dysdera silvatica
TTAACACTTGATCTCAACTTTTTTGAGGCATTTCATATCCTGTCAAACGTCAACGTCACAGTTACTGGCCAATGCCTTAGTAACTCTATCTCACCCACTTGGAAAAATCTTTTGTGTCTCACGGCTAGAAAAGGCACCACCAATGTATTTAACTCCTCCGCCCAATCAAGTTTCCAACCGACGTGATGGCAACACCGACCAACAGCACGGACATAAACAGAAGCCTCCATGATCTGACGAAGAGAGCCGTTGCGCTATCGAAATAACTATTAGTAACGTTGTTTTAAATGGTAAAGCACGCGAGTTAACTGTCCCAAAAAAATGTGTGCGGATTTTGCTTTTATTGTCTAAACTTGTGTATGCTTTTCAGGAAATCTATCCTATGAGCTTTCGTACTATTTTCGATTAATTTTGTTAATTATATGTTGTAAGGTCATACAAAGGCAATTAACTTAAATATATTAGATGGGAATAATAGATTATTAATTATATAAATGTAGGAATTTTTTAACCTTTCTTGTCACGGTTTATACTACTGAGAATTCATTAACTTTAAAGTTTTTCTTACTTAAAGAATATTTTGACTATTTTACCCTTATAAAAAATCTTCTTTTTCGCTAGGAAGGTATTATAAACTTTAGAGAAGATCCGAAAATATTGCGATTCTTTCCAAAAACACAAAACCTAGTTCATGCGTACTTTTCCATAATATGTTTCGATGTAACCACATTCAGTTTAAATTGACATGTTGCGAACTTCAAACGATACTGCATTTGCAATATGCAAGTAGAGATAAAAAAATAAGCCTATTTTTCTATTCTTGCCAGTTTCGTTTTTCGATGAAGTCTTTATTTCTTTATCCGTATGTTACCAGGCGTTTTCTTGAAACATTCACAGCTGGGAAATCCAAAATATTATGAATGCATAAGCTAGAAGTGAAAGAGATCCAATACAGACAAAAACTTCTAGTTTTAGGAATATTATGTGGGCTTCTTTCGAAGGCACAACGTGGTCAGCAAATGTTCATGGAAAAAACTAATGGGATATTAAGAGTTTCTATCTGAATAAATAACAAGCATTTAGCACTAATACATACGTTTGCTTCTCTAACGCTTGACATCATGAATAATATTAATGAGTTTTTATTCTCACAATTCTGGAGTGCATGTTGTTTATTTGACTTCGGATATTGAGTACAGGTTTCGAAATAGCTTTGTGATAGAAATCGATAACTCATTTTTATTGCGTGACTTTAAATCGAGTGCTTCGCTCCATCGCACAGTGGTACCAAAACAAAACCAAAATATTTTATCTTTCATTGTTCTATTCAGTCCTATTATATATCATTTATATTCTCGTATCATCATCATCATATTCAACCATTATCTATCCACTGCTGGATGAAGGTCTCTCCAAATGCTTTCCACACAAGTCTATCCTGAGCAATTCGCTTCCACGTCACCCCAACCTGTTTTCTTATTTCATCCACCCATCTAGTTTGAGGACGTTTTCTAGGTCTTCGGTGGTCTCTTGGAATCCAGTTCAGAATTTCTGTTGTC
This sequence comes from Dysdera silvatica, assembly GCA_006491805.2. Classification (NCBI taxonomy): domain Eukaryota; kingdom Metazoa; phylum Arthropoda; class Arachnida; order Araneae; family Dysderidae; genus Dysdera; species Dysdera silvatica. The sequence continues at coordinate 230,212,383 of QLNU02015360.1, forward strand.
CATCGTTGATCAGTTCTTCTTGCAATATGCCCAGCCCATCGCCATTTCAGCCCTTTTACTTTAACAATGATGTCCTCTACTCTAGTTTGCTCTCTCACCCAAGTGTTTCTTTTTCGATCTCTCCTAGTTATTCCAAGCATGCACCTCTCCATGCTCCTTTGCGTTGTCTGTAACTTTCGTATTGCTCCAACTGTTAGACTCCATGTCTCTGATCCATAAGAGAGGACTGGCAATACACACTGGTTGAAGACCTTTCTTTTTAGACACAAAGGCAATTTCCCCTTCAGGATAAAACTGTTTCTTCCAAATGCACTCCAGCCAAGTTTAATACGTCTGTTGAGTTCTTTCATAATGTTGCCATCCATTGAAATCAGCTGGCCAAGGTAAATATATGAATCAGCAATTTCTAGCTCAATGTTGTCAACTTGTATTTTTGTTTCCTCTACAAAATTATTGAACATGATCTTAGTTTTTTGTAGGTTCATCTTGAGTCCAACTTCTTTACTTCTAGTTGAGAGCTCCTGTACCATGTCTTGGAGTTCTGATGGGTTCGTTGAAAAAATAACAATGTCATCAGCAAACCACAGATGATTTAAATATTCACCATTTATTTTTATTCCCCTGTTATTCCAATTTATCTGCTGAAAAATCATCTGTAAAGCTGAAGTAAAAAGTTTTGGAGAAATGGTATCTCCCTGCCTCACACCTTTACCAATTTTGATAGTTTTGGTATCTTTATGTAACCGAAATTTTGCACTTGCATTTTTATACACACGTTTCACCATGTCAATGTACACATCCTCGATGTCTGTTGATCTTAAAGAGTTGATGATTGCTGATCTTAAAGAGTTGATGACTGCTGATGTTTTAATAGAGTCAAAGGCCTTCTCATAGTCAATAAATGCCACACACAATGGAAGTTCATATTCATGTGTTCTTTCAATTAATTCTCTTAATACTTGAATATGGTCCACTGTACTGAATCCACTTCGAAATCCAGCTTGTTCTCTTGGTTGAGCTGCATCTAATTTTTTCTGCAGGCGATGTGTTAGCACTTTTGTGAAGATTTTATAAATAGCAGGTAACAAGCTAATTGGTCGTCGTATATCGTTATCTATATACATATTGAATATCATTATATATGCATATTGCATACTAATATATATACACATTACATATCATTACATATTCATACCATATATCATATCTGTATTCATAAACACCCGACTATATAAGATTACGCAATAGAAACTACCTGCGTAAACATACCTAACTACCATATAATAATTTTAACACCCACGTATAAACTCTGACTAGAGCTTTTTTGTTTAGGAGAAAAAGAAACGCCGCCCCCATCCGGGATTCAAACCAGGCTTTTTTTTAAAATTCTTTGACAATTGTGTTATCCCTGAGAAGGGTAATAATATCTTACACACCTACTATCCTTCGCAATTGCGTTGATGGGGATATCCAATAAAATAAATCCTTAAGTAAAATGTTTGTTTGTTTTTTGGTTTTACGGCTCAAAGACTACAGTGGTCATGCTGCGCCGGGACCTACAGTTTTCCGAGGAATCCGAACCTCTTAAGGCCTGGGGAACCAAACCCCGGACTACAGTGAGCAGTGCGATCTTTTATGAGATCTCTGAGTAAGCGTTCTTTTTGCACTGCTGGGAGTCGAACCCGGATTAGCCGCGCAATAGGAGAACGCGTTACCACACTGCGCCACCGCAGGGCAAAGTAAAATGTGGATCACAGTTTTCTACCTGGAGTGGGTAGCCCTGTGGGTAGTAAAAATGCACTATTAGTGCTTATTTGTGTAATACCATGCAGTGTGTGTGTACATATACACATGCATAGAGAGAGAGAGGTTCTACGTACTATATATATGCAATAATTATGAGTGATAATGTGTTGAATGTGATTTTTCAGAGTAATAATGAAAAGAAATACTCTCTCCTTAGCACTACTAAAAAGTGGCAATACTTCTTCCGACTAATAATGAGAGGAAATATTCCTTAAGACAAATAATAAGAGACAATACTCGATAGGACGAATAATAAAAGGAAAGTACGAATTAGGGAGGTATTCATTAGGCCTAATAAGAAACTCCAATCATGCACTATAAGTATGGATTGATTGAGTTATATGGAGACAAGGAAAATTCAGGTCATTCTGTGTCATCGCTACAAGTAATAATATGTAATCCCAGAATTTTGTGACTTAGTAATAATAATTTTTATTCGCAGTGCCTGTAATAAAAAATAATATAAATACTCGCTAAATAGTTTCAATAATAACGATGAATTTTAATATAATAAATACTTAGAGAGAAGTACTATGTATTCTAATTTAACATTAGGAAGCAATAATTAGAATTTTAAGCTACAAAAATGTAAAAACAAAGAAAGAAATTGTATAAAGGTTATCAACTTGAATATGCCACACAAATTTCAAATAATGAAGAAACGCAGGTTATTTATTTAATTCAAATAAATACTGTGTATATATAAATGCTCTCAAACTCAAATTTTTAGATAAAAGTAATTAAATATTGATGATGTAAATAAAATATAGATTTTTTATTATTAAGAATAAAGCAGTTTTTTTATATATTTTTGTTTCCAATTTATTAAAATTAATTTTAAGTAGCTAAAATTTGCTCTCAAAGTAAAAATTTTTAAATAAATAATTTCATTCTAATTCTTTAAAACAGCAAATAATTCTAATTATTATACGAACATTCAGCCTTATTTTATATGAAATTATATTTCATACTTGCATACATATAACTTTATATAACGTCATATATGTGAAACTCAGAAAATTGAGAACTTTTACATAATAATTTGTACCTAATTGCCTTACTTTTTGTAATTATTAATGAAAATGCGTTGTTAAATTTTTCTAAACAAAATTTTATTTTAAAGTGCAGTTGACCGCACGTTTTATTAAAATAATTAAAAATAGTTAATCAGTGTTTGCAGTGCACAATAAACTTGCCTTCTAGTCTGCATTTGGGCTCTGGTGGTGGCGCAGTGTGGTAACGCGTTCTCCTAGTCTGCCGTTAACCCGGGTTCGACATCCAACGGTGCAAAGAACTCTTACTCAGAGATCTCATAAAGATCGCACTGCTCACTGTAGTCCGGGGTTTGGTTCCCTAGGCCTTAAGAGGTTCGGATTCCTCGGAAAACAGTAGGTCCCGGCGCAGCATGACCACTGTAGTCTTTGAGCCGTAAAACCACAAACAAACAAACATAATCTGCATTTGAATTTAATCTCCTACTGTTTTCAAGTTTTTATTACTATAATTCAGTTTATAAATTTAGTTTCAGAAAACTAAGCTCGTCATCTGTCAGTGATATGTAAATTATGTACTGTTCAAATTTTTATAAAACCCGTCCGTTTTTTAATCAGTTTAATAATATGTTCGCTTCAAAATGTTGATTTTTTCTAAGTTACATGCGCACACACACAAATATACAGTAAAACTTTTATATATCGAATTGATATTTTTCGAATTCTCCATACTGTATACCAAGTTTTGATGAACTCTGGTTTAAATTTCCCGTTCGGTACATGGAAAAACTGGTACTATATCGAAATTTTTGTATGGAAATTTCAATTTTGATATATGGAAATCCTTCTGTACATATATTAGTTTAGAGATGATACTGTTACTTTTTCAACTACTGATTTAGAATTGTAAATATATGATAAAAGTAATACATAACTCTTATATGTGGATAAGGAAATTTAACTCAAAACAAATATACAAAAAATAATGCTCAGCTGTTTCATGAAGAAAAATTAAATATAAAAGTACGCTCGTTAAGCCGATAGATTCTTATCTCTATTTTGACCAGAATAAATAATATATTAATATACATAAAATGTACATAATTATATGTTAATAACATATATATACAGGGTGTTTAGTAACCACCGCATAAACTCCCTGGCACACGATTCTATGGTCAATTCTAAGACGAAAGTCAAGAGGGATGATTTTTGATTGACAGCTTCGTTTATGAATAATAAGCGCTTCAAAATTTCTGAGAGCCAATAGTGCTTCAAAAGAGCTTGCTTCTACGTCATTTCAGCCAATGACGGAAGCCACGCCCCTTGGTTTCTTATTAATATTTTAAATCAATGCATACGTGATTAAATATTTATTTAAATTATTATGTGGAAATATTATACTATAACATTTCACCGTGGTTTGCGAATCCCTATTTTAGGACACTGCTTGTACAACCATATGGAAGGCAGGGGGGAGGGGGAGACGGAGAAGAGTTGTCGCAGAATTCAAACACATGACAGCACATTCCCAGTATGCTCTAAAACCTTTACAAGGCAGCGGTTTTATGAATAAATAGATTCTGGTTTTCGTCTCCGGATTGATTAAAGTGCACCGTAGCTACCTGTATTAGTATTTATTTATATTTAAATAATATGCCCCCCCACCCACCACCAAAAACAGACAATTTTCACAATAATTTCTTTCAATGCAGTTTCCCTTTTTTTATGAATTTTCTCCATAGGTGCATGATAGAGGCGCCGATTTATAATTTGCTGGGATATATCTTACTGAATTTTAAAAGTATGTCCCATAATTATTGAGTTTCGCGACCGTGGATGTAGTCAATGTGGATCCAAATTTGACATCTAAGATGTAAATTAGAATTTTCTCTTTTGTATAATAATCCTTTCTTTGTAATTAAGCGAAATGGTATGATGTTATTTGCACGCGTTTTATTTTTAAAAACTTCAAACCAAAGTATTTTAGTTTGCTGTTCAGAGTAAAATAAATTTTATTTTAAACTAAAATAAAAAAAATAGCTAAGTGTAATACTGTAAACTAAAATAAAACTTAGCACAATTTATTTTCAGTGAAATATGGCCTTAAAAATCATCTTCTTAAGCTTAAATTATAAAACTAAAGAAATTTAGAATTGGAAAACACATTCTACCCACCTTCATTTAAGGGGGTGGGCGCGGGAGCTTTAATTTGCCGTGGGTAACAACAATTTTAGCTACCATATACACTGTAAACGTGGAATTTAAAAGTATAAGTATTAGTAAGTGCGGCATCGCCAAATTTGGTAGCACAGGCTAACCTTTACGTAGAATGACATAATTCTAAAGCAGGACCGACTGAAATTTGGGCCCTAAATTTAAATAGCACGTGACCAAGAAATTCTTTACAATAGCGAGTTAAATCCTTTTTATTCTGGAAGCGGGGAAACCAAGGGGTGCAGCTTTCGTCATTGGCTGAAACGACGTAGAAGCACGCTCTCTTGAAGCACTATTGGCTCTCAGATAGAAATTTTGAAGTGCTTATTATTCATAAACGAATCCGTCAATCAAAAATCGTCACTCTTGACTTTCGTCTCAGAATTTATCATAGAATCGCGTGCCAGAGAGTTTATGCGGTAGTTACGGAACACCCTGTATATAGAGTGTGAAGAATTATAATGTTAATAATATACAGGATGTATACAAAATGGCGGAAAAAACTCACTACACGATTCTTGTATAAAAAGGAATAAAAAATGTCCAGTACAATTTTTGCTTAAGATCAATAAGTTATTAGATTAATAAGTTATTTCAAATCATAGTTAAACCAATAACAAGGCAAAGTCAACCCATTTAACATCGCTTTAATGCAACGACACATGCGTTTGCGCATGTACGGCCCTTCTACGAAGAGAGATAAGAAGCTAAGATTTCACTGGTTTTTAAAAACTTGCTTAGGTCACGTGTTACTTGAAATTCAAGGGATTAAAACTCTATCGAAAAACATAGTTTTCTTACGTCATAATCAACAGCATACACCAGATTTGGTGATTTCTCGTGCCAAATCACTCATACCAGGGATGGGATGTATACGGATCGGAATGGGCTGTTTGCCACTAGATTCAACCTTTTTTCTTCTTTGTTGTGGGGAAAATATTAAAATTAATAGTAACTTTTTCTTATTTTGTAAGTAGCCGCGTCCCAGCGACATTTCTTCGCGTGCCAGTCTGACAGGCTTGCGATGTATTTGCTATCAACAGTATAGTAAAGTGAACTCCAGGCCCGCGTCTCGACCCCCTGAAATACAAAATTCGCCACTGCCAGCGACAACTGCCCTGCGGTGGCGCAGTGTGGTAACGCGTTCTCCTAGTGCGCCGCTAATCCGGGTTCGACTCCCAGCAGTGCAAAAAGAACGCTTACTCAGAGATCTCATAAAGATCGCACTGCTCACTGTAGTCCGGGGTTTGGTTCCCCAGGCCTTAAGAGGTTCGGATTCCTCGGAAAACAGTAGGTCCCGGCGCAGCATGACCACTGTAGTCTTTGAGCCGTAAAACCAAAAAACAAACAAACAAACAAACGAGCGACAAGCACATATTCCAATATTTTAAACCGAACTAAAATTGAAAGTCATTTGGTTTACCAAGTTCATTGACGGTACCGAGTTGTTAATGACCTCCCCACTCCCCATTTGGAGTAGGTTCATGCTGCTTCTGAGTTTGCCATAGGCTATTTCCTTCTATTTGGAAACTGATGATCGCTATTTCATTTTTTAAAGAAAATTTCATACGATTAATTTTTGCCTTATTAATTGTAAAATAATATATTTTTTTTCTCAAAGTACTTACTATAAGTTTTGTGGAAAATGAACAATGACGAACTGGGTCCTTTTCCTCTCGGGCTTTCCCTACTGCGGAGGTTATCAGTACGCCACTGCTGTCATATGATATACGAATACAAAAACAACAGGATTAATTCCGGGAAAGGAGGCAAATGGCTTCAAAATGGCTATTCCTTATTGCCCCACTTCTGCTCACTCTTTCATAGCAGAAATTACCCTCATGAGATAGCGGCTAAGGGGAGAGTTTCTATATCACGTAAGCAATATTTTAGCCATTTTCAACACCTCTCTCCTTCCATTGGTAAGTAAAAATTGATATTGGCTAACATAGGGAAATAAGCACAAAAGTTACCTCCTCTCGCAGAGGTGCTTACGTAATACATGAACCCTCCCTATGCCAGATTCGGAAAAAGATTGGTATCCCGGTGGCTTTCTATGGCGATGAAAGAAACTTTCACTAGGTAGCCATACTTCGGAATTCCAATGACGTATTTGGACACGCAACGAAATTTTCAGGTTTGAAGTTAACGAATAAGATCTGTTGTGCTTAGCCATGCCTCTCTAAGAATTTCTTTGGTTTACTTTTCTAGAGATGGACGTGTCTGTCGCGTGATTCGTTGATCTTTAGCCTTAATTATCTTATTAAATATTTATTTTAAGCAAAAATTGTACTGGACATTTTTTATTCCTTTTTTTGACAAGGAATCGTGTAGTGAACTTTTTTCCGCCATTTTATATACACCTTGTATATAAAATGCCAAAAATTAAAATGTTAATAACATATATAAAATGTCAATAAGAAAGTGGAGTTTATTACAAAATATCCTCTTTTTTCGTTCTGAAACAAATCTAGCATGTTTATTGGAGAGAATCACTTTCAATCCATATTCTTTATCAGTTGATCTTTACGTGTGAGTAAATAACTTCACTGGATATTGCAATACAAATATTTTAAAGAACTCAAAGAAGTTCGGAAAGATATATTTGTCACAAATAACTAAGGCAAGTCGAAAAACAGCGTTTAGCTTAAAGAGTAGATAGGAGTAGGAAACTTGATGTTTCAAATTCAAAAAACGAAAGAACATAACTCGAAGAGTGCCGAGAAAGGAAACTTGAATAATGATTAACAACTGAAGGTTTGTCTTAATTAGATATATCAAGTTCACAGAGTACGAGAGAGAATTGTAAAGGAAAACTGGACAAAAACAGGACAATCGGATAAAACAGGATACTAGGTCCTCCAGCGTTTGCGGTTCAAATAAAGGTGTCGGATAATGCTACAGATAGTAGTAAACAACTGACAGGTGGCGTGGGAAACGCTGTGTGTGAAGGAATAAGACACGTATTTGAGAGAATGTGATTAAACTGACTGATTGCAGTAAGAAAGTACGAGGCTTTCAATTTCTTGTAAGTTCAAATAAATAGATTTCGAATACACGGATACAAACAGAATTACGAGTATGTTACGTTAAATGACATTTATTTTATTCGAGGCGCCGTCCTCATCCTGGATTCGAACCAGGGTCCCTGCGTTGAGCCCGCGGTGTCTTGACCTACTAGACGAACGAGGACAAGAACAAACGCATTTTTCTCCATATATAAGATATTATTACCCTTCACAGGGATAACACAATTACCAAATAATGGTCAACACAAGAAAGCCTCCGGGGCGAGACTTTTGTGAGTTCAAAAGAAGAAACTGAGAAACTCACAAAAATCTCGCCCCGGAGGCTTTTCTGTGTTGACCATTATTTGGCAATTGTGTTATCCCTGTGAAGGGTAATAATATCTTACATCCTAATATACGGAGAAAAATGCGTTTGTTCTTGTCCTCATTCATCTAGTAGGTCAAGACACCGCGGGCTCAATGCGTTGACCCTGGTTCGAATCCAGGATGAGGACGGCGCCTCTTTTTCTCCAAAAAACAAAAAGGCTTGAGCTAAATATACGTGGGTGGCAAAAATTATTGTATAATAAATTCCCCCACGAAAACTCACAAAAATTTCGCCCCGGAGGCTTTTCTGTGTTGACCATTATTTGGCAATTGTGTTATTTACAACGTTGTTTGTTTTTGTATAGCACACAGTATTTAAAATATGCGAAGTGCGACCAAATGGGATAGTTTGAGGGTTGGACGGTCCTGGTCCCCCATGGATAACTGTTAGTCCCACAAAAAATGGTGCTATTTATCACCAAACAACGTCTCACTTCAGAAGCTCTGAATTAACTATGCCTCAGCTCAACAGCAAATAAAGACTCAGGTCGATCAGCAACAACAACCGACGATCCCGGTTCCAGATCAAGAGAGTTCAAAAATCCAAGCTCCCACCTCAGCAGCCATCAATCTACCAGAACCTAGTTCAGCTTATAAAGTGTCCCCGAAGTATATCGTAACGTTAACCCTTGGACAAAGATCCACCACGAACTCCTCAAAGTCAGGAAAAGCCGAGGTTGTAACATCATCGCCGTATAAGCTGCGCGTTTTGAACACATAGAACTCGAAAAGAAAAAAAAACCCATTTCTATTAAGTCAAATAAAACTCCAAGAAAGGGCAAGATCAGTAAATAACGCAAGAGATAGGATAGTTCATCATCATAGTCGACAACTGAGGACACGAAAAAATCGTGCGTCCATTGTGATAACCCGTAGATTCTGCGTGAAGATTCTGCGCCGTACGATTGTTGTGTCGCAAAAATTTATGAAAATTATACTTTTTAATTATTTAAATATATGGGTGGCTTCATTACATCATCTTATATAATAACATATTTCTTCATCTCATAAAATTTCTACATAGTATACCGTGAGACACAAAAATTCACACATTGTAAATATTATTCGATTCTGCCGCCTTCTTTTAATTGTTTTTAGGAAAGGAAGCCAATTGGAGCAACTGCCTGATGAACGACAACCTAATAATTACCATCCCTTAACGTTACAAAGTGGAACAGTTAATAAGTGAAGAAGATATATGCAGTACTACAGTCCCTAACCTACCTAGACCTTACTGATATGATGAATAGTTCACAAGCATAAGTGTTTTTCAACAACCGGGGCTTCTTTGAAACTGAGATGAATCCATTGGAACAACATGAACTGATTTATGATTCCTAGAAGTTTGAATAAAGGACTATTAAAGTTTTTTACTAAAGGCAAATAATGTGCTTATAAATAATGTGCATATAAATTACGTGAATATGAATGTATTTGTGAAGTATTGTGAAATGTAGTCACCAACAGAAAATTATTTTCGGTCATCGTTTATATTTTGGGTTGACCCTTTATCTTATTTTTAGTTAGTGACTAATGTCCACTACTATTTACCTTAATTAAATTCTTTACTTTTATTTATCTAATAATCTTTATTTTACTTTTTTTAATCCAATCAATTATTCTAGTATTTTATTTATCTATCCTTTCGTCTATGGTTCGAGATTATACACCCTTTTCCTCCCTCCTTTCATTTATTCTACTTTTGGGTGGTCAAGGCGAAATCACCATTCATGATTAGGTCTTACCAGCCAAGTTCACAATAACGAAGCTCCTAGGAAACCATCTGAGAATGCATACCTCAAGCATCTGTGTGGTTTTTGTCTACAACAGAAATACCGACGTACTGCCTGACTATTGAAACCGATCCAAAAATATGCTTCGACGCCAGGTGTCTGGAAATGACACTGTGGCGAGAGGCAGTCTCAATTGTCCAAGTATACTCCAAGCCGTCCTAAGATGTTGCCGGTCATCTATCTCAAGGAATCTTGTAACTATCCGCCGAAAATTCTAGAATGACCACTAAAACCTTCGCGAAATTGACCTACTGTACGTCCTGTAGCGACCCTGGTGTCAAATATGTAAGTTGTGTATCACATGAGGCAGTGGGTCCATCGCATCGGCTTGGCGGGACCGGAGCGCTATTTGGTGACTGAAAAGTTTTCTTACTAGATAGCCTTGTCACCAAACGTCGAGACACTCTTATTCTAGTTCTGGACCAACTAACATATGTTTGGTTTTTTTTTCCCTCAACTTAACCATGTAGTTCTTTCTGGGAAAAAGTCCAGGGGCCTTGGGCCCCACCTTGATTCATCGGCCACCTTACCGGGTAATACATATCCATTCTTTTTTTTTTCTGTTTATTTACTTTAAATTAACTACTCCCCTGTGCCCTAGTTAATTTTGGTAGGAAATTTATTTCATTTTAATTAATTGGCTCAGATGAATAACTGTTCGTAGTCAAACCCGAAATTGGATAGTTTATCATTTTCATTCAGAGTAGAAAATCTCTGTTTAGATGGAACTGATACCTCGGATCTTTTTGTCATTCCTTGTTTATTGCGAAATGGAAAGAATTCTAGTATATGAATTACGGATTAATGTCTGAGTTTTGTAAATATCTGGTTGGAAAATTGCGTCCCACTCTGGAATTAACCATTTTGGGTAGAAAAAATGGTATTTTTGTAAAACCTAAAAATTGTTTTATTAAATGTGTAAAAATTATTTAATCCTTTGTTTCCCTTGTTGAGTAATTTTCCGTTGCTTATCAGTATGCATGCATATGATATGTGTTTAGTTAAGGCTAATTAAATAATCAAGTTTCATTAAGGCATTTACATCATTTTTGATCAGTGAGTATGGATCCAAAAGGATGGACTCACGTTCATTGATTTAATAGGGGGGGCAAATTGGCTTCCCTTTCTCGAAATCCTGGGTCTGTGGAATACTTTTCCTTTCATGATTACTTTTAAAGTAACTATGGAGGGCCAGCTATTATATTTGAACTCACAACGCGTTTATTCTCAATAATGTCAATTAATAAAATTTTACAATGCAATAAATATTCATTTTACCTCCCCCCTCCCATAACACGATAAATGGCGTCAATTCGTGAGCTGTAAAAAATGGGCTCATGAGAAGTGCACAGAAATCGAAGAGGACTCGCATTCCTTCGTTTTTGCCTTTTGCACCTAAATGCATTTTTGCAACGTTTTCTTTTATATTTATTTCACATGATACTTAGTTCACATGAATCAATGAAAAAATGATTTTGGTCCCGTATGAGAGCAATAACGACAAAAAAAAGGTTTATTTTGTCATCATTCCATCCAAACACCCATTTCTTTTGAAATTGTGACAAAAGTTTAAAATAAACTGCATTTATTATATCAAATGGTCTGCTTTTGTTAACATTGTTTTTGTTACTTTAATTCTATGCATCATTCCGTCGCTTTTCGGTAATAATAAGCGGCTAATAAGGAGGTTTGCATCGATTTTCATGACTATCCCGTTTTATCCTACCGGTTGGACGAAACAGGATACTTTGCCTTTTTTTTAAAAAAAAAACACCTCCTATGTAGAAAACCGTTAACAATAAATTCAGTACGCCTATTGTCTGTTATAGGGCACAATATGCTAAACCTTCAAATCTGACAACAGTCGATTTCAATCAATTCAATAACTCTGAACAAACCGTCAAATGTTAGCTATTCGGTTTTGTCCAACTTTTCCTTACTTGATGAAAGCTTATGAAACAAGGTATTGGAAAGTCCTGATCTAGGAAGCGAGGAGTAATAATGAAATAAAGATACAAATATAAACCTTAGTAGTAATATACTATATAATGAACGTATTCTAAACTTTTAGAATACATCCCGCGTTCGCTTTTTCACATTTTTCGACCAACTAGCTATCTCGCTACGTATTGCCAAAAGAGTTGCAATTGGCGTCATTTAACTACCTTTTAATATTTAATTTCTCGATTTCCAGGGGGATATAGCTGCTAATTTTCATACATTAAGGATTTTAATATGTCTACATTAAGCTCAATTAAATTCGTTAGATTCGGCATGTCTTCTGGTGGGGATTTACTTGTAGTTTCATTCCCCCAAAACCGAGCAGTTTTTAAACACAAAAAGATAAAAAGTACTACTACTGCTAGGTTGTACAAAAAGTGCTCACGAACTTGCTTTACAACTTTGTAATAATTTTACAAAAGACGCTGATTGGAGCATAGCTAGCTTGCCTACCCTCTATCCCCCCCCAAAAAAAAGAAAGAAAAAGAAGATGCTTTTCAGAACCATCGATTAGTTGTAATATCATTAATCAGATAATAACAATTATAAACACTGTATTAGGGAAAAACGCCACTGAATTCGAAATTTACAGGACGGTGCATAAGCATTCCCAGAAAGTGGAAGGGGGTGAGGTTTATTTCAACCCACAATCCAGAAAATTAACCATGTTAAAAAAAATGCACGTTAAAATCTAGGCGATGGAGGTCAAATCCTCGCGACCCCCCACCCTCTCACCGTTGGGATAGGAAAATGGGACGATGTCTAAATGTTCTCTAGTGCATAATTTTTAAAAACTGAGGTTTTTTATATTTATTAATTAAGGAGAGATTTAAAAAATAGCGATATGCCGCCAATTCTAATAAACTGATCATTCTCGCGCGTAAGAATATTGTAAATTTTATTTTCGTTGTTCGTAACACGGTGAAGACAGCATGCAAAGTCGCCAAATTGGGCTTACCCTTTTTCTGATAGTATAGAACCAATGAAAAGGTTATCTCGGAAAAAATAAACAACCCAGCATTTACTCGTTAGCGCCTATTGGTGAAATTAGTCCAATCAGTGAACAGATGGCTATTTCAAAAATGTTTCAGTGCGATAGATTGAACTCAATTCTGTATATAAAAAGTGATGGTTCTAAGAAACCATGAAAATCACTTTTTTAGTTAATGACTCTTACATTATGTACTCATACTCCACTGATGTATTTACGTTGAAAATTGGTAATTTGTTCTTTTATTTAATTTTTTTTTTGGTAAATTTGAGTCATTGTTTTTAAAACAGCGCCACATTTTACGGCCGCACGTTTTTGTTTTTGTTTTTATTCACATGGTAATCATATTAATTTAAAATTAAGTAATTTAGCAGTTTTAGCCTACTACCGCACTTTATCACCTTTTTAATAGTCATATATATTTATTATATATATTTATTATATATATTTATTATAACAGTACTTTCCGGTAACAGTACTCCCCGGTCTCGTCATCGCTAGTTAAAAGACGGTCTACTGTATACGGATAATGCAATTGTAATATTTAAAAGAAAACAATTTAAAAATAAATTTTTTGGATGATTCAAATAAATATAACAAATACATCAGCTAAAGAATTGGTTGATATAAAGCATTACATGTAAAATTTCGCAATAAATGATTTTACACAGCTTGTGTTTTTCCTTTTAATTGATATGCTTAGAAAAGACAATTATTTGGAAATCCACACAAAAGGTTAAACACTGGTAAAATAGCAATGAAAAAGGTCAACCACTGTGATCTTTTTCATTGCTATTTTACCAGTGTTTAACCTTTTGTATGTAATTTCCTCCCTGGTACCCTGTATTTTATTTCTATTTGGAAATAGTTGAATAATATTATTATATTTGATGGTTTTAGATTAACTTAACCTGCAGTTTATCAAAGTCTTCATCGTACATTCTCAAAGCACTACCATGCATCTCGGCTTCTTCACTTGCAATACTCAGATCAGACCTTTTTATTGTTACAATGTTAATAACGTACGAACTTGGTTTTCACCGTTACGCTTTCCTGTTTTTAGGAAATTATCTGGAAAAATGCGACAGCCTATGTGTCAAAGAAAGAATACCCAACTGTGCCAAGAAACATTAGTTCAATTCTTTTTCTTTTTTATTCTCCAACATGCCCGAGTTCTAAATTAACAGTTTCTTAAAAGGGGAAAACCAGCACTCTAGGAAATTGAAAAGTCTCTTTGCAAGGCATTCCTTTCCAGTAACCGTACATTTTTATGTGACAACTTTCAAGAAAAGGCCTTAAAAGAATACCCTTTACAATCAAAGGCGGTATATATATAAGACGAAAACACGTCATTACAACTCGGCTAGTTATTTCAATGTAGAGTACATAAGAACGTAATCTTTATGAAATAAACGAAATAATTGAAATATTGTATATTTTACAAGTTTTTTATTATTAAAATTTCAGTTTTTCCTCCAGTGATTCCACTTTCATGAAATGAAGTTAATAAAGGGGCATGGGATATGCGCCAAAATTTCTTCATTTTTATAACATTTCAACTATATCTTATACTTTACATCGTATCGAAATCAAAAAAAAAAATTATTCTCATACTTAAAAAAGTAAAGAGTTTAAAGAAGCATATCACTTTTTTGATTTACACGCTGAAAAATAAAGCAAAATTTCGTATTTCTAACGATGGCCTTGTTATTTCGATGTGATGATGCCATAATGTGGACAACGCTTTTGAGCGTAGCCATGTCACAGATTTGGACGTTTCAATGATTAACTTTAATTTCGTTTTTGACAAAACTGATTTTTGAGAAATTTTGTACTACGTAAAAAATTTCTTGCGATGCCATTTTCAGCTAATAATTTTAATTTGTTCTGCACGTATTTACTCACAAATAATGAATAAATGTTACTTGCAATTTTATTAAAAGAATTTTTTAAAGTGTTTCCCGCCATCCAGATGAGCATATCAAGTAAGTAAAAATATTCCTTGTTTCTTACATCGTTTTGATTACAAAAATAAAAAAAGTAGGATTTAAATATTTTATCAGCTGAATTAAGGCTATTTTGGTTTGGAACCTCAAATCTGGTTTCCATGCAGTTATAGCTCTTACAGCTCTCTCTGCATGCAAACCTCATTTGAGGCTGTTAGTGATAAGATGCAACTTCCAAAATTATAAAACTATAAAACAAGTAATGCAAGTGATTTTTATAGTTGGAATTGATGAAGGATGATAAAGAGTGATGAAGAGGAAATAAATATTGGAGCTTATACGTCAACAGGCATAACACATTCACATAACAGGGAAGTCATTAGCAAAAATTGATATAGAAAACAACAGTCATTTTACCTCTAAGACACCAGTTACAGAAACCAGCATGATCAGAGGAAGACGTTGGCGCGTTAATAAAGATAACGATTTTTCTAAAAAAAACCCAATTTTTCAACTTGAAAAGGAATCAGAAATTTTTGGCAAAACTCCTTTAGATTATTTTTGTATGCTTATTCCAGAATATTGCTTAGAAGACATATGTTTTCAAAGCAACCTCTATGCTTCGCAACAGGATAAGGAAAATTGGAACCTTTCTGTTCCAGAACTGAAAAATTTTTTAGGAATGAATTTTGTAATGACTTAAATACGTTATGCCAGACTTCGTCAATATTGGTCTACAAGTGGTGGTTTACACCATGACATCATAGCTGATTCTATGTCTATAAATAGGTTCGAATTAACAAAACGTTATCTTTACTTCCAGAATAACATAAGCATTCCTGCAGATAATACAGATTGTTTGATGAGATTAAGGCCGTTTTTAAATATCCTTCATAAGACATTTTACGCAGCTAGAAAGCCAGAGGAATCACCATCGATTGATGAGATGATGGTGCCTTTCAAGGGTAGGTCTTCCCTTAAGCAATATATGAAATCAAAACCTAAGCCATAGAGCTTTAAAACATGGGTTCATTATGGAGTTTCTGACTATGTTTATTGGTCCAAATATTAAAGGGAGCAAATGTTGGGAGAATGCCACCGCCAAAAAAATATGGCGCAACTGGTGATGTAGTATTACGCTTGCGCCATGATATAGCTGAAAAAGATCATAAAGTATATTGTGATAATTTATTTCTATTCCGCTTATCGAAGAATTAAAAAACCGAAAAATTAATTTTGTTAGAATCATTCGAGTGAATGAAGAGCACTGAGAAACATCTGAAGGATATTAAATCCATCATGAAAAATAGAAGGGGGTTCAGTTTCTGTAACTACTGAGAACCCAACACTGACTTAATGGGTTGATAAATCTATTGTGCACATGGTGCCATCTTTTTCTGGAGTTCAACCAATGGACAAAGCAAAACTTTTCTTGCCATGCAACTAAATCCGTTGTTGAAATAGATAGGCCACACTTAGTGCAAATATATAACATTGATATGGGAGGTATGGACTCAATAAACTCAATTGTGGCACTCTATCTTCATTCCCAAAGAAATAAACGGTGGTATATGCGAATTTTCTTTCACCTTGGAAATGTTTCTGTTGTCAATTCTTGGCTTCTCTGACGAAAAAATGAAAGAGCAGCTAGTGATTTTTTAGAGTTCAAAAGTAGCATAGCATCAAGCCTAATATATATAGAAACCTCATCATTGATGACAAAGAAAGGGGTTGACCATATGCAAGCGGTTCTCTTACTCCCGAATGTCAAGTTAAAAAAAGAAAAGTATCTCTAGTCTCAAAAGAACTAAGACATAACAATGGCAAACATTATCCAAAATGTCTGATAATAAATTTGCTTGGAAGTGCAAAAATGAAAACTGTAAGAGTAAAACGCGACATATTTGTGGCCGCTGTTAAGAAAATTTATATTCAAAATGTTTTGACCACTTTCATGAAAAAAAATTTGTTCACTAAATATTGAAAAAATATTTTTCTAGTAAAAAAAAGACAATTTCTCATAGAAGTTTTCAGTACTATCACTGTTAATATTACTATTAGTAAATGTAACCATTTAGCATACAAGCCTCACATGCGGCTGCTCCTGTAATTTCTTAAAAAATTTAAAAAAAATTAAAAATAAAGTTACTCATCATTATTCTCATCTATTTAAAGATAAATTGCAAGCAAAAAAAATTTTTTGACAATCTTAAAATAATTCATGCATGAGAGGGTTAAATAGAAATTATTAATAACAGGGTATAACTATTCAGTAACAGTTACAAGCACGATTTCAATGATTACTTAAAAAAAATATCGAACTTTTTACTTAAAAAATGCACCACATGGAGCATTCCAAATACGGCACTTAAAATGAAGTAAACAACATATACTAAAAACTGTTGAGTTATAAAGGCTGAAGTCTTCCAATTTTTTTCTTTTATAGCTCTTAATATTGTGTGCAATTTTCAGAAAAAGCGGTTAAGAACATCAGGAAATCCATGTTTTAGGTTTAAGTTCCCTAAAACATGCAGTTAACCATACATGAAAATAATTTTACTGACATAACAATATTTAATTATTGCTACGTAAGATAATTACGTTAATTTAAATAAGTAACAAACTAATTATGAGAAAGACCTAATATTTATATTAAAATATTAGTTGTAATTAATTACTAAATATATAATTGATGCCTTGTAAGTAAAATCATAGTGTAGAAAACTACGTGCATCTGTAAATACTGACAGAATTTTTGTAAGTTTAGAAACATCTTCTTGAAAGTAATAGAAAACTAGAGCGCTGATTGGGAATCTAAAAAGTATAAAAAAAAATGAACGACTCTTTTCAGTTACAACCAAAATCTAATCGAAAAGCGAAAATGTAGTTTTTCGCTTTGCTTCTGGCAGAAGTTCTCACTGCGGATCCCTGGAGAACACTCCAACCCCACTTTTCGGATGGGATTTAAAATTTTTGACGATGGCACTCCCAGAGGCATCAAGCAAACAAACTCGTCTTAACTCGGGGAACTTCGTTCTTCAAGAAGGTGTTTCTTCGGTTCTGCAACACAATCATTTTTTTTTAAATGATGCCACCAAGGGCAAAAATACTCATTGGTTAAAAAACATTTCTCCTCTTTTTTCATTCGATTTTGAAGGCTTGATTTTTTTACCCCCGAGCAAGCAAACACTTCAGTAAAACTTGCCATTTGCAATCCCAACAAACCCATTGCTATCTTTTTAGGAGGTCATGTCGTAATCCGTTTCCAAAATTTAGTCAACCATTACCGAAAACATTTCAGACCAAAGTTTATCGCATTGCTAATATAATACTTACAACTATTCTAATAAACTAAACAATCAAGTGGCTGATTGAGATAATTGTTTCTCATGTGCCAGTTTTTGCGAGAGAATTATTGACGTCTCTTTATCTATTCATGTTTACCTTTTCGGTTTTCATTACCGGGTTTCTGTTTACTGTAATAATTTTGTTTACATTGCTTCGTTTGCGAATCAGAATTTATTATTACATTTATTGTATTTCTACTAATAACTGGAACATGGTCTTTTAAGACATTCGCATCCTAGATGTTTAAACAAAACTCTTTTGCAGAGGAACTCCAAATATAGGGAAATATCAGTGTGCTCTTAAGATTAACGTATGTACATTTGATGAATATCTATATGCGTACATTATATATATTAACATCTTCAGACGAAACGCATGCATAACTAATTACCATTGTTCTAAAAATTTAGTTCAGCGAAAATATGATTTTGTTGTTATTTATATTTATTTAAAGCAAACTACTTAAAAACGTCACGGAACTTCTTAGTGAATTTCGCTTTTTGAAATGCAAAAGCAGTGCTGATGAGCACCGGTTCAGAAAGTTAGTTTTAAGCCGTTTTAGAACGTATAAGATTCAAATAGATTCAATCAAAAATCAATCAGATAGTTCAATAGAACATTTTAGATCATTGTTGAGATTTGCGAGACTTTCCTTTTTCAAGAAATGGAAGGAGCCAAGAAATCTTCAAATGCAAGAAACAAAAGTAAAATAATTCGATTTGCATTTAAATGAATTTGTATTTTTTTAAAGGAATCGTGGAACTTATTTTATTGTTCTCAATTAATCAAATAACAAAAGATAGCTAACCTTTATTTCATTTCTTTATTCATTCATAATCTGTATTCATTTTTTTATTATTAATGCAAAATATTTCGGAAGTTAATTCCAATTTCTCGATTTCATTTCCTAAAAGCCAAATTTATTAGAATTGGAGAATACAAGGTGTACTACTGAGAGAAAAAGAGAATTTATTTGGTGGCAATTTGCGTAATTACGAAAGAAGAAAATTGCTTCTTGATAACTTATAAAATGTCAAGATATCAAATTAATGT
Organism: Dysdera silvatica; assembly: GCA_006491805.2. NCBI lineage: Eukaryota > Metazoa > Arthropoda > Arachnida > Araneae > Dysderidae > Dysdera > Dysdera silvatica. The sequence continues at coordinate 230,231,925 of QLNU02015360.1, forward strand.
TAAGTATGAAATAAAATTGCAAAGCTAAGGAGGTGACTAATAGCTTTAAACAGAAAAATATCCAAAATAAACGAGGTATACTACTAAACCATTAAAAGAGAATTTATTTAGTTCAATTCGTCCACTGTGATGAAGATCTTTAGAACTTCTTATACAGCTTGGCTACAATATGGCAATTCGATACTGCTGAAGCGCGAAGAAGTACTGGATGAAAGACATTAGCAATAAGATTTGAAACGCAATGATTAGAAGTTGGAAAAGTGTGATAGCGATTATCTGTTATACAAGGAAATTAAAACAAAACACTATTGTATGAAAACGCTGGCTTCTTCTTTAGAACTGCATCCTGGATATCTGAATAGCAAAAGAAAATCTTTAGTAGCTGTATATTTGCTTTTGACTTTAGATATAGAATATACGTATGTTTCTAATAACTCCTTATTCTGGACAGCATTATGTGTGTCTTGTATTCCACCAATCTTAAATCTTAGGTAACTTTACTGAAATCTCTCAACTAACAATAAAACTTCCTTGGTTATATATCTTGTACATTGTGATACAACATCATTTAGCTTCGTGCACAAAAGGGAGGGATCTCATAAATATTGCATTTCGGTAACTACGTAACTTCCGCGCAGCACGGTGAAAAACTTCCCAAGCTTTAACCATCTTTTACATTATAAAACGGGTTGAGTTTATTGTAGAGCTCCATGTTTCAGCGTGCGAAATAAACTTCCATTTCGGTACACTGCGTTCTAAGGAGGGAAAGGACGTCATTACGCTGGCGTCAAAAGCGTTAAAAATTCAAAAGAGAACGTTTCGCCCAAACTGGTTTTAGTGCTGTAAACGTGATCGACGCTTTGCACGTGAGCTAGCTTTATGAGTTCCATTATCAAGAGAGAAAAGGTTTTATAGCCACTACTGAAATTGCTCTGTTCGTAAAAGAAAATTTAAGATGCAGATATCAAATTCCCAATTTCATCGCAGTTTCAAAATACAGTCGAACAAAATCGTTGCTGGAAAGTTCGTTCTTATACATGCGAGATTTCGGGGAGGTGGCTTGCTGTGTGTTGGCTAAGCTGGGACTAAAGCATCGATCAATATATAGGCATTTGCTTTAGATTTTCATCTCAAAACGGTTTAGTGGTTTTCCTTAACGGGTTAGCGGGATATCCAAACATTCGTGCACATATAAAATGATCCAAATGCTAAGGACATGCAAATTAGTATTTGAATGCAAAGTTGTGAATCTGGCCACCGAGTCCCGTAATGTAACAGTTCAATAGAAAGCCAATAATGCTTTCACTATAAATGAGTATTTTAACCAATAAATGAGTATTTAAACCAATTGCTTACAAATGAATATTTTAACCAATGACTTATAAATGAGTATTTTAACCAATTCGTTACTCGGTAGCTCGGTGGCTATGGCAGTCTTCTTTGGGTCAACTAGGTTGGATTAAACCCAACAATAAACGTGGTTGTGCCATAAATGTATCGTGGTTTGAATATCACGTTAAATCATTGATCCCCTTCCCTCAATGATTTAACGTGAGCCCCTTCCATGGGACCCATAGCGTAGTCTTAGAACATAAAATATACAAATATTTGAACTGAATTTACCCTAGAAAAAATAAGCAGGGAAAAGAAATAAAGAATGAGTCGTTAGATGAAAAAAGAAACTTCTAATAGTGTATGTCTCATGCGAATCTCTAAATTTTTAAATTTAAAAATCGAATAACTAAAAACTGAAATATATCGGGAGATAGAAAATAATGAAAGCACATTAAAATGAGCCCAAAAATTCGATATGGTACTACGAAGAATACGAAAAATGATAAACAACATCCGAAGGCCTAACATTAGATACATTTTTTATAGGGGCACTCGGTGTAAGACGGGGACTTCAATGTTTAAATTAATTCTACTTACATCAGACAGATAATGTAAAGAATTATTTCAGTCTGCATATTGCTCTAATATATTGCTGTAGCATTTGTCATCAATTTTTTACTTTATTACAAGCCTGTAAGGAAATATTAAACTTATGTAAAAAGTTGTAAAGTATCCCGTTTTGCCCCATACTCCGGATAGGATGGGGT
>QLNU02015360.1:230234126-230255859 GCA_006491805.2 Dysdera silvatica
TTCAGTTGCGGATGATGGAATACACCTATGTTCCACATGAAACTATAATGTCAACATCCTAGCTCAAGGCATGACAACATCTACTAATATACCCACCATCTTTTAACTTATAAGTATATCTTACCTACAGGCTATTATGATTTGGATCAGATCGCACCCTTTTTCTCAGAGTGACGGAAGTAATTTGAACAGAAAATTATAACAGAACTTTTCAAAGGCACACAAAACTTCATCAAAGTCGTCAATGCGTCGTGCGTAAACAAAGTCAGTACGGTTCTGAGGATGGTAGCAGATTGTCACCGAAATGGTTATTAGCGTAATAAAATGTTTTAACTACGATAATTTCTTATGTGATTACTCTATATTTAAGGGTTGGAATTAGTTAAAAATAATAGCTGTTGGATACCCTGATTCCCATCTATTCTTATATACCATAGTTTTAGTTAGCTATATGCAACCACGGCGGTGTAATTGTATCCAAAAAAATATAAGTATTTGGTGGATTAAATATAATCACCAATTTTCTTTCAACGGATGTCTAGGGACTCAATTAAGGAAAACTCGTATAAATGGATAACTTTTTTTTATAACTTTTATATCGAAGCAATATTCGAAGTAAGATACTAGACTGTCTCTCTGTAAACAGAAGAAGAATCAATATTTCATGCTTTTTGCAACTTTATTTTTCCGTTATTAAAGAAAAACGTTTTCCCATGAAAGAAAGAGCTAAGTTTTTTAACTGTCGTACGTTCGTAGAGGACAGATGGAAAAAACTGCCTAATATCATGATTTGGCAATTTAAAAATATAATAATAGGCTAGTGTTTTGTTAGCTAACTTCAAGGAATAGCATGAGTGTTATTAATAAAGTAATTTCAAGTTTCGTACGGAATTACAAATATGGGTGAACTATACAAAACAGTAAAGCAATAAGTATTTACTCATCTTTTGCTGTTCCATTAAAAAAAAAAGAAAGTAAAGATTTCATTGATCTTTTATTGTGAATCAACGGAACAACATGTCGGTTTCGCTAATGCGTTCCTTTAAAAATTATTACAGAGCACAGTATTCTATAGTATTGCTAATTGTAATACGTATGGCTAAGGAGGTACATACATTTTATATACACAGAAAAGGGTCAAAAGTGGTACCATGCAAAGTATATTCGAACTCAAACGTGCTACTGCCATTATTTTGGTAAATAAACATAATAAATTTATATACCTATAGTCCATTGAATGACATTCCTTCTAAATTATTTATTTTATTAATACTTTTATTATTCTTATTATCATAGTTCGAAAATTCCCAATCTGTATAGTATATGACTTCAAATAATTAAAACTTTATCTATTTGCAATGATGATACAAGCTGCCCTTAGAGGTGCTATATTTTTGGATTCGCTGGCGGAACATTTTTTCCACGTTTAGAGTTTTAAGGCAATGCTCTAGATTTTTGGGAATTCTACCTACCTCATTTGTAACAAATGCAGCTATCTTTTTTCAAAATTATTTCACCCCAGTTTGCACCATTTTGTATTTTGTTATTCTTTCTAGTTCATCCTCATTTACTCGTCTGTCTCCAGGTACTATTATGAATGGGCGCCCATATGGGGGTAGGGGGAGGGCTTGACCCCACCTTGCCGTTCAAAAATTTTATTTTCGCGATTCTGCTATGCATTTACTTTCAAAAGTTTTACAAACACATTCTACAATAAGGTGCATTTTAACTCATTACTAATTGCCAAGCAGAGAGGAAGTTGTGGTAATATGGACCCTGTAGGTATTATGGATCCACTCGGTTCCTCGGCCGGAACGAGGAACACTCTAATGGTTGACGGGTAAACCAACTCTAATTACACTGCCTTAAATAAGAGATTGACATTGCTGTGATTTATCGAAGGAGCATTCGTGTTGTGAGAGATAGCAGTTTCACCCTATTCGCGAAAGTTTAGCAAGGTGAGTGATATACAAGTTTTATGCGTATTTATGTTGCACAATGCGCACGTTGGACGATAATGTGTCGAAATCAGACTTCAAGTTTTTGGTTAGGTTTGTGAGTAGTGATGTGATAATAATTTCAACATGGTGTTGCTGGTCATATGAATCCACAAAGTGCGTGCAATATGGACCTCTGTAGCCGTCGTATTTTTCCAGACTCAGACTACATTGTAACATGTGATGACCAAAATCAAGCTGAAAATGGACAGTCCCCCATTTCACTTCACTCCAACAAACTCTTCTACAAGAGGGCAAACCGGGTGTGCGAAACGTCAACCATCTCTTCTGTGACTGAGGCGTTACTGATGACTGCCATGGAGAACTATAGGTTATGTGTATGATGTCTCAATTATGGGCACATAGTGAATGTGCTGGAGCTGAGAAAGAAATTTATATTTGAAGCTTTTTTAAATAATTTACGTTTTTTCAACAATAAAGTTCATTTTTGACAAATAAACTGCGACTTTTTCATGGAGGTCCATAATACTCGCACTTAAAGAAAAACCAAGTGATTTCTCTTTTTTTGGTGATTGCATAATGGAGGTTACTTTTTATGTTCTAAACATTATTACTCCTATTGTGGCCATAGCTGATTAGTATATGCGACCAACCATTCCCAAAATGAGTGAAATTAGCTTAAAATGTAGGCGCAGTTTACAAAAAACAAAGTGGGGGGGGGTCCATATAACCCCCTTCTCCTATATCAATTATTTTTGTAGAATTTTAGTATCTTGTACATTCACTAAAATGTTTGACAGCCTTGAGAAGAAGGTAATAATTTTTCTCAGCCTCCCCAGAAATACTCTTACCCTACTATGCCTATTAACCAAATAAATTTTCTAACAGTGTTATAGCTAGAGTATTGCGTGGTAGATGGATATCACATTGAATTTGAAACTATATAAAATTTTAGAATTTTCATTTTTAACAGCTATTTCAGGATTACTATTCCACCAATTTATAAATTAATTAAATTTACTTACATGTTGGTTATATTGCTTAGAAATATTCCAATAGATTATGTTAGCAACTTTATTTTGCGCTAATTATAATTCGTTCATGTCTCCTTCTTGCAGCTATATAGTACAATGTGTTCTACAGGTTTCGTTACTCATTTACAAAAAGGGGCTTTGCCTACTTTCAGTTTGAGTTTTATTATTTTTCACTGTTATTTATTGTGCTTGTGTGTATGTAATGCTGTTTTCAATGCTATAAAGATGTGCGTAATCTTTGTTGTTCAAAGATTTTGTGCGTAATGCTTTTTCCAATGTCACAAAGCCGAGATTTTTCCAATACTGCGAAGATGAGAAGACTTATTTTAAGACTTCCCCTTTCCACTAGCTGTCACATGTCAATTTTGTCCTATTTCCTTTGAACGCTATTTACGTAATGCCTGTGTAGTTCTTTGTTTTTCCAATTGTTTGTTTTCATTGCTTATGCTCTTCGTTAGATGCTTTATCATCACTTCTTTAATTTGCCAGGCTATCAAATTTATTTTTTCTTGCTCTACCGATTGTTGAACTTGTTACATTGCAGGCATACTTCTGTCTCTTGGGAGATATAGGTGGTCAATATTACGTAGTGAATATTGTGAATATTATATATCAGGTACATTTTTTTATAATTTATATATATATATATCTTTATAATTTAAATATTATTAATTTACAAAACAAGCTTGCCACTGTACAAAAAGGGTGCAACCTAAAGTTATTCCATTATAGAATAACCGTCCTTTTTAATAGAAGACTATAGAATTACAGGGTCTTAAATATCAAGTTTAAAAGCCCTTGCAATATGTATCACCCAACCACACTCCTTGTTCTCTTAATATGTAAACTTCACCTCAAATTAAGAATACTATATCTTTATTTATGATACGATTACTAACGATTATTTACGTATTTTTAAAAAAATGTATTATAGTTTCGAGTGCCTTTATAGTTTGATACATAATTTATAAAACATTTGTCTTGCCAAAAAACTGACACAAATTATTTACGATTACGGCCACTTTTCTTGAAAAATGATAATAAAATGTTTTTACTTTCCTTTGATTAAAATATATGGTTATTGCTCTCGCATTAAAAATTTCAAGACCGGTATAGTGCATGAGGACATGGTTTCCTTAAAAGTCGAATTGATGTTGATGTCATAAATAAAAAACACTTTTCACGAAAGAATAAACGCACTCCCATTTGTACTATTCATTTTTAAACTACTTTTTAAACAATAGTGATATAAAAAAGCAATATTGCTCCAAAATAAGTAAACATCACTGCGATGTAATAATAATGATCATTGATAATGTAGTAATGCTAGTAAATAATTGTTTCAAAGTCAAATATAGCTAATAAGAAATCAGAATAAAGGGGCATATAATTACGCTCATTTTAAATGCATTACATTCAAAATATATGTCATCACTAAGAAAGCTCCATTTCAATAACCCAGTTTTAAAATAGCAAAATTTTAAAGTTATGGTATGTGTAAAGATATAATCTGTTAATTTTAGACCATTCCACTTATATTGCTGCTAAACGCGTACTTTCATAAAGGATCAAGTACATTTGCTTGTAATTGTGTGTGAGAGAGAGAGAGAAGGAGATCTATTACATACTGTTTCTTCCGAAATTACTATGACTGTACAATTTTCTTCTGTGTACAATAAATGTGTATTTCTTGAAACGTCAATTAATTTACACCACCACATTTTCAAAATAAACGGCATATTGTAAAATGGACTTAGCAACGAAAATTAATAGAATTGATTTAAAAACATAGGAAATAAACAGATTCACTCACATCTCTTTTATTTATAATTGTAATTAATTAATTTCCGTAATTTCTGGTTTACCGTTTCTCCATTAATACTAGAATTTTCAATTTCAAATGTTTCGAGCTCTCTTAAATATTCCTGATAAATTGACGGAATGTGTATAGCTATAAACCCATCATATCTTTATATTTTCCCTCTGCCATTGGTCTAATGGTGTCACATAATGCACACAATTAAATATTCTGACATATTTTTAGTATTACTCTTTTGGTTGAGAAATTTAAAATATAGAATCTGGAATCATCATCTGGAGGTGTTTTATAGAACATTTTATACGTAGGGCACTTTTTAAAGATCTCATTCACTGTCATCCACCGACAAACAGATTCTACTTCAGAAATTTTGTCCTGCTTGTTTTTGGTTCCTCCGGTTGCTTTGTTAAAAAATGATCGTTCCGTATCATCCGTTCTACAGGAAATAGGTTCCTCCAGTGACACAGTGCTATTAATTTTTAATAATCTTCAGATGTGTACAAATAATTCCTTATTTTCATTTCTGTCAATGCTAAATTACCATCGTTTGACAAAAGTGAACGACCAGGTGCCAAAAATTTTGGAGCTATTCTTTCAATACCATTATCCAAGGAGTGAACAATCTTCATGTTTAGCCTTAGTTTCCAAAAGTTACCGAAACTAGTTTTTCCCTCTGCATAACTTAATCGATTTAAGCATTTGCTTCAGTAAAGGCAATTCTTACGTTCCAAAACTTTTTTCCTAACAACTTTACATTTTCTAACTATTCACCATTATTTCTCCTAATTTTTCTTATAGTTTGTGAATAATTATGTTCTTGTTGCGTCCTTTATCTTTTTTTTGTCAGATGCTTAGAGTTTCTTGATTTATATTTAATATATTTGCAGAAGAATCCTGGTTTGATGCATCTGATGCTATCAATTCTCTTAGCCTTTTCCATTTTTTGGAAGCGCTGTTTAGATTTCGAAATACCATGTGCGCAAAACAGATTATTTAATGCAATGAATTCAAATATATACTCTATACAAAACACATTATATATGTTTTTATATCAGGTTATATTAATATTTTAAATTATTTCAAATTATTTTAAATTATTTCAAATTATTTTAAATTATTATTTTACATATTATCTTAAATTATCATTTTATATGTTATTTTTAAATTTATGTTATTATATCAAATTTACTTTCTTGAACTGATGACAAAGTAGAAAAATAATTGCTTTTTTTTTCACAAATCCAAAATTTAACGGAAATCGTTGGATTTAGACCCCTGTCAAAGTAAGCAAGAACTGAATTCTGTTTAACGGCGAAACTACCAACACAAGTTAAAGGCACGAATTCCCATTAACCACCTAGCCTCCAGCCCTTTCCGTCCATTTCTCCTAATATAACTAAAAAAAGTAAAATTTTCTTACTATTTCTTGAAAACAGCCATTCACAGATCGGTGAAATAAACCCCACTCTCAAAATTTAATGCGTAACAGAAATTAGTGTATTCGATTGGGTTTTAAAAGATTGGATTGTCTTACGATTGGGTTTTAAAAGATTGGATTGTCTTACGCACAAACCAAAATTAGTACGAAAAACTGGATTTTATGTGTAATGGGTGTAACGTTTACTAAACTTAAATCAGTAAAAATTACGCAATCAGAAATTTAATTGGCTGTGACAAATAGTCACGTATAAGTATTTGTCTTCGAAGTTTTGTTATCCAATAAATTCGCAAATGTACTATAATTGGCTTTAAACTAAGCAAAAAAAAAGGCGTTTACGAATAAAACCTGCATATCAATTGGTTAGCTGCAAAAACAGAAAAGTAGTATACCAAAACGTATACAGTATATGCAGCTGCGGAGGCTGGGTGGTTAATTTGCATATACGGTTTCATATTATGATAATATGCATCAATACAGTACGAAATAAGTGATAGTCAGTGTTTTGGAAATTTGGACTTAGAACATTATTGTAATTACCGTAACATATAATGTTATTGGCTATGAATTATTTGGAACGCTTACCAAGTGGTATGACCTGCAATTTAAAATTGATCCTAAATTAAGCCAAATTTTAATAGTGTGGTTATATAGAATTGCATTGGAAACAATAAAATAGCGTTTGTAATCCAAATGATGTAAACAAATAGGTTGAAAAATATTGGAGGATTCTTAAAATTTTGGATGATTCTTAAAACCTTGGACGACATTGGATGACCCTTAAAATTTTGAATGATGTTGAATGATTCTTAAGATATTGGATAATTTTGGATGATTCTTACAAGCTTGGATGATGTTGAACGATTCTTGAAATTATTAAAATCAATTATAACAGTCGTGATTACGACACGTGCTGGTTCAAAAACAATTCCATGGTATTCGTCCGTTGATTCAAAGAAAAAAATGTCAAATGCCCATCGTGGTCCTATTTTAACGTATTTGAAATAAAATATAAACGTATTTGATAGTTTACTAACTTTATTTAATTTAAAACCTTTATTTCAATAGTACCCGTACGCAGATAGTAAGATCGTCCTGAGAATGTCCAGAACATCCACATTGGGTCTTAGGACTTGATGGATATTTTAAGTACATTCGCAGTATGTCCTTCTAAGACGCTCGGAAGCTATCGTTATAGAACCTCCTATTCACGACCTTGTTTGGATCATCCTGCAATTGGAAAGTCCTACGAACGTACGATAGCGTCCAAGAGTGGATTATCCAAAAGCAGAAGTCCTCTGAGTGTCCTGTAAGAAACGTATCTGGGACGAAATTTTTAAGTGTGTAAAATTTTCAGATTTCGATATTTTTCATACATTACACCGTATTCACATGATCAGACGTTGAAGTTTCTTCGAATAATATATATATATATATATATATATATATATATATATATATATATATATATATATATATATATATATATGTATAACATCTCCATAACGGACAATTTTCCAATTCAGAGTTCCAATACTTGCTATGCCCTAACGCTCCCAAATAACGGACACCTTTGAATAATGGAACAATTCTCAAATCCCGAAGTTTCTATTCGAAAGTTTTACTGTATGCTGCACAGTAGAACCTCCTTTAATGGTCACCTCTAAACAACGGAAACCCCCGAAGATATTAGTAGAACCGAACAAGTTCTATAGAACTAATATTGAACCTCTAAATAACAGCCACCTCCGAAGAACGTTTGGGTTTTTGCGAAGTCTCGCCGATGACTGCTATGCAGAGGATTTACTGTATTTATTTATGTGTTTGTAAACTTTTCTGCCTGGTTTGGCAACAGGGTATGAAATGCTTTTTACGAGAGTAGTTATGGCATCAGATGGTCTATTTGCCTTCCATTCCTGTTCCGACCGACGTGCTTCTTTCGTGCTGTTATAGTCTTGCTGGTGGCATTTTCTTACGGGTAGAGGATTCACAAACTTTAACAGTATTGTATAATATTCTAGTTCTATGTGTAATTTCTGTTATATTTATTCACGATGACTACAATAATATCTAAGAGGAAATTTTCGTACCTATCTAACCACCATTTTTGAGGGCGCGTATATAATTCTGTGCGTAATTCAGCACAACGTGTTAATGACAATTTCAGTTCAATCGCGAATACTGTTTCAAAGTTGAAACAATTTGTAAACCTGCCAAGACTTTTTAAATTTGTAATTGGAGTAGAAATAAACAAGACGGGTGTACTTCTCATTTAAATAAAGATTAGTTGAGCAAATATAATAGACTCGCGATATAGCAAATTTGAAGGGACTCGCACTACGGAAACGTTATATCGAACATTTTCTTTTTTGATTTCACAATTATAGAACTGCTGAGGTCTTGGTAATTGATTATTATATCGTATTGAGTCGCTATGAAGTGAATCTTCTGTATTTATATATTTCAACTCTGAAAATTGGTTTTGAAACTATGAAATCACAAAGCTGATACCTTTTTATATATAATTTTAACTGGAAGATCATTTAATACATGAATTGAGACAGTTTTATTCAGGATGGGGAAAAATTGCCCATTACCTGAAATCGCATTATGTCACCAGTGGCGCCCATATGAGTAGTTTTACGTGGGGCTGAGAAAACGCATTATCTCCTTCAAGACTGTCAAACGTTTTCGTAAATGTGCAACATCCTATAATCAATATTACAAAAAGATTCGATACTGCTTGGTAATTAGTAATGAGCTAAAAATACCTTATTTTAAAATGTGACTGTAAAACTTTTGAAAGTAAATGCATAGCAGAATTGGGCAAACCAAATTTTTAAGCAACGGCTAAGGGGGGGGGCACAATTCCCTTGCCCCTATCTTGGAACCCACGTGTCACTGCTATAGAATGAAAAAGAAAAAAATGATGAGCAGTAAAATTGAAGAAAGCATTTCATTAGTTAGAAATTCAGATTTGTAAACTGTTCTAACAATGGGTTTACTCCATAATCATTAAAAATATATAATAATTAAGCGTTATAAAAATCTATAAAGAATTTCCAAAATAAACGTTTTATATTCGAAACAGCTTTCGTATGTGCTGAAAAGCACAATTATGAGCCAATTTATGATTACAGAAAAACTGCAATGCAATCCACAGAATGTCCTAGAGTTATTTATCCCTTTTCATCATGAAGATGTTCTGAATAAGTTCTCTCTGGCCGTTTAGATACTAAAATCATCAAAAATACGTCTTTTTCGACGTGGCAGGACGTCCTAAAGACGTCACCGGTACTCTTTTCGAACGTCGTCGCACGTTCCACTTGTCCTCAAAAGATAGTCTCTAAATGTCTTAGGGACTCCAGTTTGCTCTATGGGTATTACCTTGCAAATATACACTCATAATAACTCTGTCCCTAAACTAAATCAAATGTAAGGTAAATCGATTTCCACTACGTATAATTGATCATAAAATTAGTTTGGAATAGCAGCGATAAATATAATCACTTATATCAAGATGGATTGATTTTTATTAGGTATTGAACTGGGGATTAGTTTTTTACTTGATAAAAACCTTTTTTAATGGAAACAAATTGCTAATTGTGTTTTGGTATTAACATTATTGCTGTTTCTTCCAATATTTTTAATGACTTTATCATGTCTGTAGCAAAACCTTTCCGGTTTATTCAAACTAGGTTTAGTTGCTTTTGTTTTACATCGTCTTCAAAGCATAATGCGTCGAATAAACAAATGGTTATTTTACTGCTCGCCACGCTACTAGATGCATAAAATAACAAATTGTAACGTTTCTCTTCTCTCTCTCTTATCGGTGATTATCGACCCTCAATAAACCGAACACCAAATTTATTCTAAATGCGATGCTACGGATAATAATTAATACATGCGTGAAGGCAACGTCTGGGTAAAATCAAATAGTTCGCACTAAGAAGATAACTGACAGCTCAATCAAGACGCAAGTTTTCGTGCGAAATAAAGTGCTCAGTTCTTTCATCGTAATAATAAGATATTAATTTGAAATTACATTGAAATATTTTTTACTTAATTTCAGAAATTGTACGTTTTGCACTTATTTTTTCAGCATTTTAAGTACTAAAATAGTCTTTGCTTCGAATAACCTCAAGCAAATAAATATGGAAGAGAAATTGTAAATATTTTGTTATTGATTATATTTTATATTGATATATTTTCCTATTGATTTTACTGCCTTGAGAAATAATTTTATGAAAATATGTAATATTATAAATTAAAAAATGTGCTAAATAATTATGATTCACGTAAGTTGCTGATATTGAAGTTTTAAATTGAAGTACTTTATTTTATATTTTTCAGGTAAATTTTTAAGAGAGAAGAAAAATAAAATGAAGAGACATTTCGTACCTGTCAATAGACAGAAATCAACAGCTGTTGATTGACGCCAAACCCAGGTAAGAGATGTTAAATTATATTTAAACTGTTTCGTGATAAAAAGAAAAGACCTTTCCAACTTTCCATATTATACTTAATTGTTTGAAAATAACATGGATGTAATATTATACCATAAATTATTTTATTGTAAGGAAACAGTTCCTATATGAAATGATTCAATATCTAATCCAGGTCTTTGGTGCTTTTCATACATTTATTATAAATCTTATAAGAGCACAAACTCTAATACATATATACATATATTCATGCATTAATAAAATTCTTTTACTGAAAGAGACAAAGAGAAGTGTAAATATTATTTTAATAATGTCTTCACGAACACACGTCAATTGCAGATGGAATTTGTAATTGTAAATTGTATAAATTTGAAAATGACATATAAATAAGGCAGAAAAAAGTTCGATACCACCGGACTATGTTTTTAGGGAACTTCCAATTACATGTCGGATGCTCTACTAATTGAGCTATATTCTGCGTTAAACTGTTCTTTCTTTAAGCTTTAAATAGGTGCATAAAGGAGGGGGATTACGGATTACAAACAGAACATCGCATAAATTGCAACAGAAGACATATCATCGATCGCAATTCAGGATCATAGCTCAGTAGGTGAATCATTTGACATGCAATTGGAAGGTCCAGAGATCGTATTCTGGTGGTCTCATACCCTTTTTTCTCTCTTATTTATAAATTATTTCCAGATTTATATAATTTGCAATTGCGAATTCCAGCTTCAATTTGCCTTATATCTAATTAGTCAAATAAATGAAATTCATATTTGCGCAGTTATTAAAAATTAAATATTAACACTTATAAACGTTTATTTTTGTTTTGGTGACTTTTCGGACGAAATAAAAAGTGAAAAAAGTGGAGTACGCGCCTGAACTCCTTTTGAACGGCACACAAACATAGAATTTACTCAAAGTACTATTTTAGTTCCTCAAATTGTGGATGATCCCTATTTGATTTTCGCTTTCAACTCCAGAATTTTAAATATATAGCTCCACTTAGAAACATGAATTCCTTTTTACTTAACGAACTTGATATAAAGCAATATTTTTCTAATTGGAAATTTTTTGGTGGAAAAGTTATTATGCATATAAAAAGTGAAACTCCATGTTTTTATACATATGCACCACTCCCAGTAACATATGTTCTTCATCATACTATACAGAGAATTTAGATATGCCGAAGTGCAATGTATGGGGATTCTACTATATAAACTTTTAACAGATTATATAACAGTTTAGTAGGTTAAGGTTATTTAATTTTGATAGTTCCAAAGTCATTCGTCGTTCATAATGTAATCGAGTTAATTTCTAAAACGTAATTTCAAAAGCATTCTTCTTGTACACGATGTAAAAAAATTGAGGAACTCGAGCCAAACTCTCGAACGTTAAAATATGAAAAAATTCTTTTTCTGATCGAAATAAAGCTGAAAGACTTAAGATACGAATGTTTGTATTCTCGTAGATTTGTACATGAGATCACAGTTAAAAAAGAAATAGGTTAGCACACCAGTAAAGTCGATCGAGATAGGATGTCTAAACCTGTTTGGTGATTTTCATTCGTCGTTTCTACGGGTAATTTTAAATACTGATTTATTTTTTAAGCCGTGAATTGACTGAATAATAAAAGAATAAGAACAGTGAAACTGAATCATCCTTGAAAAAGTTAAAAAGGACAATAATCTTGTACGTGCCCACAAGTCGGGTTAGAAATACTATTATTAAGTAACCGGACGGATAAATCCTCCATATTGTAATAATTTGTTACAATAATTCCATATTTAACTATAAATATATAAGTGCGTTCTTCACTTGTAAAACTTGATGCACTATTTCCGAAACTTTAAAATTCCGTTTGCAAATGGATATCTATGCCATTAATACGTCATAAATTTAAGCATAAGTATCCAATGAGTAGGCACTACTCATTAGATAACATTTGGTTAAATCATTAGGTCACATTCAGGAAAAGATGAATGAATCACATTTCCAGTGCAAATGACAGAAACATGCAAACTTGCATCACAAGAATCTGAGTTAAATTTGCATATTGCAAAATTCGAAATGAATGGTTTGGGCGGCTTTAAACGTGGCACGATTATCCACTGCTAATCCCAGCATCTCCAAAGACAATTGTAAGGGTGTATTCGCAAATTGTGCAAAAATAATAGAACGTTGCATGAACCGCATTCCTCTGGGCGAAAACGAATTACTGATAAAAAGAGGTTACAGAATGAAAAGAGGAATGCACACCAATAGGCGGGGGCCACAGCTCGGCCAATAATTGATGAATGTAATGGTGGTGTTCCCCGTGGTATTTCTTAACGCACAACGCGTCCTTTGTTGTGGAGCAACGCTAGTTTCTACGTCATGCGATCATAACGGATTCCAATATTATCACTAAAAATAAGACATCTCCATTCTGGTGGACGAAACGGAACTGATATTGGGAAATTATAAACATGGCGCTCTGATGCAAAGAACCCTGGTATCGTTTATAAACTAATTTTGTTACTTTTTTCAGCTTTTGCCTGCATTCATGTCGTATTAGACAAAGTAATTATTAGGACGCATTTTCGTCATCATATGTAAGAAATAGGTTTTGTAGAAAAAGGTTTTCCATTTATTACATCAAAATGATCATGGAATTTTTTATTCAAGGTAACTTTTTACGTAGCTGGGTGACTAGGCGCTAGATTGAAAAAAATTGCTTGTAAAAAAGTTGTTTATTTTTCCATATGAATAAGTAAAAAATATAGGCTTCCCTTTATGAAAATTAGTTTGACCTTCAAATGTCCTTGAAAACGACCCCAAAGTAGATAATGAAAATCACTTTCTTCCTTCAAGCTAATTACCTTTTGTTTAAAACATTCTTTTTTTGTAAAACGCTTAATTTTTGTAAATGTTTAACACCATTAATTTAAATGGTACAATCTGTATATGTATCAGTGACGTAGCGTAACCTCAAAAATGGACCATCACCAAATATGCATCCTACTTTTCTCGAATAAATAGTCACAATTCATCTATTTTCTCTTTAACAAACTTAGGATATAACATTATTATGTATCCTAATTTGTTGATCTATATATAGTCATAATTATATAAAGTATATGTAAAACTATTTTTGCAGAAAAGAAAATTTATTATCTTTTAATTTTTAAAGAATCGTTTTTAAAGACCTTGACGTATAAATAATACAGTAAGATGCAGTTTCGAAGTACATTTCTTTTCCATTCTCTTAATTTGCATGTAATAATACAAATATGAATAATATTATTAATAAAATATTTTTATGTACGTTTTCCTTTTCATCTACTAATCTGCTTTCTCCTAGATCCCAATTATGTGGAGCTGGTCGTACTGTTTTCTAGCGGCTGTCACAATTATGCGGTTGACATACATCATGGGAAAATGCAACGACTCTAACGTCGTGGATACGTAAGTGTTTCAATGGCAATATAGTTTTATGACTTTAGGCAATTTTTTCTGCTTTATTTTCAAAAGTCTACTTAAGAAAAAGTAATGGTTAGACAGAACTAAATAAACATTTCAAGCTAGAGAAACCTTATGTACTGTAACGAAATATAGTTCCAATAATCCGGAGTAATACAGACAGAGAACAGTTAGTGTATCGGACTTAAATTGTACCGGCTTTGGCGAGCAGGATTTTGCGAGCTGGCCGTTAAACATAGCCATTATTACAAATTAAATCATATAAACTTGCAATTTAATAATTTACAAAATTAAATATACAGGCTGAGTTTAATCCACCGCACCTCCGATACATTTTTGAAATCCTTATGTTATTATAAGCCTATTTGCAAATCATTGTTGGATCGGAAAATGGAATTTTATATTTTTTTGTTTTTTTAATTTTTTCGAGCGGATTATATTTGCTGATTGAGCCAATCATGGGTTAGTGGAAGCCAACCTTCTTTTTAAGATTACACGCCCACTTGGCGAGATATTTTGACTTGTAGAGCCAAATTAGTATAAGATTTATTACGGCAAAATATTTTATGACGGAAAAAAAGGTTTAATTATTGGTTTTATGACTATTCAACACGGAATAGACTGGAACTGAATGATTTCATATTTTGGATAGAAACTGAATACTCAATAATAAATTAGACAGGGCTAATTGTAATAAAGGTGTAATCTGCAGCATTTGCCAAGAAAGCTCGCTAAATTCTTAAATGCAATTTTCAAAAAAAAAAAAAAAAAAAAGTTTGGCTGACATTATTTCGCGAAAACATCCACGCGCGGGATTCAAAATAAAATGAATGCTTCTCTTATGCACGAATTGAATTGCAACTTGCAATGTGATTATAAAAATTAAAGTAATTTGTTTTCTGCTATGACTTTCAGAAATAAAATAAAAAGAATATAGAACTTCAATTTAACAAATAGAGAAAAAAATAACTTTACAGCTACTTCAAAATCTAATACGTTTAAATTTAAAAAGTTAACGCCAGCTCTGTATTACTGAGCGTATTGTAAACTTTTAGAATACACACCGCGTTCGCTTTTTCACATTTTTCGACCAACTAGCTACCTCGCCACGTGTTGCCAAAAAGGTTTCAATTGGCTCTATTTTAACTACCTTTTAACATTTAATTTATCCATTTTATATATAGCTGCTGTAGATATATAGCTGGTAATTTTCATACATTAAACCAAACTGGTAATAAACGCTTCAATGCGATTTCCTCGGGAATGGAAATTTGCAGATTCGCGAATTCAGCATAGTGTCGATGCTATCGATCAATCAATTTCGAAACTTTAATTAGTCTAAATCAGTATTATCGTGAATCTTTCGGCGATTTACAGATATATCTCTCAATGAGTTTCTAAAATCGACCAAAATATAAATGAAAGCGGGTGTCGATTCCTGCATTCCATATTTGATAGTAATCTAAAATATGGCAGGAATTTCGCCGCATATTCACTCAGACGATAAAATATTATTTTCAATATGTCATGTGATATTTTAGAAGTTATGATTAAATTTATATGTTAACATCTGAAAAGTAATTTGAAGTTTTAGCATTTTAATTTTCTCATGTAGGTTTGGAACTGAGACAGACAAACAAATTCTGGATTGCATTCTCGACAGGAGACGATATGATAACAGAACGCGACCACACAGTAAGTACATAATATTTCGATTAGAGACTGGATAAAACTGAACAAACAGTCGTAAACGTCACAAAATGGGAGGAAACTGACTCTCTTTTTTAATTTTTGAACGCAAACTTTGCTTTTCTCAGCAGATATAAAGACAAAACAAGCAAACTTATCACAAACAGTTATTTTGAATGTTTGTTATTTTCATTTGAAATACTTTTATGAACCCGGCAAGTAAAGAAACTAATAAATCAAGCACGGAATAAAAATTTCCAAGTAGTTGCGAACAACGTTTAACAAGATTACATTAGATTTTAAGAGTTGTTCTTGAATTTCTTTTAGATAAGGGGTTGGTTCATTTACAAAATAGCAAAATGTTAGCTGCCTTAAACATTTGACGAACAAAGCTCATAATACTTTATAATGAGTTACATTTACAAGTAGGCTTGCAATGCATCCATGATGTTCTTTATGCATTTATTCATGAAGTGGACGAAAAACAACCTGCTATATAAAGAAGAACCGAAAATAACACAACTAATATAATTAACAATTCATATATTTGTTTAAAATTCTTTTCAGCTATTTAACATTTACTTTCTTTGAGCACAGAAAAAATGTCGTTGTTCCCAAGATCGTGTTGATTTCCTCGTTTAGTAGCGCTATCTAGCAAATTAATAACCCAATCTAATGAATATTATGCAATTGAATGTTAACTAACCTATTTTATGAGGCAAAACTTTTTTATATAGTGAAAACATATCGTTCACAAGAGATTCTTAATTTGGTAGACGAAGAACACTCTGTAAGTTAAGTAATTTTGTTATTTTTTTGTAAATTACTAATGAAATTTATATCATAACAAATAGAAAGTTATTATATATGTACACTATATTAGCAAATGTGCCCAAAAAAATATGCTAAATTTGAAGGATTTATCAATGCGCTTAAACTTGATTTATGACTGCTGGATTGTAGAAACTAAAAGATTTTTTTTTAGTGATAATACTGCATTTTTTATATTAACAGATCTTGTGGAGGTTCACTTAAAGATTTTCAATTTAGCTTATACTTATGATATCATATCAGTATGATTTTAATACTATACATTGCAACCAAATTAACCATACCCAAAGTCGCGATTTGGGTATGTCATCAAGACAGGAACACAACGGTATCCTTACTGAAAAGAAAATGCTTTGGGAGTTCGTGTAAATTCGATTAGTGTGGTAGCAGATTTTTATTTATACAAGTCGAACACTACGCAGATTAAATTAAGAAACAATTTTTTATCAACTTCTGGCGTCGTTTCTTAGGCATAGTAATAGTAACGCCGTTGTTATGGTATTGTTAAATGGTGAAACGTTCGAAAAAACAATATTATTATTTTTTTTTTTTTGCGTCTGGTGGGGTACGATCCCTCCACCTTCCACAGTCCGAGCAGGTGCTCTTACCAACTGAGCCACAGACGACAAACACTCAATCTCCCTACGAACGTATTTAAAGCGTACTTTTCGAAACCGGTTATTTCTCGGAATGGGGGAGTATATAAAACGGTGATAAAAAATTCTTTCTTAAGCAGATTTCAAGTTAGAAATGTTCGAAAGTCTCGCTGATCTTCTACAATAAACTGTACTGTTAAGGTAGGAAGTGCTTGAAGTCACTTCTGCCAGTGCCACAACGATCCTTAGAAATAATTGCATAAAATGGGTTATCATACCAGAGAAATTGCAAACAAATTAAACGCCATTTTTTTTTAATGTGAAAGGATGTTTGAATTGGTGGGTTGCCTGTCATTCCTGGATTACCGATGACGGAAAATTAGTGGTTTGAAGTGATGAAATATAACATTTACTGTTCTTGTTCTGATTGAAGTGCTTAAGTGTGAAAAAAACTGTATAACCGTTTATGAAATCACGGAATTGCTCCAACTATCAAATGTGCAGGTGAATCTATCTTTAATGTGGAGTTGTTTCACCTAGAGGATGTTCAGTCCGTTGTTTTTGTATCCGCAACCATGTAGCCGGGCCCGTGCCTAGATATTCCAGACAAATTCGCTCTTCTTACATTATGGACGTATCATAACTGATGCATTTTTTAGCAATACAAAATTCTTTGTCATTCAACACGGTGTACGCAAAGATTGATTGGTTGGGAAAGAGGTTACAAGACTGAATTTGAATTCTCAGAATCTGGATTTAAACACAAGTAAACTCCTATGGGGTGAACTGAAGCGACAGTTATGACTTCGACCATCTTCAAAATCATCTCTGGCAGTTACTTTGCAGGAAGAATAAGAGGACATTCCGGCCTGAATTTAGCGAAACTTTGTAGAAAAAATACCTAGACGAGTTGCCACTTTGATTAAAGGCCTTGCTAGTGGCTAAAATTCAAAGTAAAGCCATTTTTTTAAAAAAAGAATAGTATGTTAGATTACTTTTGATAACATAGTATATATTAATGAGATGCTTCTGGAAAAGTAAATGGCATATCTTTTTTAAAACATACACTTCTCTCACCAGTTTATTTATGTGCTGATGGAATATCTGATTAAGTATCACAGATGAAGATGAATCATTAATTTCATGGAAATTAAACATTTTAGAAGACTTATTTTTTAACAAAACTTTTTCCAAATTAAGCAAATTTCAGAAACATGTATTTAAAGCGTGTTAAAGTTTGCGTGCATTTTTCAGTTATGTAAATGACATCAAATGTAATTTACAATAAATAATAAACATTTACTTAAAAACATGAAAACGGATATATGAGATCTCAACATCGACAAGATTGCAGTAAGGTAACGTGACAATTTGCTTAATAAAACTACAATTTGACCATATTATCTTAAAAATGATTGTAAAATTATTATTTACGACAAAGGACGTAGTTTTACGACATTATTTCATTTGCATTTCTAAAACCTGAACAGCACGAAAAGCAATTTGTACGGTAATTTTATTAAATAATCGATATAAGGCCAGACAACAATCTTATCGATCGTATACTGTCTGAAACCTTACCATAAAAAGTTGAATTTACCTTTTGAAGACCTTTCATAATTTCTTTAATAATAAGTCTTACGTTAAAGTTATTTGGTACTGTTTTTTGTAAATGTAGCTTCTAAAGAACTATGGTGGTTTTTACAGCAGCACTGAGAATCAGTATAAAATATGGATAGTAATACTACAAAATAAATGGAACTATAGGTTGTAGACAAAATGGAGTTGTAAGTTGGAAACTAAAATAGAATTGTACGTTGAAAGCTAAAATGGAGTTGTAAGTTGAAAGCTAAAATGGAGTTGTAAGTTGGAAATTAAAATGGAGTTGTAAGTTGGAAACTAAAATAGAATTGTAAGTTAGAAACTAAAATAGAATTGTAAGTTGGAAACTAAAATGGAATTGTAAGTTGGAAACTAAAATGGTTGTAAGTTGGAAACTAAAACGGAGTTGTAAGCAATATTCAAGCGTATAACTTTGCATTTTTGAAAGATGAATTAGTAGAACGAAAAAAAATAAGTTAAGGGATGGAAAATAGCAAGAGAAGTGAACGATTCGCCAAAATGAAAGCTGCAGAAAGTGAGACGATAGGAGTAGAAAAAAAAAATATTTTCTTTAGTTTTTTTTACTGTTTATGGGATGCAAAAGCCGTGCTTTGCCGGGACTTACAGTTTTCCGGAGAAACTTAATCTCGTCTGTCAAAGCTATTAAACCATAGATTACGGTGGATAGAAAAACAGGGCATATTCTAAAATACCATTGAGAGTTAAACTCGGGCTAATTGCACGATAGGCAATTTACCCAGCTCTGCGTTGCCCTTGCCACTAGGCTACCGTACGACAGTGGATCTACAATTTTCAGACAAATCCCAAACTCTTGAGGTCTAGGGAACCAACTTCCGCACCATGAGTGAGTGGTAAACTTTTTTTTTCCCACCAATGATAGTCGAACCCGATTTAACGGCACGCTAAGTGAATGCGTTTTCACTGCGTTACCGGTGAAAAAGTAGGTACGAACAAAGATGAAAATCTTTTAATTAATACGGACAAGGGTAAAAGCAAAATGAATGGACAAAGATTAAAGTAAAATGAGAGGACAAAGGTAAAAGCAAAATGGATGGACAAAAATAAAAGCAAAACGAATAGACAAAGGTAAAAGCAAAATGAGTGGACAATGGTAAAAGCAAAATGACTGGACAAAAGTAAAAGCAAAATGAATGGATAAAAGTAAAAGCAAAATGAATGTGCAAATGTCAAAGCAAAATGAGTGGACAAAGATAAAAGCAAAATGACTGGATAAAAGTAAAAGCAAAATGAATGGATAAAGGTAAAAGTGCCGTGGATATAAGCAAAGAGAAAAGTTGAATGGATAGATAAAGGTTAAGTATAATAAATATAGTTAAAGAGCCGTGGTATGGATATAAAAATTGCAAAAAGTAAATTGAACATAAAAGAAGTTAAATGGCTATGGAATGTGTACGAAAACAATGATAAAAGTAAATTAAATATAATTAAAGAGCCATGGAATGGACATGAAAACAATAGTAAAAGTAAACTGAATATAGTTACAAAGTCGCTAAATAACTGGTCTTAAATAAATTTTATAAAATGAGTATATATATCATCATCATCGACAACCATTTTCAATCCACTGCAGGATGGAGGTCTCTCTGTTACCACACATACACGTAGTACGGTGAAAGAAATACAAAGGAGGAGGCCTTAGGCTTACCACGTTGACCAGACGTATTGGCAAGCGTGACTTGCAGTTAACGAAGAATCCGAACTTCGGTCACCACAGTGTGATATCTAGAAATCTTGTTTGCAGGGGATTTCAAAACTTAGGGGGCACGGAGCCAGAATAGTACTTTAGTCTTCTTTTAGAGTTCCTCGTTCTGGAACCTCGTTTGGTCCTCGAATACTCGCTGCTGTTTTTCTCCTACCACACTTAATTCAGACCCTGTGTTTATAGTACCCGTACTTCGCCAACGGCCACTAGAACTTGAATTTATAAATCCATATCAAAATAAAGCCATCATAACTTTATGATTGCATTTACTATTTAAATCTTCAAACACATCACAAAATCACGATAATTACAAACCTGAAATTTCACAACACGCAATTTACCTTCACTTTACAGTGTCGTGATTAAAATTCTTTAATCCGACATAGCGGAATACTTAAAGGCCAAATGAAGGACAGAGCCTCTTACAAGGTCATTTGGAGGACGGCGGTATCCGGCCTAGACCAAAGAAATAGGGGAAAAGTCCTGTTCGTAGGGAAAAAACAGGAAGGTAACCGGAGGGGAAGAAAAGGGGGTAGAACGTCGCGGACTGCGTACGAGCACGTTTCAAGGAAAGTTTTCTCCCTCACGAGGATCACCGCGAAGAATGGGTTGTACAAGAAGCAAAAATCCCGTAGGTGAGCGCAGTCAGAGAATAGTACGCCATCACCTGAATGGCCCTACCGAATTGACATACTGATACTTAGCAGCATCACCCTTGGAAAAGTGTAATCGATCTTCCACGGCCATTTTTTCAAAAGAGAACACCTCACCATCCGCCATCTTCACCTTTCTCGGGAAGTTCGGAACGTCTTACACATCTGGTCTTCTACTTCAACATCGGTGAGAGGATGCCCCAGTTCCGGAACGCCGCCGAGAAGGTCACCCATTGACGCAGCACTGGTTCATACCATTTCGCTCTTTACTCTGGTCTATCACCCCTTGAAAGGGGTATAAATGAATAGCATCCCCTTGATTGCTCTGCACAGGATTACAATCTGTCTCCTTCGAAGACTTAAGTTAAGACCTATCGAACAGAGTAAAAGGAATAAATTCGTTATCAAGATTAGAATTCTTGTATTCTCTTATATTCTAGTATATTATATTTCTTGTAT
>QLNU02015360.1:230264878-230278861 GCA_006491805.2 Dysdera silvatica
TTATCATTTATAACTTTTTAATATCACTTGAGATATTATATCAGGCTTCCAAACATAAATTTTTTACCATCATTCATCTATATAATTATTATTTTTCATAAATTCTACAAAAATAGAATAAACAGTATTTACAATTCGATTGGACTCTTTACGTCCTGGTATATATATCCAAGCGATATATTCTTACTGATAAATACTTCAATAATAATCATTAATAATAATAATTCACCAATAATCCCATTGATTATATACTCCATGATGGAAAAACACTTTCTTTCCATTTTTTATTTATTAGTTTTTTATTTGTAAGTTTTGTTTATTCTATAGTAAGCAGGGTTGTCCCGAAGAAACTTATTGAGAGTATGCGGTGCTTGCTGCCTCAATCAAAGAGCATCGAGTCAAAAAAAATTTAAAGTGCGCGACGCACACAGCGCGTACCCTTTGATGACATCCCTGATAATAAGGATTATTTCCTTAAAATGATGATATTAATAATAGTTCGACGGGAGTTTTAGAAAAATTAATACAGTCGGAGCAGGACATAAACATCCTCTCCTCCTCGAAGATTTATCCAGAAGCAATTACCTTTTAGAATTCTCGCGTTTAAGTGAATGTGTGTACACACACACACACACAGGGTAAGTATTAAGGTGCGTGCCCAGAGGTTAAATCAAAGTTGTTCTTCTCCTCAACTTTTTATGAGAAAAATGGCGTTGTTGAGAACAGGGTTTCCGCCATTGCAGTTTTATTTCATTTAATTCTACTGTCGTCTATTTAATTATACATGGCATGGGCGCCCATATGATGGCAGGGGGTGCTAGAGGCCCCCTCACCCCCCCCCCTCCCCGCGTTCAAAATGTTTGATTTGTCCTGGAAAGCGTTTGAAGACAGCCCTAACTGCGGTTGCTTGCCCCAACAGACAGCAGTCTCGTCAATGTCACAGAGTTCAGGGAAATGTTGCTGGGATCGTCATTACTTTCAATTTTACTACTTTCAAAAAAAGAATTTCTGTTAGCGTATTAATTTTTCGCTTTGTTAGCCCAAGTGGGGGTGTGGGGGCTCCCTATGTGGGTGCATGTTTGAACTGATATGATTTTTAATTAACTTTAATTTAGAAGAACCAATTCTTATTTTTAGCCAAATGTCCAGTACTTTTCATTTTATTTTCCATGATGTAATCCCGGATCGCCAGTGCATTTTTATAAAAGTATATAAATATAAATATTTGCTCATAGATGGCGCCATTCAACATGAATTTTAGTACAGTAGAGCGCCCGAAATCCGGACGTCCGAAAACCGGAATGACCTAAAAACCGGACACTTTTGAGATCCTTTTTTTTTTTTTTTTTGACATCCCGGGTTTTTTACCGGAGAAAAACCGGTATTTTGTGTGGAAAAGAGTGGAGATGCGCCTCCCCGCTGTGGGAACAAGACCTGTTCAAGGTCGGTTCGGAATGACGTGACGTTACTTCTCGCCTATTGGTCAAAACGACCGCTGTCCGCATACGGGGCAGGGTCCTGAAGCCATTTATTTTTATTCTCTCTCTTAGGATTGCAGATATCGCACGTGTTACGAAGTTCTCTGAAGTTTTGCGCTTAGTTTTTAATTTGATTTAAGCTATGTCGGAAATCAGGAAGTCGGTTAAGAGAAAGCATGTTTCCCTTTGCATAAAAACCAAAGTCGAAATTCTTCGGAAGATTCAACGTGGTTCTTCAGTTTTGAAGATGTGCGAAGAGTATGGAGTTGGGAAATCGACCATTTACGACTTAATGAAGAAAAAGAAGGAATTGCTGGAATTCTTTGTGGATAGCGACAGCCCTAGGGAAATGGCGGAAAGAAAAACTATGCATTCGGTGAAAAACCAAGACCTGGATAAAGTGATGATCGAATGGTTTCGGCAACGACGAAATGAAAATATCCCTCTCACTGGACCAATGCTGATGCAGCAAGCAAAGATTTTTCACAAGGAGATGAATTTGACAAATTCTTGCGAATATTCGACTGGCTGGTTGAAGCGGTTCAAGCAGCGGCATGGAATCAGACAATTGCGTGTTTGTGGTGAACGTGGCTCAGCTGATCATGAAGCGGCGGAACAGTACATAGAAGATTTCAATCTTTTGATATCTGAGGAAAACTTGACCGCTGATCAAATTTACAACGCGGACGAGACTTCATTGTTTTGGAGATATGTTCCAAGGAAAACTTTGGTGACGGCAGATGAGGAAACCCCAAAAGGACTCAAGGACTCAAAAGAACGGCTCACAGTGCTAGCTTGTGCGAATGCAGCTGGAACACACAAATGCAGGTTGCTGGTGATTGGGAAAAGTGCGAAGCCTCGTGCTTTCAAAGGCATTAAAACGTTCCCCACCCTTTATAAAGCCAACAAAAGAGCTTGGATAACTCAAGCACTTACGACCGAATGGTTTCAAGAGC
Organism: Dysdera silvatica; assembly: GCA_006491805.2. Classification (NCBI taxonomy): domain Eukaryota; kingdom Metazoa; phylum Arthropoda; class Arachnida; order Araneae; family Dysderidae; genus Dysdera; species Dysdera silvatica. The sequence goes on from QLNU02015360.1 coordinate 230,267,313, forward strand.
ATTTTGTTCCGGAAGCAAGAGCCCACTGCAGATCCATCGGTCTTCCGGAAGATGCAAAGATTATTTTAATCATGGACAATTGCACCGCTCATCCGCCTGGAGATGTGCTTGTGAAGGACAATGTACATGTTTCGTTCTTACCCCCTAACTGTACGTCCTTACTGCAGCCTATGGATCAAGGCGTGCTCTTCTCAATGAAGTGCCGTTACAAGAGCGATTTCCTAACGAAAATGTTAGGTTTCGTGAATGACGGCAACGCTATAACTGATTTCGTGAAGCATTTTAATATTAGAGATGCTCTATGGAGTGTAGCCAAAGCATGGAATAGTGTCACCGAAGAAACTTTGAAACATGCATGGCATAATTTGTGGCCAGCTACCCTTACCGAGGACAACAACGAGCTCGAGTTTCAAGGGTTCCAATCATCGAAGACAACCGTGCTTCAGGTTGAGATTGCAGACCTTTTAGCATATGCCAAAAATACCTGTGCAAACGGTCTGGATCTGGACTATTCGGATATCGAAGAAGTTATGGGGATTGATGACAATGCACCTGTGGTAGGATCGCTCACGGACGATGAAATATGCGATTTAGTGATGAACCAGAATAAAGACAAAAGCAGCGACGAAGAGAGTGTAGATGAGGAAAAGGAAGAAAAAGTTCCGATTGACCAACTTCTGAGTTCGTTGGACGTTGTAATTAAAGGACTGCAACAAAGGGATTTTGCAACTGCACATGAAATAATGACTGTTACGTTAATTAAAGAGAAAGTATTAACGGAAAAATCTCAATTTATGCGCCAAAGAAAAATAACCGATATGTTTAGCCCAAAGTAGCTTTTTTGTTTGTAAATAAAAATTTTGGAATGTATATTTGTTTCAAGCGCTGTTATTCTTGATTCGCGGCACCTCCGGAATTTGCGGCCGAAAGGTAAGTGATTAAATTTTCTATTTTAATGCTCCAATTTCTTACGAAATCGCACCCTCGGGCGGCGTAAGCTAGTTATTAACTAAAAGGGCGTTCGGAATGGAGATGCCCGTTTTTTTATTGCCGTAAATCGGAAAGTGACCTAAAATCCGGAAAAGTCCGAAATCCGGAAAGGCCACGGTCCGGACGATTCCGGATTTGAGACTTTGTACTGTATACTGCAGCAAACCATTAAATAATTACTACAGATTATTTTGTATGGAGTTAATTTAATCGGAAAGATGTTTGTTTGTTTGGCTTTTTTATGGCGCAAGAGCATCTGGGCTATACTGCGCCATAATCGGAAAGAGGGGCATGTCAAAATATTAGTCATCATGAACTATTTTTTTATGGAATTGGATTACATCTTGGCGGCTTTGTCTGCCGGTTGCATGGTAATTACATTAAGCATATGGAAATTTTTTGGCAGGAAGTCAAATGCACCAGATGCAGATTGAAAAAGCAAAAATCTTGGAAGCTTTACCTGTTCACGTGGGCACAGGAACCTCATTGATAGTCAGCAAATTTTGTCATAAAGCTATTTAACAAGTATTATTAGCGAGATATCCAGGGCGTGGTATTATAAGAATTAAGTTCTAAATTTAATACAAAATAAGGTGTATTGTATTGAACATACAATTCATACGAAATTTGTATACGTAAAGCATTTAAATTATACATAAAATTCATGTATGCTAAATCTAATATTTAAAGCTATGTGATATATATATATATAAATGGTCTGTAAAGGGTTACGGTTGCCTGACCTGAAGGAGATTCGCATGCTATATGATTATATGTTGAACTCTCCAGGCCCGTAGTCCAGTGTTCAACCCCACCTTCGTGTGGCGCAGGCGAGGATTTGTATTTATAAAACAAAATTTTATTCGAGTTTATTAATAGAAGAGCGATATAAACAACTCACCAACCCATCTGACCATGGTGGTCAGCTTATAGCCAATTCCTCCAATATGCTTTTACCCCGAACACTAGGGTCTCCGAGTGCTAAATTGCTCTTGATCAAGGCAGCGGTCAGCCTGGCATGAAGGTAAGGATGCTGAGAATCACGAAAGTGCCTCAAGTTTTCTTTGTTATTGTTTTGGCTTTTATAATGGACGCTCCCTTGCGTCTGAAAGAAGACCTTAAGAATTGGAAGAAGAACTAGAACAAATTCAAATGGAATATTATAAGACTCGGTAAAGTTAAAACAAAGGTCAAGATTGATATAACTTAAAGTGCATATATGTTTTATTATAGAGAAAAATGGGAAGACAAGAGATCTCGACATTTTAATCCATAGCAGAATTAACAGCTATTGTTTAGAAACTGTATATCAGATTAAGCAACTAGTTTGTTATTCAACTAATCCCATTATCCTATTTCTAATAGCAAAAGCGTATTCGCCAACATCACGTCACTCCGAAGAAGATATCGAAGAATTACATTAAGAAATCAAATACTGTAAACCAATGGGAAGCAACGTATCGTATTATTAATGCAAGAATTGGACCATAAAAACAAGATGAGACATTAGTTGGAAAATACAGACAAGGGAAAGTAGTGAACGTGACAATCAACTTATTGAATTTGCAAAAATCTGAGAATATTAGTATCATAAATTTATTGTTTAAGAAAAATCCACACAGAAAATGAACACAGAAATACTCCAATGGCAGAACCAGCGAAATTCATTACATCTTGGTGAATAAGAAATCGGTTGACTATCTCCAATCGCACCGTTTTAGAATCGGGCTGGCAGACTCACCAATAAGCTCACCCTGCAATACCAATAATTCAATGGACTCGTAGCACCTTTGGCTGTGTCCCGGACTTTCTGATACAAGAACTAAGATTAACTCTAATGACACTATTTCGGGCAATAACACTTTGTATTGACGCCAAATGTCCGTAACGTCAAGTGCGGGCGTTGGATAAAAAAATAGGTTATTGTTGAATATAGTGTTCTGAACAAATTTAATACCGAAAGAGATCATCGATACTTGAAACTTGTTTATTTTTTATTATAAAGTACAATAAATTTATGAGTACTATAAAGTATGTTTAAATTCAAACTTGAAAAAGCAGAAGCTTATTAAAAAACAAGTGTTTAAGAGGGTGGACATAAAGAAACTGAAAACAATGCTCATGAATTCAAGCTGGAGCTAAAAAGTCGTTTTTTTGCTCTTGTAGAACTCATTTAAGAAGTTATTTTCGAAACAAATGCAAATATTGTTAAGAAATTATTGAAATTGCTAGAGAAATTGGTTGTACGGCAAATAAACAGCCCAAGAGGAATTCTTCGGTAAAACGAAACAGTTCAAGAAAAGACAAAGAAATTATGTCAACTTACAAACAAAACGACACTGCCAGGATTGAATGTGTAGAACTTTGCAAAACTATGCGAAAAAGCATACAGAAATATACAAGAAAATTCAACTGCGAGTTAGTAAAGAAAGACGTTGAAAGCTACAAGAGCCTTTGGAATGTTAAAAGATTCTTTACTAGTTAGAAAAATAAATAATTGAGAGAAAGAGAAAGGATGACACTGTAATAATATAAATCGGGAAGAAACATTTAGGTGATTTTAAGGATTCTACAAGGAGACATTCTGGAGAAAACGAGGAATTATAGAAGTAAAAGTACTGAAACAGTTGAAGAAAAAATATTCAAACTCCTATAAGAAAAAGTAGCGTATGCAATCAAAGCTATGAAGAAAGAATGATCCTAGATGATGATCGCGTTACACTGAATATTCTGAAAGAAGTTAAGCTATTCGCAAAGAAATGCTTCCAAAATATTTTACCAAACAGTTTTATCTTGAAGGGAAAATTGACTTAGTATCTAAAAAAGAAAAGTCTTAAAACAGTGTTTGTTACAAGTTCTCTCTTATAGATCAGAAACATGGAGTGTAACGAAAACAAAATTGTAAACAACCCAAAGGAGTGTGGAGATGGTCATGTTTGAAATAACTGGAAGATGCAAAAAAGAAATACTTGTGTGAAAGAGCAAACAATAGTAGATGGTATCGTTGTTAAAGAAAAAAACTAATATGCAATGGGGCTGGGCGCATCGCAGGAAGAATTGAAAAACGATGGACACCTGAAATTTTCATCTGGTTTCCAAAAGACAATAAAAGACATAGGAAACGCATTAAGATTAGATGGATAAGCGAAATATGCAAACAGAGTAGAAAACGAATTGCCGAGGACAGACTTACGCAGTGGCGGATCCATGGGGGGATTAGGAAAATTTCCCCTCCCAAATCCATAAAAATGCAGTGGAAATCGGTTATAACGAGCGCCGATTATAACGACCAACCGCATATAACGACGGAATTTTTACAAAAACTTTAATTTCCTATTTCATTATTTTAAATTGCTCGTTAAATCGTGGTTCAGAAATTACTTGTTCGCTAGGAGCGGCTAAATTGTATTGCGCTTAATCATTATACCAAACAGAACACATATTTACCTCGCTATATCCGGAAACTCGCTAAATGGGCTTGTTACAAGTAGGTCTTACTCTACTTTACGTTCCCTCCCAAAAAAATCCCTTTCTAAATCGGCCTCTGGACTTACGTGGAGAGCGTTTGGCGAAGCCTTCACCTAGCAGTGAATAGATAATGGTTGAATATGAGGATATGCAAAATTATCGCAATTATCGAACATTTTTTTTCTGTTCTACTCGAGTAATACAATGCATTGTTACAGGTAGCTTAAAATTCTTAAAAGTATGTTATGATAAGAATATAAAACGAAATGGAACATATTCTTTTGAAATTTTAAAACACGTTTATTAGAGTTTTACAGTAATTCACAGACTATATGCATCCAAGGCAGGGACGGATTGGGCCGTCGACCAACCGGTGCCCGGGCTAGTGCGCCCTCATTGGCTATAGGACTAGCGCCCTCATTGGCTACAGGACTAGCGCCCTCCGATAATTCATGGTAATGGCCCTTTGAGAGGACCCAGTTCGCCTCTGCATCCAAGGTTGAATATATATTTTACAAGGAACGTTTGAAATCTTGGTCTTTTCGTGTCGTATATATACGTACGTGTGTATAAATGATATTTAGTCGTTTTAAGTAAGATAATATCTGCCTAGAAAGAACATTAAGTTGCTCGTACGAAATAAGATTGTGGACTTGGTGATGTTATTTCCAGAAATATACAAGAAACACAGTGTTAAATGCTAAAGAATTCACGATTTAAGTCTTCTGAACATGAAATAATAGGAAAGGTTTTGTTAGTATCGAATTTGGAATACATTTGCTTTGATGAGCATGATTCAATATCACATTAAAGAACAGAATTATCTTGCTTTTAATTAGTCAGGAACATTCAATCTGTTCAATCTAATTAAGATAATAGGTTAGAAAATGTTGTAACAGTCCCCTGAGCGCCATATGCCGTTTTATGCCCGCCCTACGTTTTATTTGGATAAGGAGTTTTCAACAGATAAACTATTAACGAGTCTACGTTGGTATCAGGACAACTTCAAAGAACACCAATAGTAAAGTTCAAGCAACATCCTTTGTAATAATAAAATATTCCCTACAACACACACATGACATGAAATGCTCTTTAAAAAAATGGCACTGATCTTATATATTTGAAAGCAAAATAAAATAAAAATCTTACCTAACCGTATGCTTTTATACATCACAATGCAGCTTACAATTCCAAATATTTGGAAAGTTAAACTAGTTAAAGAATATTAATCACATAATGTATGTATATCAGGGGTAGGTAAATGCGGCTTTTCATTGAGTTAAGTGCGGCTCCTGTCGAAAATTTAAATCCTTTTTTTTTCCAGAAGTTTTTTTATGAATCTTGTTAAATTGACTAACTAGGGAAGTCAATCGGTTAATGAACAGTAAAAGCCATACGTAATTGCTTCAAAAGTACATCTTCGGTTGTGTCGATAGGTATTTTGTATTTTCTTTCTCTTAATTATATTTTCTTACATGTATATTTTATACAGCACTTAAGACTTTGGTACAATATGTAACCATATTAATTAAATTTGTGTATTTAATACTATGTAACTATGGCATGGCTCTTTATAATATAAGATAAATCGGAATGCGGCTCTCATTGACCTCATGCGTGACCACCCCTGGTACATACCATGTACATTAGAAAAGCGTGCGGTATTCTGCAATATCTTTGATGAAATATGAGTATTTTATGCTATTCTAATGAAGTCGGAACGACTTCAAGCTGCGCTGTAATCATAGCATTAAAGCAAAAATAGCCTTCAGAAAATCAACTGAAGGAAAAATATGTATATGCTGTTTTTTCACAAACCTAGCAGATTTTAAAGAAAGACTCTTTTGCTGTGGCTTTTGGCTAGTTCTAGTTGTTGGAGGAAAAAAATAAAATATAGGCATACAACTGTTTAGAATAAAAAAATCTTTTGAGGTTTGTATCAACTAATATGTACGTACGTAATATGTATACAGTGCTAGAAAAATGTTTAAGGACAAGCGAAAAACATCAAATATGGAAAATCACAGGACATAATTTTATGAAAATGAGGTTATACCATGAAGTGGAATTGAATATTTCTTAATAGAATTTATTTTAAAAATCTTAAAACTACTTTTAGTATACCATTCAATGATTTGCGGATGCTATACAGTTTGGAAAAAAATATAAGGACAGTCGGGATTTTTTACGTCACAACCTAAATTAGCATATTTTATCTTGTTTTTATTGTAGTATTAAGCGTTGCAAATCATTTTATGTCTTTGGTTTCCCAGTAACGGTATTTTTTAAAATGCCTAAAAGTAAAGAATCATCAGAGACTGAACGAGGCTAAATCCTTGGTTTCAATGTATGAAGAATGAGTGGACGTGAAATTTTGCGAAAAAAAATCAATACTAAGACTATTATATATAATTTCCTAAATGATCCAGAAAACTACGGGAAAAAAAGAAATTCACAGGTAGGCCAGTTTCTATTACTACTCGTTAAAAGAGTAAAATATTTAGGCAAGCCTGTCATGAAAAAGCAATCCGCATCCCAAATTAAAAGTAATTTGTTCTAGCCGACCGGTACGTAACGTATTAATGAGGAATCCAAATATTCAATACACAAAAATAAAAGCCCAACCACCTCTTACGAAAAAAACAGAAGCAGCCTAGTGTTCACTTCGCTAAAAACATGTGGATTTTGGAAATAACTGGAAAAATGTTTTGTTTTCAGATGAAAAGAAGTTTAATTTGGATGAGCTGGACAGATTTTATTATTACTGTCATGACCTTCGTTGTGAAAAAGCCACGTTTTCAAACTATAGTTCGGTGGTAGCTCCGTAATGGTGTGGGGTGAGTTTGCTTCTGAAGGTGTTATCCCAATTGCTTTTTTGAGGCCCAAGAACGAATTTAGGTGATTATCAGGATATACTGGCCCAAAATTTATTGACTTCGGAATCGCACATCACCCCTGGAGACTATATTTTCCAACAAGTAATGCCTCAATCCATGTATCTGTTTTAATAAAATCATGGTTTGAGGCAAATGACTTAAAATTGCTTGACTGGACAGTCAGGAGTCCCGATCTAAACCCCACGGAAAACCTGTGATGTATATTGTTTCGTGAGGTATACCAAAATGGGCAACAGTATGATAGGCAAGGTGAGTTAATTAGAGCCATCAAACTTGCCTGTCGGAAAATACCAAACACTATGTTAATTGGACTTTGTGGTTCCATGTCTTCACGAATGATTTAAATCATAGAGAAACGGGGAAATTTTCTAACTTTTTAATATGCTTTTAGCCAAAATCCTGGTTGTCCGTATACTTTTTGCCAGGCCACATTAACCATAATTTATGTAAACAACAATATGTTTGTTATCTTTTGTTATTCAGAATTAAAATTATGCACTTTGAGTTCTTGTTATATATGCTACTTTATTTACTAATTTGCATATAATTCATTAGCCGTATCTCGTGATTTTTCGTGTCCTTAAACTTCTTTCCAGCACTGTATGTGACGCTTCACATTTGAAAGAACGATCACTCTTCTTTTTACCTTATGGGTTAACTTCCTCTTCTCAGTTTTATACTTTGTGATGATATGTTTTTATTAGGTAATATTTTTTAAAAAGAAATTAAAATATATTCACAAAATTACAGAACTTGCTCGCATATGGAGTATATTGGTTAGCTTTGATTGTGACAAGAATAATTTCGCTTTTGTTTCGATATGAATGCAAAGTAATTGCTAACAAGAACAAAATTTTACTCCCACAAATAAATAATTACAGTTTCTGGCTTTAAAAAAAAAGGTGCGAAATACTTTAAGTATGTTAATGATGCATACATAAATATATAAATAGTATTCTGCTAGAAGAGTTATTATTAATATACTTTTTATCAAATTATTGACTGTTACTTTTTCCACCCATTAGGTCAGACCGTTATCAATGTGACTGTCCTGATACTGTCGCTATCGTCGCCAGATGAATCTAGTTTGGTAAGGAATACTTAATGTTTTTAGCTCATTTAGCCCGATTAAAATACAGTTAGTATCGATCGCTCTCTCAGTCCCGACTTTAAAACATTTGCATAAGCTGTTAGATTTAAATACCGTGTTTACACAGTAGGAAATCCATTACATGGTAGAAGTCTTTGCCAGAAGTGTTGGAATTCAATTAAAGATGTCAACTCTTGGAATATTTAAATTCTTTTGCCCTTGTAATTAATCAAGTGTATGAAATTGTGTTAAGAGTTATACTTCACCCTTCTCCAATCTTTACATTTGGCGTTTAAAGATGAATAAGCAACACGAAAAATTTAGCGTATGATTGAGTATAGTATTTAGTAAAGCGTATGATTCAGTATAGAAATTAGTATAGCGTATGATTTGGTATAGTAAATAATTAGTATAACATATGAGTTTGTGTAGTAAATAGCATAGCCCATAATTTAGTGCAGTGACAGTTTAGCAGCAAGAGGTAATTTACGTGAGTCAGCGATCTTTCGTAGTGCTGAAAATGGTTCACATATTCTTTCGTTCAGTAAGGAGCAAAAAAATTTTGAAGAATCAATGCTTGTATAACAAGTTTTTATTTCAGTATCAATGAAACAGTTAGTGTTAATTTAAGGTAAATGGATAATCCTAGGTCACTACAAGGAAAAATATGAGAGTTCGAACAAATAGTTTAAATAAAATGCTACGTTTCAGTATATCTGGGACTCCTACTTATTGATTAAATTAATGGCTAATGGATTTAAGCGTAAAATAAATTAAAATAAAAAATAATATGAGAAAACTTTGATTATTATTAAGTATAATTTTAATGCAAACTCATAAAGCCTATTCTAATGCATAGTCTGCACTGATATCTTTAACGCCTCTGCTCGCTTGATGATTTTATACGTGTACTCTAAACATGTAGTCTACAGTATGCTAGCCATGAAAGTTTTAGGCGCGCCACTCGCTTAATACATGGAAAATACATCCATGGTTCAATCTGTATACAGTATATATCTATATATAATATAACTTGGTTGCAAACACGAATTCTATAAATATTACAAGTTTTATACAACTTTTCACATATGTTGCAAATTTATAACCTTAGGGGTGGCCTTGCCCATCCTAGACAAATGTGAATTATAAATGAATACCATGTGTGTAATAGTGCTGTCAGGGCTGTAGCTTTTCTCCCCCGGACCTCAAGGCTAACTATGACAATGCCTGTTTTACGTATTTTTCTAGTACCAGGATCATTGAATACTGAGTGAATTAACAGATATATTTTGCTGTTTAAAAGAGTAAGGTTGTAAAGGCGAAAAAAACGTAATTCAGATTTCTTTAGTACACAGTGCCAAAGTCCAAGAAGCATAATCATACATTTTGTGGGAATGGGTAAGTGGTGGTAGATTTAAACCTCATGTTTTCTAATAGAATCTTCTAAACAAATGCTTTAACTCCACAAGTGTTACACGAGGTTCATTTAATCAGTATTATAGATTAAATGTGTAAACAGTTTCAACTAATGAATCACATTGGGTAAAGTGCATGTAGAAATATATTTTGATTAACTATATACATAGAGCTAACGAAGTTCAATGAATATATGAAATTTGTCTTTTCGTAGACCACTAATTTCGTGCTTGTTCCCTTAGAAATATGAAGTGGAGTTTTTGTTAAACCAACGTTGGCACGATCCCCGACTGAGATATGATGATAAAGATCGGTATCGCTACTTAAACGCTATTAACCACTTTGACGGTATTTGGATTCCGGATATCTACTTCATCAAACACGGGGAGTTCAAGCAGCCCCTTGCACCCGTCCATATGTCTCTTAAAGTCTTCAAAGATGGCACCGTCCGCTACATCACAAGGTGAGTTTGTTTGGAAAGTTATTGCATACTTTACTTAAAAACGATAGCCTATGTAATTAATTATTTCGTTAAATTATCGCAGCCAAAATTAAAAGAAAAAAACTATGCATCTCCTCAGCCCATGTGAACTGCAAAATTAGTCCGAAACACTATTTACCTCTTGTAGTTTCGTCAACTTTTGTCAGTTTTCCTTTTTCGTATTTCAATTTCTTCTTGAAAACTGAATTGGAGATGTTAAGGTTTACTGTTGAAATAAGTTCCTTGCGTAGATTGTAAATTTTACAACCTCTTTGTTTGTGTGTGTGTGTGTGTGTGTGTGTGTGTGTGTGTGTGTGTGATTTCCTTCACATCTTTCTTAATTTGTAATCGATGTTTTATCTTGCTGTTTCCAGAATGACTTGGGAATAGTTGCCTATTTCTTTTTCGTAATTTCTTTTTAATATTTCTGGCATTTTCTTTCTGATTATTTCTCTTTTTTATTTATATGTTTTTTAGATTCCACAAAAATATCGTATTCTATATACTTGTTTTGTCGACGATAATAAATTTTAAAAGGTATTTTAGTGATTATTTCAAATTTATTTGGTCTCTGGTCTTTGTAGACATTCGTTTGGAAGATACACAAGGGTCAAGTAACGTGTTTAAGTTGAGCTTACATTTTTTTTTCGGGCTATAAGAATAATTCGGTTGAATGCTCTTTACTTTATGTTCTGAAAGATAAGAGAGATTTGAAATTTTCTTCAAATGCGTTCTGACTTCCCATCGAATTTATTTTTTCTAGTCTTTCACAAAAGCTTTCCGATACAGATTGCATCAAAAGAACTATTCTAAAGTAAGGACAAATGTTTAGCTTCAAATATTATTTGTTTCTATAAAACCTACCTTGGGTATTCTCCAAACCGAACAAATATCACATGATCAAATAATCCAGGTCTCATTCTTCGCTTCACAAACGTAATTTCAACTGCAATTCATTTCCACCATATAAGTATTCTTTCGTAAACCTTAAATGTTTCTTCTTTCTGCTTTTCTTTTACAGCTTTAGACACAGAAATTCTCTAACGGTAATAAAAATTTACCACATAAGCCCCGAGGCTACTCAGGATTGTTCAATTGCTTCTTTTCGATATTTTTGCTTTATTTCAATTTGAACTCTTTTCTTAGAAATACTTTTATATTTTCTTGATAATATTTTCTTTAAAATGTATTTATATTGAATGTATAA
>QLNU02015360.1:230293068-230304126 GCA_006491805.2 Dysdera silvatica
AAGATTAATTTGGCTAAAAAGAAGACTTGTGGAATACAAACGAATTATTTGAGTGTTCCTCCATTTATCCATCCTGCAAATTTCATCTGATGCATTCTTCCTAAGGATGCAGTTTTGATGACCAGTAGTGTGATTATTTAACGATAAAAATCAATTTATACAATATTTTATTGATTAATTAATCACTTACATTACAATTGCATACATTTTCTTGGAAACGGAAGAGTATTTCTTGTCAAAAGTTCCTTCTTTGCAAGTCGTCCCTATTTATTTCATGCATATTATTTTACCTTTATACATTTTGCACATTTTAAGTAGTATCACTGCGTGTTTTTGTTTCTTCGCTTTGGTTAAAGTAAAGAAAAATACAGAAACAAAATTATATTCTCATTTATTTAGGCCTGGTTGGTAGTCAATAAATAGCATTAGAATCTTAAGTAGAAATTAGGTAGTTTGAAATATTTATTGCACTATTTTATTTGCCATTTGACTTATATATTATAAATCATATGTTGGATCTTTGTTTTGTTGTCTATTATGAGTGTCAGAGTGTATTATTCCTCAGAGACCAACACAATTATAAATATGGTCCTTTAGAAAGCCTCAGGGGGCGAGTTTTTTGTGTAGGTTTCAATGGAGAATTTGACCTTGTGTTTTACATACGAGGAAGGCGTTGTTCCATTATAAACTGGCGGGTGGAGACCTCCGGGTTTAAACGGGAGGACCTGTTCGAATCCAGATAGGAAAGCGATCTCTTTCTCAAAACCATGGTTGATAATTAATACATGGGTAGGTATTGTGTATGATATGAAGTCATATACGTGAATCTTTGTTTTGTTAGATATATTATGAGTCATATACTTGAATCTTTGTTTTCTTAGATATATTGTGAGTCATATACATAAATCTTTGTTTTGTTAGTATCTCATGAATCTTCTGAGCTGGAGTTATCATGGGAAAACGGTTCGTTGCCTATAGACGAGGCCTCCTCGCTGAGATATCATAACGCCTATTTAGTGAAAAATGAGACTGGGTATTGCGATGAACATCACACATGGAGAGGTAAGTTGATCGGAAAGCACATTTAACCGTGTATGAAACTCATATGTAAGAAGTGCTTGAGAAACTATTCTAATCTGAGTGCTAAAGCCCTACTTGATAAATGTTATTAATAGAATTCAGCTCTAATATAGTAAAATTTTGTTAGTGGTCAGAATGCGAAAGTTAAAAGAAAAAAGTTTATTTGCATTGGATTGTTGGTGATGAATTAGAAGGGATGTGCGTATTAATCTAATTATTATACTGTTAATTTTTTTCTCATTCCTCATATGTAATTTCTTACATCTTACTTAGTTCTAAAGTTGAACTAGAATTAAAAATTTCAAATTTCGAGCAAAAATTTCATACTTTAAAAATCGTAATTACGGGACAAATCTGAACGTCATCTTTAAGTAGGGGAAAGTTGGGCAAAACTGGATAATAGCTCCTCCAGCGCTTACGGTTCAAACAGTGTATCGGATAGGGCTACAAATAGTAGCAAACAACTGACAGGTGGCGTGGAAAACGCTTTATGTGAAGGAACAAGAAACGCATTTGAGAGAAAGCCCTTTAAACTGACTGATTACAGTAGGCAAGTACGAGGCTTTCAATTTTCTTGGAAGTTCAAATAAATAAATCTTCGAATATAAGGATACAAAGAGAATTGCGAGTATACCACGTTAAATGACATTTATTTTCGTGTTTAATCCCGTGTATAGTTTTAATGTTCAGGTTATTTGTTTTGTAAGCACATGGTGTTTTAAAATATGCGATCCGACAAAATGGGATAGTTTGAGATTGGTTAAATTGAGATATCCCGATTTATCCGATTCTGCGAAGCAGGCTTTGCAACTTAGTTGGTACGGTATGTAATTCAGAAGTGCTGTGGTACCGTATCAGGACCGCAGTCAGGGAGTTGGACGGTCCTGCCCCCCCCCGGATAACTGTTTGTCCCCCCCAAAAGATAGTTTATTTACCACCATACGAGGTCACACTTCAGAAGCTATCAGCTAACTACGCCTCAGCTCAACATAAAATAACGACCCAGATCAAACAACAACCAACGACCCGGGCTCCAACTCAATAATGTTCAACAATCCAAGCCTTACCTCAGCAGCTATCAATTAACCTGGATTCAGTTCTGTTCCTAGATAGATTGTCCCCGAAGGATATCGTAACGTTACCCCACCTATAACGATCCACCAACAACTCCTCGAGGTCAGGAAAAGCCGCAGTTCTAACATCGTCGCCGTATAGGGATAAGCTGCACGTTTTAAACACACAGGATTCGAAAAGAAAAAAAAAACTTCTATGAAGTCAAATAAAACTCCAAGAAAAGACAAGATCAGCAAAAAACACAAGAGATCGGATAGCTCTTCATCATAGTCGACAACTGAGGACACGAAAAAATTGTGCGTCCATTTTGATAGCCCATATGAAGATTCTGCGTCTTACAATAAATGGCGTCAATACGTGAGCTGTAAAAAATGGGCTCATGGAGAGTGCACAGGAATCGAAGAGGACTCGCATTCCTTCGTTTGCGCCTTTTGCACCTAAATGTAGTTTTACAACTTTTTCTTTTCTTTAATGATATTTAGCGTAAATGAAATAATGAAAAAAATATTTTTTGAGTCCGTGTGAAGCTAATAACGACAAAAAAAGTTTATTTTGTCTTATTATTTCGTCTAAACATCCATTTCTTTTGAAATTTTAACAAAAATTCAAAATAAACTGCATACATTCTATCGAATGATCTCCTTTTGTAAATAATTCCTTTGCTACTTTAACTCTATGCATCATTCCGTCGCTTTTCAGTAATAGTAAGCGACAAATAAGGAGGTTTGCATTGATTTTCATGATTTTCCGGTTTTATCCTACCGATTCGACAAAACGGGATACTTTTCCTTTTTTTTAAAAAAAACGCCTCATATGCAGAAAACCGTTACCAATAAATTCAGTACGCCTGTTGTCTGTTATAGGGCACTATATAACCTTCAAACCTGACAACAATCAATTTCAATTAATCTAATGACTCTCTATGGACCGTCATATATTCAATATCCCGTTTTGTCCAATTTTCCACCACATCAACATTTTTATAGTACAGGGTTGTCCAACATACGACCCGTGGGTCACAATCCGGCCCGCCGAAAACTGTTTGGATTAAAAAAATTCAAAACAAAATTCAATCCGAAAAAAATTTGGATTTTTTTTTTCAGAAAACCCGTGAGAATAGCATGGGTGTCCCCTTTCCATATCGCTAGTGAGCAAACAAATGACTATAAGAAACTCTGAAGTGAAGAGGAGGGGGCGTTCTTTTATTTTTTATGAAACCGCTGGCCCGCGAGAGCAGTGCAACTTTGTAAGTGGCCCGCTACCCCAAAAGTTTGGACAACTCTGTTATAGTACTATATATTATTAATGATATTGAATGGAAACGAAGATCTTATAAAGTTATTTCACTTTACTAATATCCAAATATGATTTTGAAAATGGATAGGCCTAACGCCCTCTAACCCTATAAATATATATATTTAATACTTTTATCGTGGTAGACTAAAAATCTATTTATTTGCGTACGTATTTCTTTGATGATGAGCAAATAGTGAACCGGATAACGTAGCGTAACTAACAAAGGAACTATTTTAAGTGCTATTTTAAGCATCCTAAATCAAGACTTATATCAATAGAAAGGTCTTTACGAGTAGTAATGGAAACCGAACGAACTTTTGTATGGAAATGAATTTCTGAATTTTTCTGAATTTTTTAAAATGCTTGCTGAAATGCACCGTTCCTGTTATACATGCAAGAGTCATACTACGAAATTTTCAACGAGGCGAAATTTATTCATGTCATTTGACGCGAATGCGGAATTTCGGCTTTGCTTTGGCATTCATAAAAGAAAAAAGAGTAACATATATATAAAAGCAGGCCAGTAATTTCTCATGTTTTTAATTGCTTCTTAAATAAATATACGGTTTGTGTAACTTTTTGATAATGCAAAACACAATATTTTACATTCGGTTTTAACTTTTGCTATCAAAAAAATACACGTAATTTCTAATACAATATTAAATGAAAAATTATGCGAAGGAAACTTCAGATTCTTGAAGCTACAACAGTGTGGTGAAAGAGATTGGCTTCTTTACATATTTTTAAGAACACAAATAGTGAAGGATTGTTGCGGCCGAATTAAAAACGTATAGCGTTATTGTTACATTGGTAGTACAATGTGAAAATACAATACCCATTTCGTGGCTCCTTCCCAATTTAAACTCACACGTTAAATTCGAATAAGATTGGAATTCAATGAGGTTAGAATTCATAAATATAATAATAACATAAAACATTTATTAAAACTGTTTGCATTACATGCACCTGACAACAGTTAACTTATAATTGGCTTTACTTCACAAAAATACGACAATTTTATCTTCGGCAAACCTTTAGACCTTTATACAATTCGTTATTACTCTTATCGGCGGCCTCTCAATATACTAAACTTATGTAATTTTAAAACTACCCCTTTAGTTTAAACCCTCGCCTCTGAGAGAAGTAAATTTAAAACCGACTTACATGAGCATCTGGAGCATCTTTCTCGAGCATCTTTCGGTCACTTAAACGAATAAAAGGGACTAATACTTTTTATTAATTTTCTCATTCACGGAACCTATTAAGAACATATTTCAACAAAAACGGACCCGTATGGGCCCCCACAGGGCCTTCTCCGACGAACTTTCACATTTTTAAACTCGAACTCATCTCTATAGTATTAGAGTCAGAATTTCCAGACTCCGCTCGCGACTCAAGCTAGCCCCCGAATCCCCAAAATTGTCCCATACATCTCTCTCTCTCTCTAATATATTTCTCGAATTTTCTTTTAAACTACGCCTCGGATTGGCTAAACCAAGTTATTACGTGGGGACTAAGACCAATTAGTGAAATGGCGGGAAAAAACACTAATTTGCACCCCACTCCCAATAACTGACAACCTAACCTTCAGGCTGGGTTCTCTCCAATCTTTTCCCATATGGGTGACACATGATGCCAGCGGTACTCTAGGAAACGAAGTTTGCAAAAGCTATACTATAGGCTATCTCCGCAAAAGAGGAGCATTTCCTTTTGCCAATGAAAACTTAAGGGTAAGCCACCCAACTATTGAACGCCCCATCTTCCAAAAAACGATCAGTAACGACCCATCTGACATCGACAAGGATTCGTTATAAAGGATAGGTCATTTAGCCTAAGCTAATGGGTTTGTTTCGGTCGAACAAGTACCGCTTTAACGACCACAGTATGTACAACTATTATCTGTTAAGATGTCCGCAGCGGCGGACCGTCAAAACAGCTATCATGCAGCCTTTATACCAGGGTCGGCAACGTTTAAAGGTGTTGTGCCGCAAAGTAATGCCTGTTCCGTTTCCAAACTACATATTATATATAAATAATTCATTTACACATAATAGGCCTTTCAATACAAAAACTGCTCGTGCACTAGTAATTGTTGTCGCAGTATAGCCCAGATGCTCTTGCGCCATAAAAAAGCCAAACAAACAAGGCACTAGTAATTGTATGAAACTTAAACATTATTAAAACCTAAAAAATTATTCATTATACACATAAAATTGTTAAAATAAAAGACTCCGTTCTACAGAAACACTAGTGGACGGAATAGTCACTATTAAGCAAAAAAGTTTATAAGCTTCTTTAAAAATGTATCTGTTTTCTGTTAAAATTTCCATGAATGTTTGTAATTTCATATCTCTATACTGCTTATCCAGATATATGTGTTTTAATTCATTTTTCAATCTTTGGAAGTCAGTAAATATATTGGGGTAGTACACATTTAAATTATTTATTGTTTTTGTAAGAAATTTATTGGAATACTCTACAAATTTTGAAGTATCCATTAATGTAATAAAATTAAGCTTTTCCATATATCGAAACGCGGTGGTAATCTGTAATGAAATGTATCTAATATTTCATAAAATATGAATTTTATATTTTGCAAGAACTTTATTTTGTGTGAGCGTCACTTTTTTTTTGTCCCTCACGGTGTTCAGTTGGAACTGTTGTTTTCGAAATCACTAATTCGAAAATTTCTATGAACGTATCCTCATTTCGTTTGCTGTTTAAGACCATTTGCGTATTTTTAATTTGTGAGATGCAAAAATTAATGTCAAATGACTTATTTTGTAGTACATTGAAGAGAACATCCGTAAGTCCAAAAATATGGTTAAAAACAACAACCAAAAGTGAAAATTCAAAGTCGTTAAATATATTTAAATAGCCGACACTCTGCCTAAGCGAAGTTTGATCGGAGGTTGGATCGTTCATAATCTCAGTAAATACTTCTTTTAAAGAATCCCATTCTTTATTTATAACACTCAACATTTTAGAGTTTGATGTCCATCGCGTAATAACAGAAGTAGGAATTCGTCTTCCGACGACTGTATCGACTACGTGAGTTCGTTTGGCAGAATGATGAAAAAATGCAGATATGCAGCTTACAGTTGCAAAAAATATGCGACACTGTGAAATGCTGTTGCAGCTTTGTTGTAGCACTAAATTCAGACGATGTGCCAAACAATTAATAAAAACTGCCTGTGGTGCTACTTCTTTAATTTTGGACTGAAGACCATTTAAGTGCCCTGACATTACGCTTGCTCCATCAAAACGTAATCCTATAAGTTTTGATTTATAGTTAAATTTTTCGAGGCATCTTGATACAAGGTTAAACAATGCTTCGGCAGTCCGATTGGAACTGACGTCATAAAATCCCAAAAATCTTTCCACTAAATTTTCACCAGCAATAACATACCTAATTATGATACTACATTGAGATTTTTGGACAATATCTGTGGAATCGTCTACTTGTATAGAAAAAAATGCAATCCTTTATTTCTTTTTCGATATGTTCATTGATATATTGCCAAATGCAGTCAATTATTTCATTCTGAATAGTCTTAGAATTGCCGGCAAACATGGGTGTGATTTTTCAAAAGTGCTCATGAATGTCCACAGGGCTTATCGAAATGCAGTTTTCTAACAATTCTTTAAAATTACCATGATTAGTGGAGGTTACATCTTTGTGATGACCATGAAATGCTAATTCTTGCTTCCCCAAGTAAAGAACAGCACGAATGGGCGGGCAATTGAATGAAACGTCTATTAAGCTGCACATTCTCGTTGAAGCGTTTAATATATATTGCCTAAAGTATTCTTTTAAAGCATCCTCGGTACCACTTAAATTTTTTTTTAAGTTTGAAAAACATAATGTACAATCCACACGATCAAAAGAACCTTCATGTTTGTGAAGAGCACGGGTAACGTTACCAAAATCATTGAAACCACTCTTATTCCACACATTTGATTTAACACCAATGATTAAACATGGCATACAAAAAAGTTTATTTAAATAATAACTCCCACACAGCCATTCAAACTCCGAATATCACGAAATCTTAAAATGCCGATTATATACTTTGTCCTTTTTTTGCAACTTTACTTACATTTAACACAGGCATGGGCTTTTCCTTACTTAAAAAATCTTTTTTATCATCGTTATTCCAACTGGAGAATGGGGTTTCTAATAAAATACATACCTGGTCATTTAAGGGAAACGTCATATTGTAAAGGAACCTATTAGGTTTAACCTAACGAATCAAGTAACGGAAATATTGATTTCCTAGGCGGTTTGAGAACTTGTAGCATAGTGCGCATATCTGAACTTTGGACCATATAAAAGATGGACACAGCAGTGTCCCCAGTTTAACGGCTGCTCTTCGAGCGGCTCCACATCACGTGATGTTAAACGTAATTCATTAGTCACGTGAGGAAAGTGGAAAGGACGTCTCATCCTTCCTAGCAAGCTTCTTCCTATTCTTCTAGTGTGTTAAAACGATCATGGTGCGGTACAGTGTAGCATATAATTGCAAGGAAAGGGGGAAAAGAAAGGCGGAATTTACTCATTTCACAGGCTTATTAATGTGTATATATCTTCTGTTCACATTGTAAATGATACGGTTCCCATTATCACACATAAACATTTCATTCACACATAAACACACACAAATTACCAAGAAAGGTACCAGCTTTAACCCAATACCAGAAAATATGGACAAAATAAGTCATTAAAATGTATAAAAAATAATATATAGCAATTATATAAAAAAATCGACATATTTTAAATATCATATTTCTTTTAAATTATTGAAAATATATTTTTACTTTGTCAGTTGGTTTTAAAATATAGGTATTTATGATATAAAAGCATATTAAAAATTTCAGAACTCTAGTGCGCATAGATCTGAAGATAATCTCTGCGCAATATAGAAAAAGTGATTTTGAGAAAAAAAGTGTTCAAGTTGGAACTTGGTAACAAGGTAACATGTAATAGTTATTTTTATTTTATACAATAGTGCAAGAAGTAATTGAAGAATTTTGATGCGGTTTGTTTTAAAACACTGCCAAAAATCGATATTATTTTTTAAACTAATGAATAAAAAATCGATTTTTTAAAGATTTAAAGGTCCTGTGTCCCCTTAAGAAACAAAAACACAACGAAATTACACGCTTCTACTGTTACCACTCAACGTGCCTCGAAATACTTCAGGGTAATTAAATAATTCTAACAGATATAACACTAAACTGTTTGTAGTTTGAATCAAAGTTGGATTCAATTCTTTGATTTAAATTTTTTTTCTTTTACCAGTAACACCCCCTACAACCCAGAAAATTTTACCCTTTTCCCATGCAAAACCTCTAGATTCAGAGGTAAAACCTCTGATCTGGCAATACTAGCTGACATGATGATGCGATAAAAATTTCTCTTCTCTGACAGTACTTGCTTTCGCCGTAAATATTCCATCGCCATGGTAACCATGTTCGCAAAACATTTCCGTTTTGAAGCGAAGCTCTGAATTTCTATCGTCGCTTCATCCGTCCCTTTTTCTCGGCGAGCAATATTTCGTTGGTGCGTTTAACGCGTTTAAAGCGCTGACTTAAAAACGTAGCCTTCTGTTCCTGAATGTAATTCCAATTATATTAAAGGAATTAAATTCAAAAAAAAATAGTGGGCTCAAAATAAAATTTCGAATTTTATTTTTCTAATCAACTTTTAAATTTGATAAAAAATAAAAAGGATTTGGAATTTAAATAAAAAAAAACTGGCATCCACGGGTATCCATTCTTATGCAAGGAAGCAAATGAAACACGGCTAAAAGACAGAATAGGAGAAAGAGACGCTCTCTTAAAATTAAACTTGCAGAGAGTTTATGAGGTGTAAAAACTGTGCCTGATATGTGAGTTTATGAGTTCATGGCGAAAGCCTTTATCACCACCGCTTCCTTTTATGCTTCTAAAACATTTCCCATGTGGCTTTCAAATTCAGAGCATGTTACTGATCAAGGCCCCGTCCTCGCCAACATTTCATCCCAAGTTAAAGCATGCTTATTCTAGACAGTTAGATGAAGGGGAGTTGTCATACGTCACAGAAAATTAAACCAAAATATCATTTTCACAATTAGTATGGTGGGCAGTCAAACAATAGTAAAATTGATGTAATTTGAGGCTTGCCAAAATTGGATCTTCAAATCCACAGAATTCGCAATTAACTTGTCAGAAACCAAATTTTGAGAATTATTTATTATATAAGATTGAAAAACTTTCTGCGACTTTCATATTTATTATTTCCTTTACAATTATGAATCTGACAATGACTTTCCTATAAATCTGATATCGAATTAGAAGAACTCGCGAAAATATTTCTCTTGCATTCTTTGGAATGAAACCAGCATGTCGTGGTCCATTACCTGAAGTACAGAACAAAACTTTAACTTCCTCTATACCTATATCTAATTCCTTGTCTTCTATTCTCATATTTATCAAATTTACGACTTAGTAAGATGAGTTTGAATTACACAAGAAATTATGCTAAATTCCTACGATTCCAAAAATTGTAAATGATTGTCTGTTTTTCCCTATTACAATTTAAGGGGAACCATTATATTTGGAAACTGTATGTCCAGGCAACCTAAGGGAAAAACGATTTTATTTGTAAAGAATTTGGTAACAACAACAACAACAACAACAACATTTGTGGTGGATTTTAAAACTAGTCATTTTCCAAATCATTTTCAAGACATTGGAAAAAAGCTGCGGGGAACGAAAACAAAGAATTATGTAAAAATGAAGGGCTAACTCAATTATAACTGAGTTAATTTATTAGTTCACTTACAACTGAGTTCATTTTTCAGTTCAGTTATAACTGAGCTAGCTTTTCAGTTTAATTATAACTGAATTAATTTTTCAGTTTATTTTTAACTGAGTTAATTTTTCAGTTCAGTTGGTATTAAATTGATCAATCAATTTAATACCAGTCTCTTTGCAATTTGGTTTAAATAGTAGTCCATGTACTACACCATTCTGCGAAATAACTGGCAACAATATATATACGTTCGTAAAGAGATTATATATTGTCCTTCGTAGCTCAGTGGGTAGAGCCTCCGCCCGGCAAGTGGAAGGTCGTGGGTTCAGGTCCCACCGAAGGCAGAAATATTTATTTTCTTTCGAACGTTTCACCATCTAATCACGCCATACCATCGGCGTTGGTATCACTACGCCAATAAACGTTGATTGATTGACATTGTTGTTTGATTTAAGGCCTTGTTGTTAACAACTCTTTACAGGGATAACAGACATCAACAAAGAATTGTTTAATTTAAATGTGCTTCTGCTTGATGACGTTCACTTTACCATAAAATCAATATTCTAGTTACATTTCCAGTTTTAATTTCTTAAATAATAAATAATAAACATATTCTTAATGTTTCTTAAGAAATTTCGTATTTATTACGCTGATGGTGTAGACAGTCCCTTTAATTTATGTCGTTGATAATGAGCTTACTGGGCCAAGAAATCCTTGAGCTTGAAAAATTAAAATAAAGAAACTATAGTTTTAGTTGTAACGTTATTAAAAACATTTCCTTCGAATGTTAAAATAATGACGTCAATGAGATC
>QLNU02015360.1:230304226-230323499 GCA_006491805.2 Dysdera silvatica
TTTTGTTTTAAATTGAGGTGGGGGAAATATGGAACCCCATTATCAACATTAGGATGATGGGTCCCCCCTGTTCCCCAACCCTCAACCCGCTAAGAGCGCCCGTAGTTGATATTAAACCTGGAATTAGAAAATCAGGAAAAGACATCTTGTGTTTTGTATAACCACGTACTTCCTATGTTGAAGCCGCGTTATAGACTTTAACGTCTTCCAGCCCAATAGTCGTCCATTGTATATTGCACTGTATGCGTAGGTCGCTTGGTGATTCAAAGATGATATGTTTGCCCCAAAATACAGAAAATTTGGGTTTGAATGCCCCTTAGCATCATCGAACGCTTACCAATTTTTCTGCTAATTCTCATTCCAGCATTTTTTTCTTAGGCTACAGAAATTCAGATCCTTTGCAGAACTTAAAGTCCTGACACGCACATAATACGCTCTTGTACACAGTACGCTCCTTGTACTATAAAACAAGAATAAACTATATATATGTGTACAAATGGTCTATGCAGAAATTGAGTATCGAATGTGAGATTGGAATGCTTGAATTCAGGATCTTAACCACGTCACGTAGAATGAACCAATCAGCCAATATTGCTATCTTGATAAAATGACTTTCCCGAAATCTGCTCTATAAAACGTACGAAGAAATAAATATTTCCGTGGGAACATATGCAGAAAATTCTATATAAAATTTTCCCACAATCGTTTCTACTGTTATTAAAGCAAAGATTCAGAAATGAGGACCTCATTTCATCTAACAGAAAGTGTCCCAATATTTTTAAGTGTATTATGACTCTGTAGTTTCCGTATTTGTAATAATTTTCGGTCGAAAATATGTGTCTTTCTTAAAAAGCTTTTTTGTTTTATACAATAGAGGGAAATTTTTAATATACGGAATAAGTTAAAAAGAGCCAATGACAGCCGCTGTATACGGCATGCAAAGAATAGTCTTCAAAATATAGATAGGATTAGGTAGATTTATACTAGAAATGTCACGATGACACTTACAAATAATAATTTATCCAGGAAATAGTAATGTAATCAGGAACAAATGATAATTTATTCCGTGCCTAGAAAAAGCTTTAAATGTTTTCTTTTTAAACTGCTCTTTCCTAGTTTCTTATATAGTTTCTACGATATAACATCACTACCTACTTCACTTTATTATAAAAGTGGTAGGTCTACTGCAATTTATTATAATAAGATAATGTAGAGTTAACGTACTTGTGCACCATGTAGAAAGTCAACGTATGATTTTCTAGATTACAAAGGTATGGATCTCTTAGAAAATTTATGTTCTGGCGCAGTATGCATTTACTTGCCCTTGCGCCATAAGATAAATAATAACACGCATATATTTATGCATACCTACCTACGTAAGTATGTGTGTATGTATGTGTATGTATGTGTGTGTATAATGAATGAGAAGACATATATACCTAAAGCGTATATTTATTAATGTAATGGTTTTATTACTGCGTTCAAATTATACATTTTTTTTTGCATTGCTGTAGAATCCTTTCCGACTACTTTGTTTTTCTATTAAACATGTTATTTACACGATAACTCATTGGTCCAGTGTGATGAGTGTGCCTCTACTAGTTACTAGGCATTTTACATATATCAAACTATACCCTTATTTTCGCATTCTGTAACGCTCACGAATAAGACAGCGTACGATGAAAGATGTTCATAATTACCTAAACTATCCCGGTTGCGTTGCTTATTATTGATAGGTACGCAGAATAGATGATATTTCTTCTAAAGAATCTATCTGTGTATGAAAAGAGTAAAGACAGGAGGAGGATTTTTTTGAGAGCAAATATATTTTCTATTTGAAAAGGTACAGGCAGGGAAATTCCTCAACCAAACAATAAGCAAGAAAAATCGCGAGATTTTAAATTTTTAATCAAGTGAAGAACTTCATTTCGAAGGTTGACAGTTCATGATATTGAATTTGTAAGACAGATTGTTTAACTTGCAACTACCAAATTCATTTTTATTTAAGAATATATTTATTCTATTTAAGAAGACCAACCTTTTCATTTTAATGAAGCACAAACTTTAATTTCAAATTAACTCGAACGGAAAATGAAAACTATCTACGTATATCCAACAACTAACGGAACAATCTGTATAAAAATATTTGTATATATAAGAACGTGGACTTTTATGTGTGGCCAACAAGCAATGGAAAGGATCACATTAAAAGTTAAGAATAAAGTGTTCAGTTAAGGATGATAGCGCTGTGTGTGGTTAATGTCTTCCAAAGCTATTTTTTGCCAACGTTAATATAGACAATGAAAATATAGACAGAAAAAATAGACAGTGAAATAGTGGATGGAAAAGAGCAGTAAAGAAAATTATTCTGTAAAGAATAAATCTGTATAAGGGGGAAACACAAACGTGGAACGGAAAATGAGAAGACGACGACTTCAAGAAGAGAGAATGCCTATCGTAAGCTAAAATCCAGGGCAGTGCTTAGGAGGGTGCGAGCTGGGCGGTCGCCCAGGGTCGCCAAAAATTGTAGTGCAAATACAAGAAATCAGTTTTTAGCAACTCCATATACTTTCAACAAAGTATTTGGTTAATTCACCTTTTGCGTGTGACGTCATACTTCCCATAATGCAACCTCTAAATGGTGGTCGAAATAAATACATGTGTTTTAAGTCGAATGTGTTATCATCAGGAGCCTATGTACATTATCATGTTTATTGTGGTGGCCATACGGCCACTGCAGACTCCAGGTTTTGGACACGGCCACACAAAAAACTAGAAAAATTACTTTGTAAGTTCTAATATTATAAAAAAGCGGCTTTGTTCGTTGAATTAGCTTTTCATTAATTCGTTATAATTATAATAATTAAGGTAATAATAAATTACAATGATTCGTATTTTATTTAATTTTTATCCCCTATTTTCAATTTAACTTCATTATCTGCTCTTTATTTTTACCTACAGCGTTTAGACTAGGAAAGGACTTTATTTTGTAATGCTAAACCCTGGTAAATCTTTTTATCGTTGTGTTATGTTAAAACATTTCTAAGGGCCGCTAACACAGTAAGCATGGCCCTGCTAAAATCTACATTAAAGAAATGAACCCAATCTGTCCAGAAATCATGGAAAACACATTAAAGACTTGCGGATGTTGTATCTCTCCTTGATCTAAATAATTTACGTTTTAATGATAAAAAACATTATGCCGATTTTCATATCATATATATGTTTATTGAAAGTTAAATTATTTCATTCCAAAATACTGATAATTATATGCAAAGTAGTGATTTAATTTTTTGTTGACAATTTTGGAAAAATCAAATTTTACAAAAATATATTAAATACAATAATTTAAATATAATAGAATAACATATAATATGTGTATGATATAGTCTATACACTACAATAAAACAGATGATTTGAGGGCAAATATAGGTTTAAGTTTTATAACAGTTATAAAAAGCTAAAAACAACCAAAGCAAAACTTACATATATGCAACTATAATATAAAAATCATAAATATTTTATTAATATTCGTTGGAAAGGTTAAAAGTATTCGTTACGTTTATTTTCACATATTAATGATGCTACAAAAACAAGATGATAGTTTTTAGGTTATTAGATATTGTATTTGCCTTTCCCATATCATCTGGACAAAATGCTGTATCTACTCATCTATTCTAGTTTCTTGATTTTCAAAGGTGACTTTTCTTTGATTCTACTTTTTTTGTTTTTTTTTCCTGACAGGAAATTACAGTTGCCTTAAAGTATTGCTAGTGTTTACTCGAGATAAATCGTTCTACTTTAGCACTGTGTTTGGACCAGGCATGGTACTTGTCACCAGCTCCTTCATCAGCTTCTGGTTGGACATAAATGCCGTGCCAGCTAGAGTAATGATAGGAGTAACTACAATGTTGAACTTCTGCACTACAACCAACAGTTTCAGATCTACACTGCCCGTCGTATCCAATCTGACTGCTATGAATCTATGGGATGGCGTCTGTATGTTCTTCATTTATGCCTCCATGCTGGAGTTCATTGTCGTCAATTACCTTTACCGGAAATTTCCCCACAGTTCACCAAAATCTGCCCAGCATCATCACCAAGTTGCTGGAAGGTCCGAAGTACATCTGAGGCCAAACCAAAGTACGGGATTTTCTCAAGTTGGACGATGGTGTGGAACTTACGACGTAAGTTAAATATGAATCAATTTTAATCGCTTTACTACTGACTATAACATTTAATTGTTCACTACGTATTAAGATACTTAACTCTCTGACTGCTCAATTTTTTTGTCATCTTTTCAAAAATTGCATATTTTGTTATTACATATTTCAAATCTACATGTATTTGAGAGTTAAAATATGTAGCACATTTTTGTAACCAAAGATGATGAGAGATGAAAGATGGAAAAATTTCATACATGGATGAGCAAATTTTGCTACCTTCATGTTGCTCGTGGAAATCGCGGGATTTACGCGGGACACTCAGAGAGTTGGATATTCACTGCATATTATGACACTTAATTTATCCGATTGAAAAAAATAAAAGCGTTTATTTTGATCCAACATATACTTAACTGTCAGTGGAGGTGAACAAGTTGCCTTATGCAATGGGGGGGAGGCATTAATCACGGAAGTATTTAAAACATCAATAGTTGTTTTGTTTCCTAAGTGAATTTTGCAAGTAAATAAAATTAGTTAATAAAAACAGTAAATTTTTAAATCTGTTCGTGGTTTACGTTTTCCAGCCTCTACTAACAAATTTTATTTCCTGCTAAAAAACTGGAAAGGTTCCGTTAAGTTTACGGATTCTACTCAGCAAAATATTCAAGTTTGACAAAATAGGCTTAATCTGCTAAAAGCACTGTTTGTCAGAGAATATATTTTAATTTTTACTATAACCGAAATCAAAATAATAATTAATATATATAACAATTAATAATTCAAATGGCCTAAAAAACAAAACACAAGCTAACAAAAGTTTTTACGTAATTAACGAATAGCACATATAAATCTTGCAATTAAGAGCTACACGTTATTAGTTAGATATGTCTAATATTTTGGTATTTAAATGCAAATTTAATATCCTTATCATTGTTTCCTACAATACTATAGTAGAAAACTTATGTATTCCTTGATTTTCGGAGGAATGTATATGTTACGGTGAAAGACCAAAATCTGGCGAATGTCGACAGTCTCCAGTGAATGTCAACAATCACATAGTCGCTTGGTGTATGTCCGAAATATTTGCTAAATATCATTATTTCTGACTTACACCGTCAAATGTCGACATTCAGCATGCATTGATGGTGATTGAACAAAATATATGCATAATGGCATGCATTGATTGAACAAAAATATTTTTATTACTTAAGACAAAAATGCAACTTTTTAAATCATACTGTATTATCAAAACATATTATGACATATGTCAAAATAGGAGAAAACTTACGTAACAGCACATATAAATAAACTGTTGAACCTTAAAACGAACAGTACATTCTAATTCTAACTGAGAAAAGAAAATAATACCAATAATAAACTTACTTAATTATATGATTAACGGTACTCAATCTTATTTATTGCAATGACTTAAACTGTTATGACACTTTAAATTGCACAAGAATCCCTTGCTTTTACAACTGCATTCAGTATTAAAACACTTCTTTTTGCAATTACAGCGTGTATAGCCTTGCCCTCCGCTTCTCGAACTAGTTGCAGCTGCTCCTCTCGTTTCGTGACGTTTCTCGAGAAGAAATCTCATCTACGGAAAGTAACTTTTCTTTACAAATTACGAACTGATTATGGGTATAAAGCTGCTTGAGGGTACCATTTTTTTTGCTAATTTATAAAAGTCGGAGTATTTTATTGAAACAACAACCGCTAACACATTTCGGGCATCTGTACGACCACGGTCAACATCATGGACTTGTATTCGTACAGCATCACCAACTTGAGTAGGAGGAAAATTTATTTTTCGAGGTTCGTAACATTTTCGTTGCTTGCAGTAAAAGACCCTCTTTCGCGGCCGCTTTTTTATAGAAATAAACTCGTGTTGCTCAGTCGGGGCTTAATATGAAGGCGTGGTAGGTTGAAGCTCCTCTTCAATATTTTCCTTTGGAATATGGTTTTCGATATGGTCACTGCTCAAATTTTCTTCAAAAGTATTAACAATTTCTTCAAGCGGTTCTTCGGTTTCGATATTTGCGATTTGCTCGCCAGGCAAAGATGACGATGCTATGCCTCTTTTTGGTTTAACGCCAAACAGGGCTTCCTAAGGACTTTGGCGAATAGAACAAAGCAAATAGAACAAATAGAAATTTAGAACATTTAGCAAATAGAACAAAGGGCAAACCATCTGACCGTTTATTTGTATTGTTATCGTCAGGGCTGTCCTGAAGAAAATTATTGAGAGTATGCAGTGCTGTCTTAATTAAAGAGTATTGAAATTGCGGGGTAACTCTGGACTTGGTGACGTCACAGCGCCGAGCTGACTGGCATTTGACTGGTCGTCTATCGTCTATCCAAGCCCAAGGTGGCAGTTGCCACTTTCATCAGTTTTTCATTCCTCCCTTGGTCGTACGCAGGATATTATTTTGAGACCTGGGGGATTCACAGGAGTTTTCCTCATTTGTTTACATTCAAGTTTGTAAATGACTAGAAAAGAAAAAGAAGGCTGAACTTTGTTGAAAGTTGCCCGAAAACCATAAAATACAAAAAGTTTCTTGAGACCTTGAGAATATGGGGCACATACTCGGTATTTTTCAAAATTTCTTCAGAGTACGCGGCGCACACAGCGCGTACCCTTTGGGGACAGCGCTGGTTATAGTTCATCCATGCAGTCATAGGCGTAGGTGGAAAGTTCATAAGGGGGTTATAGGCTTAATGGGAAGGGTTACAGAGCTACTACTCACATATTCCTATGTTAAATATACAAAATTTCATTGCAATGGGGGTTACAACCCCCATCAACACCCCCTGCGTGCACCCATCCATGCAGTTAACATATTCTGTATACCCTGATCTGCACTTTTCATTGAGCCTTGTATTTGACAATGACGAGGCTTTCCGTAAGCTATTTTAATATATGACAGCCTCCCTGTCTGTTTTCTCGGCTTTTCGCTTCGACCCTCACTAGAGCTTATCTGTGCTTGTCGACATACACCGGCAATGGTCCGAATATATAAGAATATAACCAAATATTTGATCTTTCACTGACGTATTTGGTATGTGTCGACATTCGTCGGAGAACGTCGACTAATCTAATTTCGATTTTTCACGGAAACATATGTATCTTATTTATTATTTTTATAAAGTATTTTTCATACCATCTCTTTGACGTTGTGGCTGTCAGTTTTTGTTGGGGTTCTGCTGTTTTGTCATTGTAAATGCATTTCTGTTTCTAATTATGTAATTGATTAGTGCACATTGAGACGTGTTCTCTATTTTAACAAAATTCATAATACCCTTCTCATTTTTCCAGAAATATCGAAAACGCGTGCGTTGGTTCCAAAATTATGCATTATGAAAGTGACAAATGCTAGCCAAGTTAATTATAAGCCAACACTAAAGAGATGAGGCGAAAGAACTAATGAAATTAACAACCAGCCGATGATAAATGGAAAAAATTGCATTTGTATTCAAATTCTTTACACCACCGCTGTTTTCCATTTTTGTATCATCGCGTTTTTCAAAATAGAGGATAATTAAAAATTTACATATTAACCCGTCTGTTGTATCTAACGCTTACTCTTCAAACCTAGATGATTTGAAAGCCCATCAGTAGTCATTATTCAAATTACTTTAATACCTAGTTAGTCGCTAAAATTAACAACCTTTCGCTTTCGATATCCAAATGCTTTTTAACATATTCAATCATTTCAGTATTTTGCTAAGTTTTACACTTTTACAAAGAATGTTATTCTTCACTTTCGTTCATTTGATAAATAATGAAAATAGTGAATAACAGACTCAATTTCGATGCTGTTATGAAAACTGGATGCCTGTTAATATATTGCGTTACACTTCGGAAAAAAAAAATTATAAAATTACGGGTCTTGGGACGTTTGCTTTCGACACTGTGGTGGCGCAGTGATATTGCTCTCACCCAGCGTTCCATTAATCGGGGTTCGACCCTCATGGTGAAAAATAAAAGGTTAACTGCTCACTATTATCAGAAGGTTGGTTCCCTAGGCCTTGAGAAAATGTCGATCCAGTGGCATGACGGTGATGATTTATTCTATTATGCCATTACCTGGGTTCAACTTCCTAAGTGTACCGTAGAATGCCTGCCAGTTTTCTACCCATCGTTGTCCAAAGTTTGATTCACAAAACAGAGGTTCGGATTTCTTGGGAAAATGTAGGTTTCGGCGCAACAGGGCCTTTGAAGTCCTTGCGCCGTAAAAACACAAATAAACACCTTTGCGTTCGTGAATTTTTAAAAAAGAATTCCTCATTTGCAGGGACTTATTTCTTTCTGCGAAAAAAGTATATTTTATTTTACCAGGTGCAAATAAAACTGCAATATCATGCTTCTTTCAATTTGGTTTATTTGTGATTCAATTAAACCAATGTTTAAAGTTTAAAATGAATGCATTAATTAATTTGAATTTTGCTTATAAAAGGATAAACATTGGTAAAATGGCAAAAGAAATAAATACCCACGCTTTACAGTAGCAGTCCTTTATCAGAAGAAAGGATTTTTAATAATTAATAATTATGAATATTTGTTTCTTATGATGAATTGCTGCTGAAACGTCCGGAAAACTTTTTTTTCGATTTTACCAGTACTTAACCCTTTATATGCATATTTCTTCTCTATACTTTCTATTTTATTTCCATAAATTAGAATACTATTTAAAAAATAAATTATCAAATTAAGTGGAAGTAATTAAATCGTTTAAATGGATAGTCACATTGTATATAGAGAAACATGCAAATGGAAGTCATTGCATACAGAGTATTTATAAAGTTTTTATGCACTTTTAAATGTTAACAAATTTTTAAATAAAAGTCATAAAATAAGTATAAATATGATACTGTACGGCTTAACTATTATAATTTTATTTAATATACAGTTATATGTTCAAATTATTCCCCATCTTTATCGATTCAATCTAAGATGGGTTTTTCAGAGTGAACTGTTACACTATCCAATATTTTAGTTGAAATTTTTGGTAAAACCCGAGTTATTCTCAATTATTTTGAGTTTAGACTGTCGCAGAAAACCAATTTCTTTGGATTACGTGAAGGAGGGTCAAATATTCAAGTTGTGCAAGTAAGTTCAACTAGAATATCGAAAAATATAATAGCTAAATATCCTGTAAACCATAAGATGCTACAGAGTACCACGACAAAGTCGCTAAACTTCTTCTACAACACACTTACAAAAATCAAATAATGGGGAATAGTGTTACTAAAAAGGTTATTAAAGCAAAGTTTATGTGTTAAGAAAAATGGTATCACTTAAGAAGGGTGAAGTCCCTTATGAAAACCTTAAGTCTAATCTCATTGATGTTTCATGATGACATGATGATCGATATCATCGCTGTCATGACATGATCGCTGAGAACAAACCCAGATAAAATAAAATGAAGTACTTTAATAGATTAATATGCAAAGCGGATATGTCATATCAACGTATCAAAGATGGAAAATATGCGAAATAATTTTAGCTTATATCTGCACATTAGATAAAAATATATTGTTTAAGATATCTAGTTTTATATTGATTCCAGTGTTTTGGCCTTTATTTAAAAGGATATTGAAACTTTAAAAAGAGCCTTTACATTGTAAACACCCTGTATAAATCGTTTATTTACCTGGTTTCGTCTTTGGGAACCAAAAACAGCAGTTTTCTACCAGCTTTGGGAAGATTTACGCTTAATTTTCGGAGAATAAAAAGTCGGACAATAGTAAGCAGAAATTTTGAAAGTTAGCAGTGTCTTCGTAAGTTTCTCATAATCTGGTTTGTTTGTTTGTTTGTTTTGTGGTTTTACGGCTCAAAGACTACAATGGTCATGCTGCGCCGGTCATAATCTGGAAAACTTACACAGCGAATTTTATTCCCAAGTCGTATTTTATTCGACCTGGTTATTTTTCTAGTTATTCTGATTTTTTTGCTTATAATTTTGAATGCACTTTATTACTTAATTCGCTATTTGCCCTCATGTATTTTCTAGAATTTAAAACATGCCTCTTAGTTTAATAAACTACTTAATACCGAATGAATATAATAAAGAATAAATTCTGACATTTCACGTGGATGAGTATTTTACTCTACATGGTGATTCAGAATAGATGTTACCGCGATTGTCTGTTTAATAGTTAAACTTCAGAGGGAAAAAAATTTCAAATTATGTCAGAATAATGAATAAGTTATTAATTTTACAAGAGGCGGTATATGTGTAAAAATGAAAAATTTAACTTTCTATTCGGGCTCTCTATCAACAATTGTCTAATTACAAATTGTCTGTTCTATATCTAATTCGTTAAATAAAGATAATTTTTATTTTTAAGCAGAATCTTTGGAAAGTTATTAAAAGTCGAATTTCAACACTTATAAACTTTTATCGCTATTTTGACGACTTTTATTTCGCGAAATAATGGCAACCTTAGGGAATTATTTATGTGAAAAAAATTGAAGCGCCTGTGTAAACTTGTTTTGAACGGCACACAAACTCAAAATTTAATTAAAGTGCCATCTTATTCTTTCAATTTGTAGAAAGCTCTTATATACTTGGTGACTAAATATAGAATATTTAAGAAATAAAATACAGGGTACCAGGGAGGAAATTACATAAAAAGGTTAAACACTGGTAAAATAGCAATGAAAAAGATCACTCAAGCTTTCGGACGCATCAGCAGCAGTCCTTCATCAGGAGTAATGACGATGTTATAGAAGGTCTAAGATTATTAAGTTTACGTGAATGAGTAAGACGAATATGTCCTTGGATTTTAGATTCTTGTGAGCGAGTAGCGGATTTAACTAGGAGGATTGTAAGAAAAGTTTTCTTACCATGCTCCTAGTTAAATCCGCTACACGATCACAAGAATCTAAAATCCAAGAACATATTCGTCTTACTCATTCACGTAAACTTAACAACCTTAGATCTTCTATTTCAAAACAGTCAAAACTCCTTACAAAAAACTGGATACTAAATCTTTCAAATAAAAATCTCACACCACAACAGCAATTCGTACTATCACTCGGCCTAAATTTCTCACCTGCTCCACTTAAAATTCCTACACCACAGATTCTCGCTTCCATAGAAAATGCTCTACAAAATACTCACACTGACGAACGTGTTGCAGCTGATATCCGCTGCAGAGTGGCAGGACTCCTTCGGCGTCCAAAACTTCCTGAGGACAACCTAACGCCTATGCAAAGGGTTGCCCTCCGGGAGCTACGGAACGACAAGGACCTTGTCATACTGCCAGCTGATAAAGGCCGTACTACAGTCGTCTTAAATCGTCCAGACTACTTACATAAAGTCTCTACACTCTTATCTGATACAAATACATACACCCGCATCACAAAAGACCCTACACAAACAATTCAATCCAAAATGAACTCTCTCCTTCTAAAACTCTATAAATCTAAAAAACTTACATTTAATCTCTACGACTCTTTAAAATGCACTTCCGGCCGCTTACCATCCTTCTACGGATTACCTAAAATTCATAAACAAAATATTCCTCTTAAAACTATAGTTAGTTTTTGCAGCTCTCCTACATATAACCTATCAAAATATCTTGCACGTCTACTCTCTCCTATAATCGGTAATAACGACTACACTGTTTCTACTAGCCAATCCTTCTGCACCTCTTTAAATAACCTACAACTTGACGACGACGACCTCATGGTCTCATTCGATGTAATTTCTCTCTTCACTTGCATTCCCACATCACTTGCAATCGACACCGCACTTACACGCCTCCAAAATGACACAACACTACATGAACGCACTTCACTAACACCTCACGACATCTGCACATTGTTGAAATTTTGTCTGGACTCTGCTGTGTTCTCCTTAAATAACATAGCCTCACGTCTGGCAGAACACGCTTTACAACACGGACACGAACCCGACTGGGACTCAACAAAAATACTACACCGTCACATCACAAACAAGAATAGTAGACTCTTCTTAGAATCTTGGGAAACTTACAAACTACACGGGAAAGCCATTAATACATCACAACCACTTCCAGAAACTTATAAACAACTCTTACTCTGAAATGTATGAGACATCCCCAAATTAGGTAACCCGCAGTGTGGGTTTCTCATTGGTCCCTATTGGGGTTCTTCCATGATTCTATTGGAGGCCTCCCATTGGTTCTCATTGGGTTTTCCCATTCTGCGGGACTACTCTGATGAAGGGTTTTCCAGAAATTTCAAGTATAAAAAAGAGACAGAAACATAACATCGTCATTACTCCTGATGAAGGACTGCTGCTGATGCGTCCGAAAGCTTGAGTGATCTTTTTCATTGCTATTTTACCAGTGTTTAACCTTTTTATGTAATAGAATATTTAATATACGATATTTCAGCGACTATTCCACGTAGAAATACGAATTCCATTTTATTTGACTAATTACACATAGAACAACATTTCTTTAATTGGAAATGTTTTGGTGGAGGGCCAGTATAAAAATAAAATTCCGTATTTATATACATATGCCACCCCTGTAAAATATATAACATATTCAATATCCTTACACAAATTTAAAACTTTTTCCACTGAAGTTTTTTTCTTAAATTAGCAGTTAGAAAGGTAATTACGATAATATCTATTCTGAATCACCCGGTATAGGGACCAATTAACTAAGTCCAGTCCGTCTAGACTAGCACTGTTATCCACCAATATGGAATCAGAAACCATAACTCAAGAGACATAAGGGTCTAAGCTTCCTTCATCATATCTGAGAGCTATTATGATGTCTCGTGGGAAGACGTGATCTCTGCGGCAGTTTAATGTTATCTCAGTCCTCACAAACAAACCATCATCATCATAACTCTCTCTTGTCTGGATATTAATGGGTGGATATAAACTTCCAAATTTTCTCCATATCAATGCTCGCCGGAAATCGCTTCAGGAAATGACTCGGGACACATGAGTAAAATGCATATTCATTTTGAATCTAGTTAAGATGATCTCAATACCAATGCAAGTAACTTGTGAGGAAATTCAAATGAACATGTACTGCTAGTCCTTTTGCCTAAAACGTGACCTTTATGAAGTTTGCGAAGCAGGTTTTTCTGTAGAAATACCAGGAGATGAGGAAATTTTCTGATATTTCTTGAGAAAATTCTATTACATAATTTGGTTTTATGAAATTTTCATCCACATATACGACATCCACATAAATTCCTATGTACAACAATTGACTTCGTTGTTGGTATTTGGGTTCCTTCAATAGATATGCAAATGTTTGCAGTTGTTATTTGACTTTTAAGGACCAGTGTATATTACTCCTAAAATTAAAACGAAAACTTATCTAAATTTTATCACAAACGCGAATAGCAGTTTATCATTTTCCCAGATTCAAAAATTAGTTGTATATTAAATGTTTACAGATATTTAGTCTTCGTTATAAACGGATTCACTAACCATAGCTATTTTTGGTCTGATTGATTACTAACAATCAGTACATCTTGGGTAAAAGGAGATAGTGTAACCTGTTTATAGAAGTCACCTTAGTCTTGTAGCGGCGCTAGAATCGGGAACTGCATGAGCAATGTGACGTTATACTGTTACGTCATAGGAAAATATCTTTACCTTAACCTTTTCTGCTTAAGGGTATATAAATTGTAATTTATAGTTAATGTTAGAGATAGAGAAATAGGTTTTTTCGTTGTTGTTTATAGCCGAATGTAATGTTAAACTTTACCGTAGTAAACAGTGAATGTAATCTGTATGGCGATGCTGTTGTTATGCTTCTACGTAGTCATGTGGAAACCTCTTGTGAAGGACGATAACTGTTTAGTATTCGGATTTTTATCTTTTTAATTCTAACTCTGGTGCAATAAAATAGACTAGTCATATATTAACGTTATAAGTGTTATATAATTAATGAACAAGTTATTACGTTATCATGCTTCTGACATTATCATGTTTCATGAAATTTATTTCGTGCATTCATGCTTATACCGCACTGAACTGGAGAACTAATAACGGCATATTAATCCTTGCCTCATACTTAAAATAAAACCTTAATTGGAATCAGAAGGGAGAAAATAATAGTGTAGCCACTCTCTGCCCTGCCAAAAGGGAGCATCAGTCTTACCGTTGCACTACATCCTCTTTCTAATGAATTTTCTAACTAACGATTTTACGTGATAACGTGTTCACATCGATATTCATAATATTTCCAACATAACTCCTTTATCAAAGGGTTCTCGACAGGGCCCAGACTTAGAACGTTGTTTAATTTATTTGAGCCGAATCATAAATTTTAAGCTGCTTGGAAATCTTTTGTTTACTGATTTAGGAACCAAAGGCCTGAATTTTTAAGCATGCTAATTCAGCCTTACAATGAAAAGTCTGCGAACATAAGGAAAATTGTAGGAATTGCGTTTTAACAGCAGATTTAAAATTTGAAACCTAAACTAAAGCTAAGTCTTATTTTTAAACGTGAACTCAAATTGAATGAAAAGATAAGTTTATAAAACGAATAATATAAATAAAATAAAACGTACCTTTCTTTTTTAATATTTTGTATTATTGTTCCCGTTCAAGTTTTTTACGTTACTTGCGCCCTGTTTTCTTTCACTTTTAAATTATTATCCATCTGTAATTATTGCTCAGAATTTCCATTCAATTACAACTCACATTTCTGCCGTTATTTTTATTCAATTACCATTCAATTCTGCCTTTCATTTCATTCTATTGCCATTTTGTTTCCTGTAGTTATTTCCAGTGAGTATTCGTTTTATTTTGAAAAATATTTCCATTCAGGTATGTCTTGCTATTTTCATTTATTTGCCATTCAATTTAGTCTTGCTATTTTCATTTTTTATTTGCCATTCAATTTCGTCTTGCTATTTTCATTCTTTTACCCATCAGTTTTTTTCTTTCTATTTTCATTCATTCGCTGTAGTATATTATTTTATTGCATTAAATCAACATCCATCGCCCTCCTTTGCATGAAAAGGCAATAGATTTTAATATAATAAATTAACGATCATTGAAAGTTAATTTTGTTTAGAATTTGTTCACTCTAAAATAATCGCAATCGATGTTTCTGTAACTTAAAGATCACGATTAAATAGCCTTAAGGCACACTTCCAAACTTTAAATGCGCAAATTAAACTCCAAATAAGAAACACGCATATTTCAAATAAATCGAGCATCATTTATTTTAGCGCAATAATAGCCTAAGGGTCCTTTAATAAAAGGACATGCTACAAATTCGCCTAGATATAAATACCATAAGCGACAATTTGACTTCCTTGCAAAATAAATGAAAAAGCTAAACGGATTAAAAAATTCAAATCAAAAGCTCGCTTCTAGGACAGATATAAAAAAGGTGAAAAGATAAATAAAATACAATCTATTTTTCCAGAATTTTCATTTTATAAGAACTTTCGTTACTTTGGAGCTAATGCTTGATAAGCAGAAATTAAATGTAATATAACTACATTGAAACATATGTACTTCCACACACTAAAATTAATACATACATTAATCGAAATTCGTGTATAAAGGTAGCTTGTGTCCTGGGTCAAAGTCTAGCGCCATTTCATAACGGTTGTAAATATGCAATGTCATTTTAATTCTGAGAAGGGGTCGATCGTGTTTTTACTAATATTCTCGACATATACATTACTGAAAATTAGTGAATTTAAAATGTTCTGAAATACTTCATTTAAAGAAAATCTTTATAAAACAAACGAAATTAACATCATCAACCATTGTAATGCTACAGAGATGATTTTAATTGAATGTACATAAATTAATTTACTATGTATTTAATTAATGGAGAAGAGACTTGTGTCTCTAAAACAATCTTGTTGGTTGAAACGTCGCTGTCTGTGAGATAACTTTGTCTTTAATGCGATCTGTCGGTAAGGATAGCATCGGTAGAATGAACCAAAATAGCACGGCAGAAAAGGAGATGTTATTCATGCCGAACTACGAGCCCTTGGATGTTAATCTTACGATACAGAAGTTCGAATTTGAGTGCATGAGTATTTGAGTGCATGAGTATTTGAGTGCATGAGTATTTGAGTGCATGAGTATTTGAGTGACCGAACATGCGTATAGATGAGTGTTCATTATAAGATATTCAGAACAGAATTAAGACAGCTAATGCTAAGATTGCTATCAAATTAGAATGATCGTAAAGCATGCTGAGTTATATGCAAAAATGAAACATTTTGAAGGGAATGCGTAGCTTAAAGTACTGCAGTTCTGATTAGACAGAAATGCGCTCTTCGTTTCATTTCGCCAGGGGAAAATATTCTGAATATATAATTATCATCATATTCAGCCATTATCTATCCACTGCTGGATGAAGATATCACCAAATGCTTTCCACACAAGTCTATACTGATCAATTCGTTTTCAAGTCACCCCAACTTGTTTTCTTATTTCATCCACCCATTTAGTTTGAGAAATTTTGCTACGTCTTCGGTGGTCTCTTGGAATCCAGTTGAAAAATTTTATTGTCCATCGTTGATCAGTTCTTCTTGCGATATGCACAGCCCATCGCCATTTCAACCCTTTTACTTTAACGATGGTGCCCTCTACTCTAG
This sequence comes from Dysdera silvatica, assembly GCA_006491805.2. NCBI lineage: Eukaryota > Metazoa > Arthropoda > Arachnida > Araneae > Dysderidae > Dysdera > Dysdera silvatica. The sequence continues at coordinate 230,320,985 of QLNU02015360.1, forward strand.
TTTTCTCTCTCACCCAAGTGTTTCTTTTTCGATCTCCCCTAGTTATTCCAAGCGTGCACCTCTCCATGTTCCTTTGGGTTGTCTGTAACTTCCGTATTGCTACAATTATTAAACTCCATGTCTCTAATCCATAAGAGGGGACTGTCAATACTTACTGGTTGAAGACTTTTCTTTTTAGGCACAAAGACAATTTTCCCTTCAGGGTAAAACTGTTTTTTCCGAATGCACTCCAGTCAAATTCAATACTAGGTGTTAAGTCTGTTAAGTTCTTTCATAATGCTGCCTTCCATTGAAATCAATTGACCAAGGTAAATATATGAATCAGCAATTTCTAGCTCAATGTTGTCAACTTGTATTTTTATTTTCTCTACGAAATTATTGAAATATATATATTCAAAATGAAGAATATCTTAATTCATTCTTAATGATATTCAACAGTGATTATATATCCAAACCCAAAGGAGGAGAAGGGCAAATACATTGATAATTTATTTACTTTTTATGATAAGATTTTATAAACAAAATTTATTATATATCTACTCCCCACATGTCCTTTGAAGGTGCAACCTATCCATTTCTCTTCTCCGATCATCTCTCCTTATGATGGTTTCATAATGATTGTTTTTCCTGATTTGACAAGGAACAAAAGAAATGTGGAGTTTGTAGTGTGCGTGCTGCGGGCCATCTATTTAATAAAATATGGTCGAACCTTATCGACTCGAATTACTTTTAACACGAATAAGGCCTTTGTCACCCTAAATGTTCGTGTCAATGAGGTTCGACTTCATAGCAAAAGTTATATGATTATTATTTTGATCATCCAAAATTTTCCTATTAGCAGAAGTATAAGACGATTTATTTTCTACATTGTGCTCGCGCCGTTCCTTTATTAGGAAAAACTTTTTGTTATATAATGTAAATAGTCCGAACATCGCATTATATTAATCAGTACTGCTATTTTAAACACTATCGGAAAATATTTCGGCCCACGAAAGCGTCAGAAATAATGCTTGTGCATTTCTTTTTCTATATATTTTCCCAAATCTATCGCAAATAGCTATGCTTTACATTTACTGAGATATCACCTGAAAAAAAAAATATGTTACGAAAAATCGATAACTTTGATAGGTGACGTCGACTTCAAGAAAGAGTTCGTGGAGCAATAATTCACGTCAAAATATCAGAAAGAATATATTTTTGATCACTTGTAACATTGAAGCACGTTACTATTATTGTCGTGAGCTTTCAGCGCCCCCACCGGCTTCACGTTAAACTCCCAACAGGAATAGTGACGTCAATTGTAACTATTGGCAACCAAGTTTTGAAGGGCTTCAAAGATTTGAAAAAAAAAAAAGAGCTTCTTTCTTTTCCCGATCAGGACCTCTGAACGGATCTCACATGAAAATCAAGGCAGCAATTTATGAAATATGTTTGCGGCAAATAGAGCATGCAAAAATAAAAATAAAAAGGAAGTTGAAATAAAAATGCAATTCTGAATGTCATTTAACAATCGGAAATTGCACAAGAAATACATACATACATACATACATGCATGCAATACCACGCACTACATTTACACACATACATACATACATACATACATACACTACCACCATACATACACATACATACACTTCATTTGCCTTCGTATGCATGCATACCTTATATATACAGGCCTGCACAAAAGTTTAGACACAACACAAATTTGAGTATAACAAAATACTATTAAAACTGAAGAAGTAGGAACTTTAATATTACGAAGTATGAACACATGTAATATGCAAATTAAAAATTTGAGAACAGAAATCACATCAGTAGCGAACTTGCTGCAATATATAACTTAAAATAAGTAAAATATGTGGCACAAAAGTTTAGGCACAAACATAAATTTTAGCACTTGCATAAGGAAATGAACAATTTTAATAATCAATGTAGCCACCATTACTTCGTATTAGATTAAATACGCGGTCGTTCATTGAAAGCACAAGATTTTGAAAGGTTTCTGGTTCAAAATTAAACCACGCTTCTTCTATAGCCTTTTTAAGTTCTAAAACGGACGGATATTGCTTTCCATTGGCATACACAACATTCGTTAGTATGCCCCATACATTTTCGATGGGATTACAGTCAGGACTAAGAGCAGGCCAATCGAGAACTGTAATATTTTTAGCGCTCATCCATTCTTTTGTTGACCTGGATGTGTGGATGGACGCATTATCTTGTTGGAAAACCCAGTTTCGTCCACATAAAAGTTCGCCAAAAGGTAATAGGTGACTTTCAAGAGTTGCCTGGTATGCCTTGGAATCTTGTTTTCCATTCAAAAACGCCAAAGAAGTCTGTCCATTGAAGCTAAAGGCTCCCCAAACCATGACTGAACCTCCTCCTTGACGTCTGCTGAACCGACTTAAGGGGCGTTTTCGAAGATCGTGCCAGTAGTGCGAAAGGCCATCGGGACCATCTAAGTTCCACTTTTTTTCATCACTAAATAACACCTGCAGCCATTCGTCACTGTATG
>QLNU02015360.1:230328743-230344051 GCA_006491805.2 Dysdera silvatica
ATTTCATGCGCCACCCTTTTTTTTAAACTGTAGTATTTTCGTTTGTCTTGAGGGGGCGCGTGTGTGTTGGGCAACTTTGCGGGCGCGGTTCCTTGCCCGTATAATGTCTTTTATGTGGGGGGGGAGAGTAAAGTTTGTTGGTCGTTGGATTGTTGCCAGATCCAAACATTTCGAGACCAGTGTGGTGAAGTGTGTAACTTGGTGGTCGAGGTCGTATGGAGTAGGGGTGGTGGGGGTATGGGCTGTGGGGAGTAGTGTGTTGAGGTGGGATTTGAAGAGGGTCCAGTCGGTTTTTTTGGTGGTGAATGGGGGGAGGGGGTTTGTTGATAGTTGGAAGGATAGAAAAATTGGTAGGTGGTCGGAGGCGAGTTGGTCGCCTACGAAGATATTGGAGTTTACTGGAAGAAAATTGGTTATTGCGAAGTCGAGGACGTCGCTGCTATTGAATGTCGACCTTGTGAAGCTGGGGGGGGGCAAGAAGGAAGTAGGGGTTTTGATTAATTAGAGCGTGAGAGCCAAGAGGCGTAGAGACGGGAGGATCCAAGGGGACCCAAGAGGTCGCTTTTTTTCCCCTTAAAAAATTAGGTTTTCCTTATAAAATAAAGGAACACCCTCTCACGCTGTTAACCCTATTTAGAACCCCTTTAAGTTTTTAACCAGGAGAAGCTGCCTCGTTGGTCACACTGTACACTTGGCCTGTTTGTATGCTTTACACCCTATTTTTCTCCGCCACTAGGCACTTCATTTGAAGGCCCTCCCTAATGTCTGTTTCAAGGGTTTTTTAGTGCGTCATCTCTTATTTTGTTCTCACCCAGCTGTTCATTTAAATTCGCCTGTGGACTCCAACCTTTTCCAGATCGTTCTGGGCGCTCTCCAATCTTCTCCTAGAAATACAGAGTCTAATATTGGCCACTTTTCCCACAATAATTATGCATAATTTACTAGCATTGCTAATAACTTCGGAACAGTAGAGCTCACTCGGTGCTGAATTGATATAATGATTGTGAATTTCTCTAATATGTTGAATTAATTCTCTTTGTAATTTCTTATCAATTTAATAATTAACATGAATGTATAGAGCATGCATTTCTTATTAGATGTCTCATCGTCATTTTTAAGAAAAATCAACCGTATAGCATATTAATTAAAACGATAATTGATATGTAACAAATTGAAAACTTAAAATTTTAGTTAATTCTTTCAATTTATTCTAAATTAGATGATCTATTATTAAACATGTTATATATAGATGAGATCTATGTGAGGTTAAGTACGTGTAGTTTAATTATTTTAAAATTCATGCCTTATTTTACATTTTCAAACTTCTCAATTGATTTTAAGTTCCATTTTTTGACTGTTAAATATAGAACCAATCAATGCTGTTCGTTTATAAATTTGTATCATATTAATTTTAATCCCCTCATCTTTCAAAGCTTCCTAATTATTTTGCTATTTAATCCGATTTGGCCAGTTTTGCTTTGGAATTCTCTATTTTCGAAGCTTATTAACAAATATTACGGTACTAAGTTTTAAGTACATCAATGTGGATTTCAAATTGCTTCGTATAGAGATTTTAGACACCAAATTGGATTTCTCTACGTAAATTATGCCAGCACAATAATTATTGGATCAAATCTTTAAATCAACTCTCATTAACCTGAATTTCATTTTAAATTTTCCTTTCCATTTATTTAGATAAGTCGATTTATTTTTGAAACGAAGTTCTGTATATTTAATAACCCTTTTCAAGATGGAAATCATTATTTTGGAATTAATGCATCAGAACCGCTAATGGCTGCTAATGCATATCCCATCAGCACGATAATTTAGATAATATATTTAGATAAAGAAAATTTATATAAGCAAGTCCAAGAACAAACTTAGAAAGTCGTAACTTACCTTAAATGTTCTTAATTAATAATTCCGGAGATAATGTTTAATTATAATTTTTAATATAATAGAAAGCTTGCGCCAAATGTTTTTATGATTTTTGCTTTCTTTAAAAATTTACTTTATATAAATTAAATTCCACTTTCTCATTCCAGCAATCAAGTGCACAGAAATATCCCCAAGATGGAGGTAACGAGGCCATGGGAGGTGCAAGAGGAGCCGCAAGAGATACTCTTCAGAACACTCACGAATTGCAAGCACCGTCTGCTAGAGAAATCGGTGGTGGGGGAAGTGAAAGAGGTGGTCCGGCTCCTGTTATGTCTCTTTTCCGATGGCTCTCTAAACCCAGACTTGTACCAGAAGATTCTATGTCAAGGCAAAGGATATCTAAACTCATCGACAACGTTTCCAAGATCTTTTTTCCAGTCATGTTTGGTTCTTTTATATTAGGTTACTTTTTGACTTACGCTGTTATTAAGCCAACGCATCCAGAAAACTGGGAACTGCTAAGTCGGGATTACAATTAAGAATGTGATACTGGAGAGATGATTGCATTGTTCTTACCTAAAACACTATCACATACACAAAGCATCTCCACGTACCGTTCAGTACAGGAGAATAATTCACATATGGAGCAAATGGTACATTGTCTCAACTTATAACACGATTTGATTTCAGCACGATACGTATTGAGCTTTGTGGCTGGAAAGCAAGTCCCGTAATGAAGAGTACAATATGTTCATATTAAACGAACATTTAAAGGGCACTTTTAATGTCTGCGAATTCTATAATACCAAACAGAAACCCGGAATATTATTAAGTTATCTTTTCTAGAAGAAGGAGAAGAAAAGGAGCTGTTCCCAGTTCTAGAACTTAATAATAGTCAGTGAAACTTATTCTTTTCTCAACTAATACTAAAGACAGTCTATAAATGAGTATAATTAGAATCAGAAAATAAGACTCGACTACTGTACTCGCAATAGCTGTTTAGGTCAAGCATTTAGGCTATTTTCTGTAAGGGTAATCTATGTCAATATTGATTGTTTTGAAATATTCACTCCCTTGAAACTCGTTTTCTAGGATAGCACTGTAGAATAAAAGTATTCTGTTACCTAGTACTCTGTCAGGTAGCATAACCTAAGGTCTTCTTCAAGAGGTCATGGAAGTATAGTGGAATTTAAGAAAATACACATACATGTGAATCAATGGATAATCATGACAAGATTCTGTGTGCTTAAATAGATGTTTTCTAGAAAGAGGGGTTGTAAACTACTTTGAACATCATTGAAAATTTATTGTAACTATAAAAGGGATTTTTCCATTGAAACGTGTTTGGTAAAGTCGTAAAGAATTTTGTTTTGAGGGTGGAAGAATTTTACCGAGAAGACTTCAGACCAAAATTTTGGTTGCAAATAATCCTTATCCGAGATTCTGACGCAGAAAACCTAACTTTCAGTTGAATTTGATTAATGCTGGTACCTTTAGGAAAAGAGCATCAGGCTTTTGATATGATGTAAGGTAGATAACTGCACGTTTATTTAAATTAGATACCCTGATTTACATTAGAAAAACATAATAGGTCAAGATAGCGTAAACGATTGCAAATTGCGAAACCACAAGATTTTCTTGTAAACTTGCAGATAACGGAAGACTAGAAAATTCTTCCTTTCAGTAAATAAGCAGATGAACTGAACCTGCTATTTCTGAAATAACTCCAAAGGTCTAAACTTTGTTGTTGTCTGAATGTCATTCCCCATAATGAGATCAGTAAACCCCTTATACTATTCCTACAATTTTTTTAAAGAACTTACAAAGCTGTGATAACCAACTACATTAAAGCGCCTATATACATATAACAAATAGATGCTAATTGTTATCAGAGATCAGTTTAAATTGACAGTGTGAAGGAAATTTAGGAATGTTTTAGAGTCCGCATTCGAGCAGAACGAAACTTTAACAATTATTTAACCTCAATCCGCTTGAAGACATATATATATAGACTCCTCATATATTTAACAAGAAAAGGATATGACTTATTATTTCCAAAACTTTTGTTACTTTATTTCTGCACTGTTGATCTAGAATTTATGCACCTCTTCCTATATGCTTAAAAGGAGTGCATGTACCTTTATATAACCATGACCTGACACCCAATATCAAAGATTGTAAAAGACTCACCACTAACTTTTAAACTCCCACATAAGAACGTATAGCTGATGAACCATTCTTCTAGCACCCGAACTCAGGAATCGGAAAGCGCAATTTATAAATTTATGATCAAGATTTATGAAGATTTCTTAATGCAGATTCAAGATGATCGTAACAACTTTAATGGCGTTGATAACTTTGCATTTACAACTTTTTCTTCGATTTCCTTCATAAATTGTTGCGAAGAATTCTCACGAGATTTTCAAACTTCCGGGGATATGGATAATCCTCGTGTAAACCTTGGGCACAATTAAAGATATTCGATAATGTATTCCCCTCTACGGAAATTCCTCATCAACAAGTTACGTTACTGAATTTATGTAATCGCAATATAATTGTTAAAGTTGGAAATAGCGCAACGACAATTCCAAAGTATGCTTTAAATTATTGCAAAATATTTTATAGGCAACAATTTGTCTTTGGCTAATTTTATGTCTTCATGTGTGCATAAATTAATGGAGGTACGTACATTATTTTTTTAATTTAAATTTGTGTAGCAAAAGTTATTTTTAGTAATGACATTTTAAATATAGCAGATAGCTCGTTGTGATGCTAAGAAATCACCATTTATTAAGGTACATTTATTATATTACCCTGTTATTATCTATTATATTACCACCATTTATTAAGGTACATATTATATATTATTACCATGATATATTTCACATTCATTTTATTAATATAATAATATTAATTATATTAAATATTTAATAATTTTATTAATGCTAATGATAATAAGATCTTAGTTATGAAAATAAATATAATATAAATTAATATATAAAATTCCTCACAAAGAAAAACCATACAAAACTCGCCCCGGAGGCTTTCTGAGTTGACCATTATTTGGCAGGTGTGTTATCCTGAGAATATAATAATATCTTATAATATAAATTATATATATGTATAAATAAAAGCTTAAAGAATCCTGAACTAGATCATATATAATCTTGACATTCAAATGCCAATTTGTGATTCTGAGTTCGTAAACAGTTTACTTTTTATATTTCTTATTTTGTCGAGAGGTTTCTAAACTAAGCATTATCTTTTCGTGTAACTAAAGTCATATTTAATTGTCCGATAAGCTTCGTAAAACAGGTTTTAAAAGATCTATCTGTGAATTACTTATTGGATTTTTGGCCAAAAACGAGTAATTTTTTAATCTTAAAACACACATGGATGTCAAAACAAAACATTTTGCTTTAAATATTTTGAACAAATAACTGCAAGGCTGAAACACATATCTTTTTTTATCTATTTGCTTATAAAAAAGTTAAGAAACATGGGGATAAAAGGTCGGGGAAAAGTTCGACTGTGATTTGAATGTCTTCAAATTATGTTACTTAAATAAATTTCAATAAGAAAAATAGAAATGGGGCTTTTTATATAAAAATTTGAAATGGTGTTGCCGGAATTTTGCGTTCTTTCCAACTTTAACTCTTTTATATCTTCTGTGTAATATAATTTTTCGAAAGCTTGTTTATTATACTGAAAGCTAAAGTACGATATAAAACGTTATTTTTCAATAAATAAGATGCTAGGACATAGAAAAACTTTTCCTTGCATTGACATTTATTATAAATCATTGGATTCATTGAAAATTATTTTTCTAAGTAGTATGAATTTGTGCTTAGAAACCGTAACACAAATAAGTTTGGCAAGTGTTGATAAAGCTTTTTATTTCAAGCTTCAACTGTAACGTTCATATGTGATGATATTTTCTCTTGTCCAAATCCTTCCCCTGGACCAAATATATTATTTTCAATGTTAATGGCAGATTTGTAAACAGCATGTATAACGACAATATCAAATATACATGAGATAACAATATATTTGGTCAACCAACACTGATTTTAATACTGTAAAAAAAAGCTAAAATTGTTATAAAGTACGGATGTGATTGCACCAAGAAGTGTTTTAATAATTGCGATGAAGAAGCCATGAGATTATCACAGTTAAAGCTTTTATGTAACCCTTAATTCTACACTAAAACCCACCTAGTTTTTCTTTAGTTACGAAAATCTAAATACGTAAAAGCTACACGTCGGCAAGTAAATGGTGGCGTAGATGACGTCTAGATTGCAACTTCAACATTTTTGGTGCTGTAGTGTTATAGGGCTATAATTGCGTGCTTATATTTTAATGGTTTTACAAATATATACCTTGTAATCAAAGTGCGTATATTGTAAAACTTCTATATAGAGAGGCATAGTAATATTTTGTTGAAGAAGGAGATCATTATATAGTGTAGTTTTAGCGAAGAAACATTATGTTAACATTAATGAGTATAAAAGCTTTGAACCTGTCTGTGTATGTGATATTGATACACCCATTATAATAATAGCGTGGGATAACGTTAGTTTTGGCCATTGAAAAGTATGGCACACAGGAATCATTTTATTTCAGTGAAAGCACAGTGTGTTTGAAGAAATCAAGTAGAATTGTGGATGGTGAAACAAAGAAAGAATGCAAGTGCCACTAATTCAATTATTTTAGTAAGTCGCAGTTTTTCAGCTTCCACCGCAGCGAACCTTAAACTCTATGTGGCTTGAGAAGAAGTCTGCTTGTGAACTGAAGAAGTCTGCTTGTGAACTGAAGAAGTCTGCTTGTGAACTGAAGAAGTCCATCGTGTGTCCTTTACGCGCAATCCATTCCAACAACAAGCGTGTATCAGCGGGTGTTACAACTGAACTTTAGCATGACGGTGTTACAGTATTTTAGTGAACAGTGGAAAATGGAAGTGCAGTATTTTTTCCTCCAAGTTCTTACCAAAAAGAGAGGAAACGCCACAAGCGTGCTCCAAACCATGCTGTAATACAGAAAACGCGTTGTATGTTATATATATATAAATATCTAGCCTTATTTTAAATTTTATATAAAATTATTATATGGAGTATCAAAGATTAATTTTCGCATAGGAAACTGATTAGTGATTAGTGTCAGTTAGGTCGTACTTAACACTTTGATGTCATGAATGTAGTTGGTTTCAAATGTGCTATAGTTTTAAATTTTCAATTAATCGCAGATAGAGGTAAAACCAAACTGCATATAATTCCAACAAAACTACGGAATTCGGAACCAACATTTTGTAATTTCATACTTTCTTATCTCCCTGCACTGCTGCCAGTTTTTCATATTTTTAACACACATGATTATACGTACCATGAAACATTTCACTTTACATTCAGTATACACGGAGGCAAAAATATTTTCATCATTTTAAAAATTACAACAATATGCATTTAAAACTGATTACAAAGAAGAAAACGCGTGGTTTTGGCTTTGAAGTAATCGATATCTGTTATTAAGTCTAGAAATGAAATGCACTCTAAATAATTATTTAGGAAAATTTTATTTTGTTTCAAATATTGCATTCCTATCCTATGAAAAATATCATTTCTAGATGAATATTGCAAGCTTGAGCATTTTAAAACTGCTCTTCCTTTTTACTTTTGACGAGAAATGTCTAAAACATTCACTAAACTCTAGGTCGAAAATAACTTGTTCACACATGCAAATTCTAAATTTGTTTATTATATAAATAGAAATTTCAAAGATATTCACACAGAATGTTTTTCAACCCAAGCGTTTTGTGACAAAAAAAGAAGTCTCTATTTTTTTAACTAATATTTTCTAATTTTAAAATTTTCCTAATTCCGCATATAAATATGTTGAAATGCGAAACGTCGCTTTCTTATGTAACTTATTATTTTTATATAACTTGTGCTGGTCAATATGAAAAATATAATATTTTATTTACATTCTTCTGTGTCATACAGTCGTTATGATATTACATGACCACACGAAGAAGGGTCCCAAGAAAATATCTAAATGACATAACCAGGGGCGAACTGGACCAGTGCGCCCTCATGAGCGACAGGACTCGCGCCCGCCGAAAATCCAAGGACTCGCGCCCTCCGAAAATCCAAGGTATGCGCCCTTTGAGAGGACCCAGTCCGCCTCTGGATATAACAAGTTCGAGATCGCACACTGACTCAAAATAACAAATTACACAAGCAATTTCTGCAACCATCAGGCTATTTCCATATATGTCATCACCCCACACTCTCCTCCAATGTTCACTTATACATAATGCATTCATTATGCAAGTTGTTGCAATAATTATCCCTATATTATTAGACACTACTAAGTATCGAGTATGTTTTAAGTTCTCTTTTAAATTTTACCTTATTATTTATTATATTTTTATATTATTTAACCTCCTTAAATCATCTGGTATTCCATTCTAATATTTAGGTCCTATGTAATTTATGTTGCATCTTCCCATTTCTGTTCTTATTTTGGATAATATTAGTTCATTATAATTTCCACCTTTACTCTTATTCCTTTCGTTTAATCTAATTCATGTAAGATCTGTATGTCTATTTTCTCTCACCCTTTCGTTCGTTTTAATCAATATACAGTACTTGCTAATAAGTCGTTGTCTACTAATAAGGCATTAATCCTCGAAATATTAATTATATTTAACGATGTTTCATGGACAAAATTACGCGTTAAAACTACTGTTAAATTCTATTCAAATTTTAAAATTAATTACACCCTTTAATTTATTTAGTATTATATTGAAATACTAAGCTCTTTGTGAATAACGTGGTTATTTGCAAAGTTAAGTTACGACTTTTTGAATGATAGACCATCCAAAAATTTAGGTCCTTATTCTAACATTTCCAGACAGTGCGTTTTTATCCAAATGATTTAATCACTTTACACCATAAAATGAAACCTATCACCGTATATTAACTACCTCCCTAATTTTTTAAAAAAATTACGGCTATAGTTAATTTCTCCAGATGAAAAAGTACTTGACTTTAACATTAAGAGATGCTATTTTGATAAATTTACTAGTTTCGATTTGTATAATCTATATTCTGAAATCAGTCTCACATGCTCCAATTTCTGCAACTCACGAAAGCTTGCAAATTTGTCATAAAAGTATATATAAACTCACAAACGATCATAGCTATATTATTTTATAAACTTCTCAAATGTTCATAATAACAACAAAATTGTGATGATAATTTGTAACACCAACAATGCAAATTTTACGCTACAGTTCTCCTCACCTTCTCAATTACCATATATACATGAAGAAGAGAATGAGGATTTTTTAGAATCACTGAAGTAGGAGAATCTCAAGAATTTCTCATATTGAATTGCTTGTCAAGCCTGAACGCTTCATTTATCGAAGAGCTATGTATTATTTATGATTTACATTCAGTTTTAAGGGCTGTAATCATATAAAAGGGGATCCTGGACACTCAAACTAAGGCAGTTTAAAAATAGCATATTTTATTGAAACGAAATTATGTCGTATATGATATATAAGTTTTGATAATTTTGAAAACTATTTTACAACTTTTAAAAACACTTTTGATGACCATTCTTTGGAAAAGACTTGCAATGGTGGATCTGAAACGTGAAGTAAAATTAATGAAGTATGACCGATAAAGCTCATTTTTATAGTCTAAACCAGCGATTCTTTAACTTTCCTAGACCGCGGACCCTCTTCAGAGATCACTCGCCCTTGCGGACCCCCCAAGAATTAACTCAAAGTTCAAAACCCAGAATTTGCATCATACATATTTATTTCTAGTGTTTCATCACTGATTTTCACCATTTAAGGAAGGAATTTTTCGTTCCCTCATAATTTATTCTTAGCATTAAAGAGTAAATGCTCGTGTCTTAGTACTTTTCCGAACTTTTGTGGAACACTGGGAGGGTCTCGCGGAACCCCTGATAGAGTCCCGCGGACATCCTGGTAGAGTCCCGCGGACCCCCAGATCCCCAGGTTTCCGCGGACCATAGTTGAAGAACTCTGATCTAAACTATTGAAGTACAATTCTGATATATTTTTAACGGATGATATAAAAATTATTTATATTAAAATTCTTCGTGAAATCCCATCATTTATTTTTATTTTACAGAATTTATATATTTTGATTTACAAGAAAATTACATAATTGTCTGAATATTATTCCCTTTATATCTAGAAAAATTGTTTTGATAAAAGAACAAGCTATTTTTTCCAAAAATGCTGTATGCATAAATTCTCAATAAAATTATATATCATTATTCAAAATAATACAAGGAATTGCGGGGAGTTCACGCCTTCGTCCATAAAGAACTTAATTCCCATTAAGAAATCCGTTACCTGTTTATTTATTTCATTATTAAGCTGTTACTTAATTTATAATTTAATTGTAATTAATATTTATATATTTAATTTATTTTTGTTTATTTAATTGTGTAATTAATCTTAATTCGCTACAACTGCTACCAATTTTATTCATTTGATTTATTATTTAATTTTAATAGCTTCCTCTTATTTTCTAATAAATTTATGATTTTCACTTAATGCTTAAAACGCAATCTCTCGAAAAGGAATCGAAAGCATATTTGTCAAATTTAGAGATACGTAACTTTAAAGGCTTCATTGTTATCGTGGAGTTTTTTAAATTTTTACTCACACGAAATCACACGTTTAAACACTAAAATAAAATAGTACCACACACACACTACCTCTGCGTTTTGGACTCTTATTCGAAGAATTTCAAACACTTTTCTCATTTCCCATAATTAACACTCTAAGGCATCTGGCAAAATATTTTCAAAACTAAGTTTTCTAAAATCTTAAAAAGAGACGGTAAAGCAATCTAGTAAAATCTCAATTCTGACCAAAATGCGCGCTTTAGGCGCTTATTTGAGTAGATTTATTTCAATTTTTCTTTCCAATCACGTACTAGTTTTTAAATATTTTTGAATATGCGCATACTGAAAGGTAAATTTTAAGCACAGTTTCAGAAAACAACATTTAACTATAGAAAATCAGAAGCACAGCAAATGTTATCTGCAACACAAAAATCGTAAATGTTAACGTTTAGGCAGTCGATTCAACTGAGCAGTTTTTTCAGTTAAAATTGTGTTAAAATTTTTAAGTCCAGTTATTAAGTAAGTTGATTAGTATTAAGTAAGTTGTATAGGTATTAAGTAAGTTATGTTAGGTATTAAATAAGTGCTATGCTAGGTAATTCTATGTAAGTGTTATGCTAGGTATTAAATAAGTTGTGTTAATTTTTAAGTTAAAATTTTTAAGTTTAAGTTAATTTTTAAGTTAAAATTTTTAAGTTTAAGTTAATTTTTAATTTTAAGTTAAAATTTTTAAGTTTAAGTTAATTTTTAAGTTAAAATTTTTAAGTTTAAGTTAATTTTTAAGTCAGTTAAAATTTTTAAGTCCTTTTTTCTAGGGTAAGTAGCCGTAATTATGTCAGTAAGTAGATTTTATGTGGTTTAAGCTTACTTTGATAATTTTAAAAGTTACCAAACTCACTTTCATCTTTTCTAATCAATTCTCGCCAAAAATATCAAATATTTCCATAAACAATTTCTTTTCAAAATTTTTTCAAAAGGGTTTTCGTAATATTAAGTTTTAAAAATGCTAAAAAAATTTTGTAGTGGCAACGGTTTGTTTTGGTACTACAGCATGCAAAATTAAATACCACTATAAAAAAATAAACTAGCAAATGTATTCTAAGACAGCAATTTTTAATTTCTCCAAGCTATTTATAAATAAATTTATATATTTTCTTGGGATGATCGTTTTCAGTAGAATGCAATATTCTACGAGGTTTGTTTGAAATTTTATTCACCTGGTCGAAAAATAAAGTGTTTTAAGGAGAAAACGCATGAAAAACAAAAATGTTATTTCATATGCATTACATTGGGCTATGTAATAAAAAACATATTATTACAATCATTAGACGGCAGCCCCTGTTCTCTACAGCATATGGGAGTTAACATATACGTTACCTAATAATATCTATATTTCTATCAAAATCTGGATTGAATCCTTTGTTTGAACATACATATTTCAAACATTTTACATGCCTTTAGATATTGAATAATTTGTTTCTCTCCTGTTATTTCCAAATTTTTCATCTATTTCTTGACTTTTTCATTTCTGTAAGTCTTAGAAAATACCATATTTCTGTATCGTGAGGAAGTTAATTCTTGGTCTCTGTTTCAAAATAAACACGCTTACTATTTTCTGTTCTATTATATTGGAAATTCATATGGGAAAAGTAGATTTAAGTAAAGTTTATTCTGCTATCGGATTCTTGTAAATCCTGTTAATATGTAAATATTTAAATATATGAAATGTTCATAAATTTATTCAGTATATCTTCGCCGTTACCTGTGATGTTTCAATGGTTGCTGTCCAGAATTTATGTCGTTCAACAATCTCATCTTTAAATATTGTAAACATTGGGTTGTGTTGTAAACCAAGTTTTGCCTGATACCTAATTTTGTCACTCTGCTGTCACTTCTGTACATTTCCAACATAGTGGATACGCCCGACTGAAAAATCTGCTAAAACGCTGATAAACAAAGTATTTGCATTACGGTACTATTTTTCTCAATGTCTAAAGGGGACAATAAAATCACAAGCTTCGTACTGCACGGTATGAGTCATTTGAAGCTAACAGCAACTATGGCAATGCTATCATATAAATATCTGCGCACTTATGCCTTTTGAAAATACTCTATCGAAATAGTATTATTGTTGTTTTAGGTTTACGTACTGTTGATTTAAAAAATAGTATCACCATGATCATATTTCATTTTGTTATGGTGTAATCATTTTATCATTATGAAAACCATCTTAGGCTTTTATCATAGGCTAAATATTTCATTAACTATTTTAACGTCTAGTTTAATTAGATAATGATTTTTACTTACATGTTTGTCAACAGCTTACATTTTGCCTTACGCTAAAACCATCCAAACTACATATCACTAATTAAAAAGAAAAAATCAACTATATTTACCCCGGCAGCAAATTAAAATTGCAAGGTGTCTTATTCTTATATAAAAGGAGATAATGATTAGAGCGATTAGGAAATTTGTGTTTTATTGTGGCCATTTTCCCTAAACGAACATCCGACACTTTTATTCTATTCTTGTATATATATCAATGCTTGGATTTCTCACTTATGTAAATGCTTATTATATTCTTCGACGTGGTAAATTCATATTTTCTGCACATATTCCTATATAACCCGAGTCTGTAAAAAATATTTTTGTCGAATACATACTATTGATCCTTATCTCCTAGTGTTCATTGCGCTTCTATATTTCTCTTCCACCAGTATCAACTGCATTTGTATCTTCCTGTGTCGTAAATTATTAAAAACAAAATTATTTCACCTAAATTTCGTCTGTCTCAGTTTTGTTCACAGAAGCTTTACACAATACAATGTAAGACAGCAACCAAGATTTCTCACAAAGAATTAGAATATATGTTATTACTCTGTTTTCTACAATTTTTCCACATGATGATCCATTAAGCACAACAACGTTTCCTAGACTAATATACCCATAACACTGGTTTCTATATGTTGTAGTTTTGATGCAAATAAAATTTGAAGGCGCATACTTCTTTTATGGATACCCCCGTATATTTAGAGGCTAATACAAGGGGCGGATACAACAAATATTTTTGGGTGGGCACGCAAAACTAATATAGGGACTTAAGGAAAAACTATCAACAAAGGCTGATCTGGGGGGGGGGGGCGCACCCCCGAGACGCCTTGTTCTATCCTATTGCTGATACAGTAGTGCGGCCCGCGGGCCTGCAAGAATAAGCAAAATTGGCCCTTGGACTGAAAAAGGTTGAAGACCTCTGGTATATTACATCAGAGACGGGCAGAATAGCTCTCGAATTGACGACCCTGCAGTGGCGCAAAGAGTGTGTTTGCCTAGCGTACTTTTAACCTGAATTCTACTGCCAACGATATTTCGAATGCGTCTCATTTTTCTTTCCACCGTAGTTCGGCGTTCGGTTCCCGTTCGGTGACGTTTGGAAATTCAAACCCTCTTTGACAGCAAATGTTCGAATTTATAGAAAAACTGTAGGTTCTGGCGCAGTAAACTTTTTTTATCCTTGCGCCGTAAAAACACAAACAATCCAGATTATTTCTTACATTGCTTCACTGAATAATATTTCTCATCGATTGAGCGAAGGACTACAGTACATTTAAAGAGTTCTTTTTAATTCTCCGCCGCCAAACGATATAGTTCCACAATGTACGTCACGAACAATTGTTAGAAAGCGTATAATCTGGACAAAATGTCAAATTGTGGCGAACGGAATTACCTAGCAATTATTTTAAATATCCAACTCGTAACATAATAAATATCTGGGATCTTCGGTGAATGACTTGAAGTACAAAGGCAACAATACGATTAAATTGATTTATTAGCTTCCCAAGTTGCAAAGAAGATTAAAGTTCAGCTTAATGACAGACGATACACTCTATAAGAATAGAACCAAACTATCTGGTATGACTGCAGAATGCTCCCCCTCGGGTACGACCTTGATTAGTTTCTGGTCCAAAACTAGAAACAGTTAAACACACTTTAACTGCTATAGAAAAGGTACCATTGCATATGATCAACTTCTACTATATACAGTACTGAAATTCCCTAACCTGGGCTAATCTGCCCATTGCCTAAGTGCAGCTAGTTCATGAGTCCCGCTGCTTCCTCACTGGTCTCTATTCGTGTCATTACTTATTGCACACCCAAAATTTACCTATAAGTGAACTAAAAACAAACAGCAAATATTCAATAATGACGTACTCTTGATCCATTTACAGGAAGTCAATATTAAGCGTAACCATAACAGCTAATTCACATATCTCATGCTAATGCCACCCATATTAAATGTGCAGAACAAATAGTAAAGTCCCAGCTTATTATCTGCACGCTCATGCACGTAAACATCGGATAATCTCATTGTAGAAATACAGTCATGCTACACTAGCCAGAAAATACTCTAACGTATAAGCTACACAATATGTTACTTAACCCAAAATAATATTATTAACAACGATAAACACTTAAGCGCAAAATGACTAGTCTTACTGAACTGAATAGTCTTATTACGATTAGTTAAGAAGAAATCCATAAAAGTTAAAGTACTTAGCTCGATCAAGATCTTTCCACGCCATGTATACTCGAAGTCCCAGGTCCGCCTTTAGCAAAGAATTCCAGCAACTCGGAACACATCCAAGCAGTTCCCGAAAAAGTCTATGAGGCTTTCGAAACAATTGTCCTCTCAGCAACGCTATAGCACAGGGTTGTCCAACATACGGACGGCGGATCACAATCCGGCCCGCCAATAGTGTTAATCC
>QLNU02015360.1:230366375-230380052 GCA_006491805.2 Dysdera silvatica
TGGGTGGATGAAATAAGAAAAGAGGTTGGGGTGACGTGGAAACGAATGGCCCAGGATAGACTTGTGTGGAAAGCATTTGGAGAGACCTTCATCCAGCAGTGGATAGATAATGGTTGAATATGATGATGATGATATATATATATATATTGTGTGTATGTCGTAATATATACATGATGATGCATATAACTTAATATTTATAAAAAATAATGTATAAAACTTGTATAATGTATGCAACAAAATAATATACACAAAATGTATCATGTTTATAATAAAATAATGTGTGCAACGTGTATAGTGTATATTTTTATCTTCCTCTGAATGAGTTCATTGTTCCTTCCAGTTAAGTTTGTTTGTTTGTTTTTTGGTTTTACGGCTCAAAGACTACAGTGGTCATGCTGCGCCGGGACCTACTGTTTTCCGAGGAATCCGAACCTCTTAAGGCCTAGGGAACCAAACCCCGGACTACAGTGAGCAGTGCGATCTTTATGAGATCTCTGAGTAAGCGTTCTTTTTGCACTGCTGGGAGTCGAACCCGGATTAGCCGCGCAATAGGAGAACGCGTTACCACACTGCGCCACCGCAGGGCCGGGATTGAAAGTAATAATTTCATTAAGGATAAGATTGAAGCTTATAGATATATCAGCATTTTACATTTAAAATATAAAATCATGTGGCTACATAAATTAAAAAAGGCCAATCTTTTTACTCACATACAATGAAACATTACTTAACTAATACTTATACCTTTATTTAAAAGTATGAGTATTTTGATACTGTGTAGAATTATAATTGCGTTAAACAGCAGATATACATATAAGGTAATCTCAGACTTATTCTAATGTCTGAAGCAGCAACTATGTACTTTATCTTAACTACACAAAACGTTATTTTCATTTTAGTGTATGAATTATATTACATGCAAACAGTAAGCACTGAATCTTGTAACATAAAACGATATGAAAACAAAGGGAAAGCTTATACCCATAATACAGTATACATCCTAGGCATAAATTAGGGGTTTAAACTGGGGGGAGGGGGCAAAAAATTGAGTATATATAAAAATACCCCTAAACTTTGGGTAGGTGGCAAAAATATAATTTCGCTTATGCTCTAGAAAAACTGGAAAGTCACATGCCCCTTGTTGCTCCCAAATTATGCCTATGCTTGCATCATCCTTCTTGCATACATTTGGAACACACTCAGGTGGTAAGCTCCTTTCGCCATCTTGAAAAAAATAGTTGGTTTTAAGACTGCCAGACCCTTATAAATAGCCAATAGTCAATTACAAATGTCATTTCTTCAATTCAATGATTTGAGATGTAGACTGTATTTGTCATTTTCCTTCCGAGGATTATTCTGGCAACCTGGGTGACGTTGTGCTGATTAGTCATATTGTGATTTTTCTGTTGTAATTTAAAGGATATGATGCTTCAAATGTACTATGATATCAAAGCATATACCCTTTGTCTGTTTTTGAATCGTTATGAAAAATTACGTCTGTGTGGCGACGAGCTTTTCAATTGTAAACATTATAGCAGAAGGCTAAAATGGAAGTATATACTATCGCAGGATCAGAAGATTTGCTCTTTCGCTTTTCAAGTCATGAGAAAGTTAAGTATTGTCGCAAAATGGTAGCGATGATACTGAATATGAGCAAAAAAAGTCCCAAAAATGAGGTGGTACAAATATAATTTCCCCCCTGCTCAGAAAAACAGGGGGCACGTTGCCCCCTTGTCCTTGCCAAATTACTCCTTCGGTATACATTTCCATGGGCACATCACTACTGGAGACAGTCCATCTCTCTCGATATTATTTAAAAAAGTCTTTCCGCGTGTGCCCAAAGCAAATGTGTTGCACAACATGTAGAAAATATTCTTTCTCCACGTAAAAGTAATATTTTTTAAAAATGAAGTTTAAACCTAAAATCCCTGTTAATCATGTGTTTTTTCTTAACGAAACGTGAAAGTACAAAAACTCAATAACGATTTCCGTCGTCCGTTTTATTAAGATTTTAAACAATACATCGAATTCATTAAGCTCGTTTACAGATAACGTTCACAGAAAATCATAAAAATGAAAACAAAGTAAAAACAACTGAAACTAAGAAATATACAGATAACATACAAAAGCCATTAGTAACAAGTAGTATAATCGTAAATTTTTTTCAACATCGTTTGCAATAATGCCATATTTATTACATTCTAGTTCGTTTTAGGTACTAGATTTAACAACTAATAATTATAAGAAGCTGATAGTTCCTGATCGACTATAGGTAATCTAACGCAAATGCATTAAAATTTTTCTTTTAATAAATAACTTTTACTGTTCATAGAACGCTTATGAGAGAATTTCACCAAATGTTAAAAGCTATACCTAGAAACATTTTCATTGTAGTATATAGCGATATATTAGTAACTATTCGCCATCTTAGTTCTTCATTACACATGTCTAAATTTCGGGATGAAAAATATTTTCAGGAACGTACGTCATTCTACTACCCATTCACAAGAAATCTTGGTAATCCAACGTGTAATCACACGTCATCATTGCAGGATTATTGAAAATAGGCGGGTAATATCCACACTGACAATTGACTGTTAATATTTAATGATTTATTATGTACATACAGTGTAAAACCATTTTTATGATAATACATTTCAAGTATAAATAACTGCAAAAAAAGTGTTTCAAATAAAGCAGCTGTCGTATTTTAAAATGAAATTAATATTTTGTTTGCGCTAGGTCTATTTTATTTTAATGTCGAATTACGAGACACTTTATAGGACAAGCGAATGATTGGACTACAGAAGTGGTAATGTATTATTATTTAAGATTTCGAATATAGGTATTTACATTTCGAATGAGGAAATTAAAGTAAATTACAAAAAACGACAGGTTTGATTCATAACATACAATTACGAAAATATCTAAAATGTTACTAAATCCAAGAATTTGTGTTAGAACTTACTCGTAAATACAACCAATAAACAAAAAACTATAGGTGTTGTAAATCAATCATAACTTTTAAGATTATACTTGTCAACTAAATTCACACAAGCTGCGCTGCTTACCCACAGTGTTACAAATTTAAATGCGAGATATCATTATTCGAAAGACATTTCTTCAAATGCAAGAAATAAATGCTTTAGACCGTTTTTCTAATACAATAGAACCTCTTTAACGCGAAATACTTTTAACACGAACTGCTTCCTAAATTCTCGTTAAAATGAATCACTTAGTAATATGATCCTGTCCTTTCCGGATAACGCGAACTGCTTTTAACTAATAAAAATCTTTTGTCACGGTAAGTGTAAGCGTTAATGGGATTCAACTGTAGTTGCGAAGTTATCATCAACATATGATGACTATTCAAATGCAAATGGAAATGCTTTCTTTCTCTCATTTACTCATACCAATATTTTAGAGGTTTAAAAATCATGGGCAGATATATGTCAAAATGCAAAATATGAAATGTTCATAAAACAAGCCCGCCCAGGAAAGGTTGTTCCCATATACAGTTTTCCAATGAATAGAGCAATTACATTTTTTATGAAACTTATACATCGATAAACTCTATATTTACGCAAATGTCCACCTTATCTGAATGTAATATATTCCACGATGATGCACGACGAACAGCAGAGTAATGACTTTCTCTAAAAATATCCGATTAAAATTATTTTCCTTTATTCATTAAAAAGAAGAGACATGTCCAGAATCACAAACAAAGCTTTTCGTTTCTTCACTATAGACAAAGCTTTCGTGGGTGGTTAAATTAACAAAGAAGGGTGCCCAAATCCTTATGGGCAGTGGCTCATGAGCGTACACGGATGAAACCTATGCCAAAATGTCGCTTCGGCGAGGGGAAGCGAAGTTGTCAATGGGCAGTTGTTTCGGGAATTGCGCGGTTCTAAGATATAGACCAAAATAGATCCTAAGCATGTTTCAGCCATTTTACACGTTTTGACTTGGGCTTTTTCAGTGAGAATCTTCTAGAGAGGTGCCGTAGACCGTGTATTAAACATATATATGTACTATTAGAGCCGTTATAGCTCAGTTAGAACAAAGTTCCAAATGAAAAAATGCTTTTTTAGTACGTTTTCCCCCGATTTATGGCGCATTTTGGGTAGTGGTCTATGTCGAGACGTGTCTGGGTCGAATAATGTCTGGGTCAAGACGTGTGTGGGTCGAAACGTGTCTGGGTTGATGGATGTCTCTGATGATGGATGTCTGGGGTGATGGATGTCGGTTGATGGCTGTCTGCTGTTACGTGAGCGAATGAATAGCTGACACTGGGTCGAACTTGGTCCGAATTCCGGTTTTGGGTTGGATTCCAAAGGTATAATTGGGATAGTCCTAAACCACTGGGACTATCGGGATCCCACTCAAACCGGGGGTTTGGCCAAGATCCCGTAGGGTGAAAAACCCATCCGGTGTCAGCTTGGGGATGGGATGGTGGAGGGAGGGGTGTGGTAGGGAGGGGTAAGGATGAAGTGGTGGGGATGTAGGGATGGAGATTGTGGTATGGCACCCAACCTAGTTGGGGGCCACGATGCTCAGCGGTGCACCGGTAAACCCTGGACTCTTTGGGTCTGAGTAGCTTCCCTGGCAAGCTGGGGGGGTCTGGCTGGTACCCATCCTAGATGGGGGTCGAGCTGGACTAACCCAGACGTTATTCGACCCAAACACGTCTCGACATAGACCACTACCCAAAATGCGCCATAAATCGGGGGAAAACGTACTAAAAAAGCATTTCTTATTTGGAACTTTGTTCTAACTGAGCTATAACGCCTCTAATAGTACATATATATGTTTAATACACGGTCTACGGTACCTCTCTACAGGTTTCACACTGAAAAAGCCCAAGTTAGAACATGCAAAATGGCTGAAACAAGCTTAGGACCTATTTTGTTCCATGTCTTAGAACCGCACAATTCCCGAAAGAAGTGCCCATTGACAACTTTGCTTCCCCTCACCTAAGCGACAGTTTGGCACAGGTTTCATCCGTGTACGCTCATGGGCCATTTTGGGCATCCTCCTTTAATATAGTTGTAGTCCAGATTATAAATACGGTGTTTTTGCTTACGTATGGGTATGTATATATGAATACAAATTATTACACGTCGGTACAAACACCGAAAGATAACATCTTATACTCAATAAAAAAAAATTTCTAGTAGTATTTTTCATTCGTTAATTCGCTTTGAGTTTTTCGTTCACTGGAAAGAGGACATATGTGATGACTTGTAGACCGATCGTTATTTCGTACTTTTTTCTTAATGAATGTGCTAGCATGCAAGTTTCAATTTAGTAACGTTAGAACTCTAGATAAAATAGTTTCAAAACTCAACTTAGCTCACAGGTTAAAATGTGAGAACCTGTGCACCTCCGCTATAGTTGTATATTTCAATTAAATGATATATTTGAGCTTAGGTAAGTAAATTTTGCAAAACTTTCCAGCGAATTAAAAGTTATTCAAGAGTTAGTTATTGTACATGCATTACATCAATAAAGTAAGATCAAAACTTACATTTTGCTTCCATTCACAAACTTTATAGTTTCATATCATTTCATAAGCTAAGGGAAATATAGCATAACTGGCATAAGAAGCAGTTTGATGCCTAATCCTACAGTTAATCTTATTTTTCCACAAAAGTTTATATAAAATAAAACCAAAAATTTCATAGCTAAAGTGATATATAAATGCCGAATGCCTTTTTTCCTAAAAAAGCATTTAAAAAAAGAACGAATAATGTTAATACATATGATAAAATGAATCTGAGGTAATGCCTGTAAATGTTTACATTTCTGACAATGTTAATTGAAATGAGTTATCATAGAACATTTATTCTAAAAGCAACTGGCAAGCGTATTTACAGCAGTACTACACCAATAAATACATGTGGAATTATTGCTTTATAATACACAAAAACGAATTCAGCTTTCAGATATTTAACAGTGATTTCAAAATGATATGACAGCTATTAAAGGTATTTGGTTTTGCTAAGTTATCTTATTATTCCCTTTTTGCGGGTTGTAGATGCAGTCAATTGAAATAAAATTTACGATATTTTATCAAATTTCTCTACACCTACAAAAACAATTGTAATGTTTATGAAAGCAACAATTTTACCCCTAAGTAATTCGTTTATCTCTCAGTCCATAATTTCATCATAACTGCTATTTCAACCTAATATAAATATATAGTAGGATAACTTTCTAAAACAAAAGGCATTTTATATCTTCGGTTAAAGGGGGCAGATTAGTGGCGGCTCGTGATTTCAGGCATGAGTGAAGGGGCGAAGCCCCCCCCCCCACCAAAATAAAAAAAGAAAGAAACTGGAAAAATGGGCAATAAACTTCCTTATTGGCCGGCTATATATATGCATTAACAATAGGAGAGATTTGACTAACCCTCCCCCATTCGGAATTCGGAAATTTTGAGATCGGGCCTGATATGGTACTACATGTTGTACAGACAGAGAGAATATGTGGAGACAACAAGCAAAATAAAAATATGCAATATATGCTTACCCAGTCTTTATTTTTTGAATATAAGTTCGATTCTTTTAGACTTGCAAACTTGTCGATGATGTGAAAAAATGGTTGGGTTTCTATTAACTCTTTTAATAGTTACTTTTCAATTGAAATTTTTGACAAGTTTCTAAGTCTGTCTTCAAACATTGTGTTACGTAGACTGATTTTGATTCTGTTTAAGCAAGAAAAATTTGGTTCTACGGAAATACTAGTGGACGGAATAGTCACTATTAAGCAAAAGAGTTTATAAGCTTCTTTAAGGATGTATCTATTTTCAGTTAAAATTTCCATAAACGTTTGTTCGTGGCGCAGTATGGCCCATTTTAATTTAACCCGTTTTAATTCAGTTTTCAATCTTTCGAAGTCAGTAAATATACTGGGGTAGTACACATTTAAATTATTTATTACTTCCGTAGGAAATTTATAGGAATACTCCGCAAATTTTGAAGTATCCCTTAATGTAATAAAATGAAGCTTTTCCATATCTTGAAAACGTGTAGTAATTTGTAAAGAAATAGTATCTAATATTTCATAAAATGTAAAATTTTATATTTTTCAAAAACTTTATCTCGTGTAAGAGATAATTATAAGAAGCAATTAATTATAAGCGATTTTATAAGAACCAATGGTAGGGACTTAATCAATTTTAATTGCTCCCTAAATTCGGTGTCCAAAAGACTTGGTCGCTAAAAGTGGTCAAATTGTATTGCGCTCAATCTTTATACCAAACAAAATCCATATTTTCCTCGCTATATCCAGAAACTCGCTAAATGCGGGTTTTTTACAAGTTCTACTGCATTTTACATCCCCCCTCCTGCCGAAAAAAATCCCTTTCTGGATCTGGATCCGCCTCATAGAGTGTTCAAATAAATACGTAAGCACCTTTAGAAGGGGAGGGGTTGCTACTGTGCTTATTTTCCTATGTTAGCCAATGTTAATTTTTGCTTATGGGGAGGGGTTGAAATGGCCAAAATATTGCTTACGTAATACTTGAACTCATCCTATGGAGAAAGTCGCTAGATCTTACTATCTACTCACTAAATTGACAATAACGTCATTTGCTGGCAAACGTGAAATAGCGATATCTTCAGCAAGCACTGAATTTCGCGAAGTCCACACGCATGCGCCATATGGTTTGGCGGTTGGATCCACGCTCTGGTAAGGGCTAGTTTTAGCCAGGGTTGCACCGATGTCGCTTCACTGACGTTAATGGAATGTAATTCCAACTATATTAAAGGAATTAAAATTAAAAAAAAAGAATGAAGGTCAAAATAAAATTTCAAAATTTTCTTTTCCAATCAAATTTTAAATTTAACAAAAAAAAAAAATGAAAAGAATTTAGAATTTAAAATTAAAAAAAAAATCGTTCGACCGCTCAATTATTAAGGTGAAGCGATGCTTCACTCGCGTCATCCCGACGAGCCGCCACTGGCAGATCGATGGTTTACGCAAATATAGTGATTGGTTTTAGCAAATGGGGTAAGTATGTCGAATATGAGACCCCTGACTAATATGAGATCCCAGTCTAGAGGACCTACGAAGTACTGCCGCCTGGCGATTGGTGCGTAAAACAATAGTCTACTGTATAATTCGTAATCGGTGAGTCAGTCGAGTATTTGCAAGCGCACACAAAGGTTTAGTATTTTTTCTCTCGAATTGGTGCTCATCGACTTCTTTACATCACCATTTTCATTGACTGTTTTCACCTTCAAAGTAAGGGTCTTTTAAAAACTCTTAGTATCGGATAGGTAACTATGAATGTGGAGTGTAAACATGCCTGTTTGTTTTTAAGCTAACGTCCACACTAACTTAAAATATTCATTGACGTGTGTAACAACATGGTTGTGCCCAATATGAGACTCCAAAGGGTACCTAATACTATGTTTTTTTTAATGGCTGTTTATGTTCAGCAGACCAATGGGGAGAGCAGTGGTGTCAATGTAAAAGGTGATTAAGGAGGACACATGAAGATTGTGGGGCTGACAAACTTTTTATTTGTAAAAAAGGTGAAAAGTTTGAACCTAAAAAAAAAACGAAAACAAAAACCTGTAGTGTAACCAACTATTTTGTTTAAAATGTCACTTTTCTTTTTTACCTGTTAGTGTATGTAGATAACTGTTATTTAATTATTGCGTACAGTTTAGCTTTTCAGCAATTATAATTCATTTTTAAGTTTGTAGAATGGGGGGGGGGTCTCATATTAGGACCACTTTTTTCAGACCAAAAAAAAGTAACATTTGTGTTTATAATTTCATACAAGGAAAATTGTGAAGTTGTATTCATTTTTATGTCACTGTTATGTGTAGTAAAATATATGCATTAAAAGGATGTCTCATTGGTACTACAATTCCTCGCTTATTTTCCTAGTTATACATGAAAACCAAGAGGGGTCTCGTATTCGGCATACTTACTATATACCTTGTAAAAACTGTATTTTATCGTACAAAACCAGCTAAACATGTAAGATAATTTGATGTAACATTACGCAGACAAATTTATAAGTAAAGACAACGTTATAAATCATATACGTCTAAATCATGATAAACAAATCCAGAAGCTCTTTAATGCTGAAATTAGAGGTAACCAAAATGCTTTGTTTAGAAATTATCTGACCAAAAGAACACAATACGTCAAGATAAATAATTACTTTTCGAATACTATGCGATCTCTATGTGGAATCCCTCAGGGATTCACATTGGGACCTTTATTATTCATTTTTTATATCAACGACTTGTTCTTTACTCCAACGCAATCGCAAATTATTTGTTTTGCTAATGACTCGAGCCTTTTCTACCGTAATAAGGATTGTAATGAACTTTTTGCTCTGGTTCAAAAGGATATCAAACATTTTACCTCATTTTTTATTAATAACCACCTTACATTAAATACTAACAAAACTAAATGTCTTCTGTTTACAAATTCAAAAAACGTACAAAATATTTCTCAATAATCTTTAAATATTGGAAATGATTCTGTGCAACTGTCTAATGAAACGAAATTTTTACGTTTAACATTTCAGTACAGCCTTATATGGGATCATCACATTGGCAATATGTGTTCTGTGGTGAGTAGAAATATCGGGATTATGTGTAGGATCAATTATTTTCTCCCAATTAATGAACTAATTGACATGTATTACGATTTTTTCTTCTCTCATGCATACTAATGCTACCTGATATGGGGTTTCACTACTAAAAATAACATACGTAGACTTTAAACACTCCAAAATAAATTTTTCAACTTATTAAAGCTTAAACATGTGTCACAACTCTCTAACTCCGAGATAAGGTATAAGTACAATATTTTGCCAATAAACAAATTATTGAACTATAAGCTTTCTCTGGTAATGTTCAATAATATAAGGTATAACACTAATTCATTCTTTATGGATATTCAATCACCGCAGCATCGTTATCCAACATTGTCTAGAGAGAATTATAGACTTCACCGCACTAGAACCTCTCTGGCTTGTAAAAATTAGGATATGCCGGTCCAAAAATATGCAATTCTCTTCCACAAACAATAAAATCCATTACTTCACATTCAAAATTAAAAAATAACGTTCGTGAATTTTTTATTGAAAATTAATTTTTTTTCCATCAGTTTTCTGCTTCACCCCTCTAATCTATTCGTTTATGATCATTCAAGAAAATCACTACGTGGCATTGCTGTAGCTATGGACCAATTCTTCACATTTGTCTTATGTGTGTTTATATTTGGCATGTCATATTGCGTTATCACTTTATAAAAGCTTACTCTCGGGTAGTGTGGGCTCTGTCAGACCCTTGTCTTAACCCATTATTGCCCAGGTAGTTATCATTATGTCCATTTTGTGTTTTACAATAGCCATTACTTTTTGTATTATTATTATCCTTTATGAATCACCCGAAATGAAGTTGTTAAAAAATAAGCATAAATAAGATTGCTAAAACATTTTATTTCAACGTACGTTGAAATAAAACGTTTCAACAACCTCACTTACAGCTAAACATCATGATTACTAAGAATAAATTAAAAATTCTCAAATTACAATTACAAAAAACGGGCGTATAATGAAAAACAATTCCCTCAATTGTCTGCTCATAAGGCCACCAAGGTTGAGCTTAAACATGATTACAATCATTTAATTCTACAAATGAGATAAATCACGTCTTTTTTTTCAGATGCCGATAATTTTAATGCGCTGCCGAGTAAAGTACTCTTATTATTTTTTAATCGTATTCGTAATAATACATTTACCACAAGTGAGAGACTATACACAGAAATAAAATTTCTCTGTATTCACTCACTAGCAATATATATATAAAAATAAGTTCTGTAATTTCCTATATCTAAAATATTTCTGTGAATCTAATATATTTTCTTCAGTCAAACGTTTTCTTTACTCTGCAATTTTTCAAATCCAAAATAGAACATTTACCACAGTTTTAAAATGGCACCTCAAATTTGAATGCTACGCTATGCCTCGCCTACATTTGGCAAGCAATATTATTATCTCATGGCATTTAGCATCACATTGATTACCAAACTGAATTCATTGAGGAAAATTCTTAAAGAAACGAAGAGCATCAAATGGCCAAGGGAAGTTCGTAAATTTAAATCCATTCAATTATTTTTGAGCAAAAAGAGCAAAGAAATTCACTGCCAGAAATTCTTCTTTTCTTTGGTAATAATCCGTTGAGCTTTCTAGTTAACTGAGATATTTTCAGTCAGTTAAACCATGTATTGTTTCAGTACCTGTGAACGTCTTTCAGGAAATTTTCTAAACGACGTTTTCCCAAATCCAGATATTTGTTTGCTAAAAATTAGTTCACTTTTATTTGCGTAGACGTTTCTCTATGCGTCTAGACAAACCCGTGGTCCGCTTTTTGCCGAGCAGCGGCAATTTCTGTTTGGTGTGATCCATCACGAAACGTGACAAAAGCCATTGGTTCAGTTTTAGAGTCTTTTCTGTCCAAAGGTCTGGATAATTTGAGACCAACAAGAAGAGATTTTCTGAGCTCACTACTCCGCCTTGCCCAATGGTCTCTTCGAGTCATTGAAGGTTGCTGCTTTACAAATTCAGGATCGTAAGAATCATCTTCATCATCATAACTCAACGGTTTTCCTGAAATAACCGAATGCCATTACCAATAATAGTTAAACAATAAAATTTACAAATTTTACAAAATCGTGAAGCTTTGATTTTGCATATTAACCATGTCTTTTATAAAATATATTTTACTGATTATCAAATTTAATGGTATAGTGTTAGCGTTGTTCTTTTCGTACACCAACTATATTATCTCTGAAAAGTTAATAATAATTTATCACTAAGGAAGCTCTAAGTTATGTTCTTAATATTTTAAAACATTCTTTCAATCTTATTTTAACAAACGTAAGCAAGTTAATTTGAAGGAAATCAACAACAAAAGGCAACATGGGCCATTTCTATGATTCTTACCCTACACCATAGTTATTTCGACACTAGCGTTAGGTTTAAAAATACGACGTCTCGGGAGCCAACTACTCCATTCGTAAAGTAAAGGCAGAATGAAAAGTTATAACACCACTTTAGTTACGAGCGATAATGTAATCTTAGTGGTGGAAACAGGAATGTAGAGGATGAGACTAGGAAGACATCAGTGGTTTTGCCATATGTGGCGGGTGTCTCAGAAAAGCTGTCTCGAATTCTCAGTTGTGTGAATGTTAAGACCTACTACAAACCTGTCTACACCCTGCGTGATCTATTACTTAAAGTTAAGGATCGCGTCCCTGAGGAGGAAAAATCTGGTGCTATTTACCAAATACCGTGTGGAGACTGTGACAAGGTGTATGTTGGACAGACGGGAAGATCGATACGTCTACGAGGGAAGGAGCATATGCGTGCGGTAGCTAGGGGAGACGATTCAAACCAGTTGGCTGAACATGTCTTCAGGGAGGGTCACGAACCAGATTGGCATTCGATGAAAATATTACATCAGAATGTGACGAATCTGGGGAGTAGACTTTTTCTGGAATCATGGGAAACCTACGGTTTGAGGAGTCGTGCAATAAACATCGCAAAACCTCTACCAGAACCTTACAGGATTTTTGCAAAACCTCGAGTTGGGGGTGTTCATCTGATATCGTCGGGTGCGGGGGTTTCCTATGTTGGGGTTTTCCCAGCCGGAGCTATCTCGTACGAGATGACGTCAGATGGGGATTCCCAACATGCGGGTATATAAGCTTAGGACTTTCACGAACTCTTCATTCTGCCTTCACTTGACAAAGGGAGCAGTTGGCTCCCGAAACGTCGTGTTTTTAAACCTTACGCCAGTGTCGAAATAACTGTTTGTTATGGAATCTCCTGGTGAAACTCTGTATTGTTTCTTTACCCTACATATTGTTCGAGGATACAAAACAGTTCATGGAAAGAAAATGTATGAAAATGGACAAGCGGAATACAATGCCCAGGATTAAAACTCCAATTTGCATCGTTTGGCAAAAAAATTTTTTTTGGCCAAGTAAAATTTTAAGTATCTACATAAAAACGTACCTAAATGTTTACTGTGACCATGGAGAGCATTATAGAATTTTTGTTTTGCTTAATCATGAAAATCGTATATGTTACCAAGGTTCATTTGTTTTCAAAACAGGGGAATTTTAACTTTGGTCCCTTTTAACATATAGGGTTATTCAGAATAGATGTTACCGCAATTATCTGTTTAATCGTTAGTCGTAGAAACAACTTCCTATGGAGAGAATATTCAAATTATGCATAAGGAATTTTACAAGGAGGTAGTGTATATATAGAAATACGGAATTTAACTTTATCTACGGGTCTTTTACTAAAAAATTTCCAGTCATAAAATTATTGCCCTACATGTAATTAGTTAAACAGAAAATGTTTTATATTTCTATGTGGTATATTTGCTAAGATATCGCAAATTTGAAATTTTAGATTTAAGCACCAAAGCGCCATGGGGCCATTCCCGAATTGAAAAAATACAATAGCATTTGGATTAAATTCTAAGCTTACATGCCGTTCAAGTTTTTCTATTCTTTTCTCATAATCTAAAGAAATCATAGTCTAAGTTCTCTTTATCATTAAATTTTTAAAAATACTAAATCAAAGTAACCGAATTGTTAAATATGATTTATGTAGTATGTTACTTATCT
>QLNU02015360.1:230402274-230421304 GCA_006491805.2 Dysdera silvatica
GATCTATCTCAGACATCCATCTCAGACGATACTTAAATTTGCTTCCAAAAGTTGAAATCCATTGTAAACAGTATAAGAACTAGTAGTATACGTGTAGCTATTAGGCAAACCACACATTGAAGAAACAGGAAACTTGGTACAGGAGTGGTAAAATTTATAAAATGGCTTGCTTGACAAGGTGCCCCGTGACATTTCTGCAGATATTACACTCACACCAAACAGAAAATGCATGCGATATTTTTGCTGGATCTCAGCCACATTACTCTCCCATCTTCAGCTCCTTTGCTATGTTATGTGTAATCAAGCTTCTTATCATCTCCTGAAAACGCGCCACTTGCTGCCTTACTTTTAGACACTTCGACATTTCAAGTACGTGAGCACTATTCATAATTATGAGTGAATAACATTATATATTTCTTTCTTCTTAAGGAGATATGGATATGTTGTATTTTTATACCAAATATCATCAAAATGTTTTGTGCGTTTATGAGAAAAATTCTAGAAATACCTGGTTTTATGTTCGTCAAATTAATTTTGGACACCAGTGTAATTATTATCGCATTCTGAAAGCTCAATTCAATACCTTTTCTCAGAGAATAGCAAAAGAATTCCAGCAAGAAATGTTAAAAGAATATTTTTCATGTTGTATCGAAAAATAAAAGTTTTAAAATGTAATGAAAACGTCAGATTTTTACAACTTACCATGGTTGCGATACACAGTATTCGTAGGTTAAAACTAATACTCCTATTTGTATAAAGAGAAAACTCAACATTGAAAATAATGGCACAAAGCTGAGAATGCTTCTCATTGGGCGTCGTTTCACCAATCGTGGATACCCAGGAGTACTTCCAACTAAGAAAAAACGCTTTATTTATTTAGTATACATAAAACTTTATTAGTTATGATGAAAGATAACGATTTCTAGAATTGTACATAAAACAATTTACTTTCATAAAACTTCCATCAATTATTTGAAATTGGTTTCAGGTACAGTAGAATCTCTAAAGATCGAAGTTTTTGTGAATACTGTGATTCAAAATTTCTCATCCATTACATAGAAAAGCTATTTCTATCACTCGGGAATTTTATGCACCTTGAACTTCGATATGTCGAGGTCCTACTCTATATCAAGCCAGTTTTGTTAAAAAAAAACACACATATTTAAGGAGAAATATTTGCTATTATGTAACACAAGCTATCTATTAACAACGAATACGGCCAAACATTTCACCGCTGCAAATGAAATTCCATCGCCAAAGTTGATGCAGATACTGCGGTATCGGTAGCAACCATATACCTTTTCATGTGAATGGTTGTTGATATTATTTCGTCAAAGAACGTTTCAGTATAGAATTCTTGTTATATTTAAGAAATATAAATTTAATAACGTTTATAAATAGCTCGCCTTTAGATTGTATTTTTTTTTTGTTTCTACGTTGGACAGGATGTTTTAATTTACCTCCCTACCTAACCTTTATTCCATAAATGAAAATAGCTCGCACACAGAAAACCCGAGTTTGAATACCAATGGTGCTGAGCACTTTGTATTTATTATTACCGACCTATGTTCCAAAATTCGATTCTCTAATGGATAGGGGCTCAAATTTCTTCTAAAACTATAGGTCTATAGGTCCTAGTATAATATGATTTGTGAACTGCCCTTAGGACTTAAAAAAACACAAGCAAGAATTACATAAATTAGAAGTAGGTCAGACCTGAACCAATATAATTAATTTAAATAACAAATGTTTAACACCATTTACCAAAATATTTATATTGTTTTACAGGTGAATAATACTTACAAAGGATAGGTGGCAACAGACTAAGGACTATATCAATTACGACGTATCCGCCGTCAGAGGGCTTTTGTCCATCCTGAAGTATCAAAATACGCAGAATATTTTTTCACGTATTATATACATCTGTCGACTTTCAATAAATATATTAATAAGATATCTGCTCATTAACAAACAACATTTAAAACATGTATTAACTGTAATTAAACTCTGCCGACACTGATTTAATTCAGCAAACGGTGACCATTTTAATCGCTAGTATGGACATTAAAATAATACTATAATTGATAACTTCTTCTTTGTTTATCGATAATCATTAATATCATTTCAGATAATTCTATTTTAACAGAATTTGACCATAGCTATATCTTCACTAGTATGAATCACGGCAAATCAAAATAGCGCAATTCTCCGTAAACTTGTCCTCTAGCAGCTTCCTAAATAAAAATAAATATTCAGATAACTGTATCACGGCACAAAATAAGTATAAAATCAATAAAATTAAAACAATTTCAGCTCGTGCTGTTAAAGGGTGATGACTACAGCTGTTTCCATTAAACACTGTCTGATCTTCATCAGCATTAAAAACGGACGATTGTAGTTTTCTGTTTAATAATATAAGTTGGGATTTTTTCTCTCTCCCTCTCTTTCAAACGAAAACGTTATAAGAGGGCTTGCTCAATATAAGGGAATTGCCACACAGGCTTTCTTCAATTTTTATTCTTGACGAAGGTTATCAAAGACCTAGTTCGAACACTTATTATTTTTCTTTACCGTCCTTCATTGACCCCCATGGCGAGATTTAAGTGAAGCTGCTTGAAGCTAATTCACCAAGACACATTAATTTGTTGTTTATACTCGCCAAGAAACTGGTTTTTACCTCATTCAGTAAATAAGAAAGAAATTTACAGTAACTTTGGGTTTTGGTGAATTGGCTTCACGCAGCTTCACTTAAATCTCGCTACGGGCAGCTACTGCTATCCTTATGCAACTACACTTTTTAACATTATTAATTATTAAACACTCTAATATCTTTCTTATCGTTAATATTCATAAGCTGAAACAGATTATATCATCACTATTAATAATATAAATGCACAGAAATACAGTGAAAACCAGTTTAATCAAATTTAATGAAGCTGTTTAACCAATTTTGGTAATTAAATTAGTTTGTGCCAAAACGTTTACAACGTAGTTGTAAAATAGTTCATAAAATATAGACTGCATAAAAAGTTCTCAGTTTGTTCCGTCGCGTTTCTATGTTTTTGTATATACTTTTGACAACTAGCTGTAAATTCCTACTGAAGTTATACTTTTTATGTTATATTTCATTATAACTGGAACAAGCATAAATTCACACAACATTGATTTTTTTTACAACACTATTTGATTTCAATTACCTTCGAAAAATACATTATTCATATTGTTTACTGCATGAAAACAATCGAAAATTGGAGATAAATCATAATATTTTTCAACGTATCTAATGACTTCATGTTAATGACGCAGAATCCCCCATGCTGTCCTTGTGTCATGAAAATTCAACCAACCGACCTAATTCAAGTTACGATGATTGTACAGTGGCCGATTTTATGTGAAATCAATGATTTTGTGAAGAAATTAAAAATAATATTTTAATCTATAAGAAATGTGAGTAAAAATAAATTTTACAATTGCTTTTATTTATGAAAATTTGGAGCAAAAAATCACAGCTTACCCAAAAGAGAATAAGCACGGCACTAAGAAGAACGAAACAATAGCAAACCATATACCGAAAGGCTCCAAATATGGTGACAAGTGTACCTCTCCCTTCCCTAAGTAAAAAAGAAAAAAGAGGTTGAAAATATATAAGAATATAATAATAAAAATTAGAGAAGTTCCATGTGTGTGTGTTCACAACAGATGGTTATGCAATTTAACTAAAACTCAATTTTGGTCAAAACGGAAATTAAAAGCTGTACGAATTTTCTTGAACCAAATTACTTAGTACATAGGTTGAATATCGAAATTTTCTGCATGGTTTATTTAAAAAAATACATATACAATGTTTCTTGTCTTCGTTTTCTATTAAATCGTTCCTGTATTTTTATGTGCTCTGTAAACCATATCAACCATTTACGTCTAAGAAAGATAAGCCGTTAATAAACTACTGTTTAAATGTAAT
Organism: Dysdera silvatica; assembly: GCA_006491805.2. Taxonomy (NCBI): domain Eukaryota; kingdom Metazoa; phylum Arthropoda; class Arachnida; order Araneae; family Dysderidae; genus Dysdera; species Dysdera silvatica. The sequence goes on from QLNU02015360.1 coordinate 230,406,236, forward strand.
ATGTATGACTATTAATGTTTTTTTCCCCCAAGTTAATCGTAAATCTATTGCGAAATTTTGTGAATTTTGTTTGAAACGACGAAATTTTACTATTAAGGGAACCCCTTTCGCTGTTCAATGCACTTGGAGATTAGACCTATGGAAAATGATAGTACTTGACTTTATGATTACGAATATGTAATCATTTGTCTGCTAAAATTATATGAAAATTTTTTATTAATATTTGAAATCCAACACTGACACTTTTTTCGCCAGGTTTAATATTTTTTAATCGCACTGTATGTGAGCAAAAACAGGTTTGAAGTCTGTAAAATTATGAAGAATCATCGTATTTAACGGATAAACAAAAATTATGTCTCAACTAATCCAAACCGTGTAAAAAAATTAATATGAAAAATGAACTTTTAGCATAGATATTTGGCGAAGTAACGTTATTAACGAATGGCGTTATTAACGACGGAAGCGTGTAGTATTTATTAACGACCAAATTCAAAACGGATTGAATTATGTTCACTATATTTTTCATTTTCTCACAATCGGAAACTCGTACAACTATATTGACGTTACACTTGCGGACGAGTTTATATAGCTAGTGGAATGCGAAACTTAAATGTCCCGCCAACTCTTCAAAATTGTCGCCAAATTCGCCAAATATCTATGCTAAAAGTTCATTTTTCATATTAATTTTTTTATACTGTTTAAATTAGCTGAGACATATTTTTTTATTTTTATCCGTTAAATACGATGATCCTTCATAATCTTACCGACTTCAAACCTGTTTTTGCTCACATACAGTGCGATTAAAAAATATCAAACCTGGCGAAAAAAGTGTCATTTTTGGACTTCAAATATTCATAAAAAATTGTGATATTATTTTAGAAGACAGATAATTACACATTCGTGATCAGGAAGTCAAGCATTATCATCTTCCATAGGTCTGATCTCAAAGTGCAGTGAACAGCGAAAGGGGTTCCCTTGTAAGTGAAAGTCTTGAGTTTATATACCCTAACGCCGGGAATTCCTTTTTTCTTCATTCTTTCGTAGAGGTCCAGTGCGGTTCATGGTTCTCCTTACAATCATGATCAGTAAGCTGGTTCGAATTGTCTCCTCTACGAACAGTACGCATATGATATGCTCTTAGTCCCTAGAGTGGCAAGACGTTCACCTCTCCTTCGTTATCTCGGGTTCGACTTCCAATATTGCCAAAAAAAGAACCCTTACCGAATAACTGTTCATTATAATCTGGGAGCTAGCTCCCTAAGCTTTAAGCGGTACGGAAACCTCAGAAAACTGCAGGTCCTTGTGCAGTATGATCCTTGTTGTTCTTGCTCCATAAAACTTATAAACAAAATACAAACAAGCATATGCTCATTTCCTCCCGGACGGGGAAGCCTGTCTGTATCACCTTTTTCTGCTTATTTATTTTCCACGGTTTGTTCTGTCATGCCAAATATTTTTTTTATCATAATACTCTCTCTCTTCAACGCCAGACTATAAAATTTAGAACTTATATCCCTGGAATATAAGCGTATATGCGCAACTTTAACTTCCGACACGAAATACCCAACAACGTGAGTAAATCGAGTAATTATACCGCTCGTCTCTAATTGACCATGAAACGTAAAGCCTAGAAATAATTACCCAAAACACACTTTTATCAAATTAACCCATTCTATAAAATCATAATGGAAATATTATTTAGTGACATATTTTGTCTTACTTAATAACAGTCGGGATGCATTCGATGTTTTCACGGGTAGCAGTAAAGGGTGCCGCCACTGAGGCTTCAGCAACTGACAAAGAAACACCAGCATTTGCAGTTTTTAAGGCTCCACAGTCGTTTGCTCCATCGCCACACATTCCAACGTGATGTCTAGATACAAAAGGTTTTGTACTTAAAAATATAAAACCGCTTTTCTACACATAAAAGGCTCCGAAAATATTTACGTGATATTTATGTATAACATATTATGCCTAGTTTTTTCATAATTATATAGGATGGGATGGCGGAAAGAGAGTGTTCTTGTGGGGAAAATGCAGAATTTTTTTTCATTAATAATAGCGGATAGAAATCATCTGATGCCAACAGGAGGAGATTATAAGAAAATCTATATACCCATTCGGTTCCAATAAATGCAGAAATCATTACTTTCTTATAGAGAACAAGTATTCCAAAAGCATTTATTTAATCCCTCCCCCCCACCTTATTATTATATTTCGTGTGAAAATTACTCTTTTGTTATTTTTTGAAGCAATTGATTTTAAATGCAAGCTTCAAGAAATAACTTTAGTAGCCTTCATTATATTAGTTGCGGCTACTTGTTAAAGTACAAGTAGTGGAAAATATGGACAAGTTTTGCACTTGCCAGCAATGTGCAAGGCAAGTGCAGACTTTGACCAGTTAAAAACAAATAAATAATCTTGCTTCATACATAAAGGTTCTGAGTAGGAGTATTTAACTAAAACGTTTCAAACGTTAGTACTAAAAAAAAACAAAATATCAACATTTTAATGGATGTACACTATTTCAGAGTTTAGTTAGACAAAATTCCGGCCACACACACGTATTTGCTCCAATTTACCTTATATTATATTAATTAATTATTTCGATAAAAGATGGGAGAGGTTTTACTTGTGTGTGTCTTAAACTCATTATATATCATATTATAATGAGTATATAATATTGTAAACAAAATAAGAAATACAATGTTAAAAGCAAAAGTTGCACAAAATGTATTGGTGCAGTTAATTTATAAAAGGTTGTAATAAAACCTTGCTAATAGATATTTTGATAGAACGTGGCTATCATTATCAGAGCATGGTGACTTCTGTTTATATCCGTGATGTTATTCGGAGTTGTCATTGCACTGGTTAGATACTTGTTTGGGTTGATAAGGAATTAAATGTATTGGTGGTATCGTCTTTAGACATGAAACACAAGAGGTTTTCCAAGTGGGCGGGATAAAATTACTAGACTCAAAATTTGGTCATTAACTGTAACGCTGATGATTGATAGTGTATGAAATGCCTCAGAGAAGCTGAGACGAAGCGTTGAGTTGATTTTTCAATAGTATGTGCACTGGAGAACAGAAATTTGTGTCCAGATTCCCATGAGTGTTTTGCCAGAGCAGATTTATGAAATTCTTGCTTTCTTACATAATTTTCATGTTCTTTTAATCTAATGCTCAGTGCTATTCGTGTTTGGCCAATATAAATTTGGCCACACAGGCATGGAATGGGATATATGCCCCAGCTGTCAGAATCCGGGATGTTATCCTTAAGATGAGAAAAGCCTATTTTGTTGATTAGAGTAAAGGTAACAGGAAAGTTGGATTTATGTAAAACAGCAAGGATCTTGGTAAAAAGTTTATGAATACAAAGAGTGCAAACAGTGTCCTTAGGTGTTGAATAATCACTGGAAAGAGAGAGAAAAAGAGAGAGAAGTGGCAAGTTTAATTTTCTAAAATCATGGTCAATGATTGTTAGATTGCAGCCACCGTATGAGATAATTTTCCGAATATAGCGAAGTTCATTAGTCAACGTTTCATTTGTAGGATAAAAATTTGATGACACGGGACACTAACCAATAAAACGGGCTAATTTTCTGGATATATGAATGAGCAGAAAGAGCATGAGGAAAAAGACTAACGGAGTTAGGTATTTAGTAAACACTGGTTTGGAAATCAGTAGGTGTTCTATGGACTAATACATCGAGAAACCAATGAATGGTCGTTTTCTTCTTCGAAAGTAAATTGGATGGTAAGATCAACGATGTTCAAGATGGTGGTGATTTGAGAAGGATCCATATTATCAGGTACTAGAGTGAAAGTATCATTCACGTAATTTGGTACAGAATATGAACGGGATGAGCATCAGAATGTTTTCTTCTATACAGTGCATAATGATGTCACACACACACACACACAGAATCAGGGATAGTGGTTTTCCCATTGCAAGACCACTTGTTTGTTTGATTAAATTGTTTTCAAATGAAAAGCAAGTTTGTTTGATGCACAATTTGGTGAAAAGAATCAGTTAATTAATTCCATATTCTGTATAGTGGAATTCCTTCAATCTCAGAGTGAGTGGAATAAGTGAGCCATAAAGAGATACGTTTGTAAATAAGCTTGTCATATCAAATGAGACCAGAGAAAAATGGAGGAATCAGAATTATGCAGCTTCAATTTCTCAATAAAATTGAAAGAGTTTTTAAGTCTGAAAGTGTTATTGGTTAGTCAAGATGAAAATTTCCAGATAAGGTATTTTGAAAGCAAATGAGTGTCTGTACTAATAGTTGATGAAATCCGTCGGAACGGCATTCCCCGCTTATGCATCTTCGGTAGGGAATTAAGTCCAGTGTCACTGGCAACAGATTATAAAATCCATTCTTTAGTTTTCTCATCTATGAAGAAACGATTCCGTATGGCTATATTAATGTTCGAAAGCTGAGAAGTAGCAGGGTGTTTTTTAACCGTTACATAAGGATCATCCTGAATAGGTTGGTTAATGGTTAACCCCATCCAAATACTGTTTTTGTTAAACTTTAGCGCTCTTTCGACAGGCGGGATTGAATGCGGTGTGTTGGTCGGGCTATTGCAAACTTTGAGTTTAAGGAAAGCAAGTGCAGCTGATGTTCTGAAAGTGAAGTGTTTGAAAGGTTCAGAACCGCATCTTATGTAAATGGATATCGATTGGTTGGAGAATCCCTGGTTTGGTCTGTCGAAACAGCTATTATTAGCAACGTTTTTATGACAATGTTTTACAAATTAACTTCACCGATAAATTTTTTTGTAATTTTTATTTCCATTTAAATAGTGGTATACGTTTCCAATAAACCATGCGCAATATTGGTTACAAAATTTATGAAAAACGAAAATGTATTAAAATGTAACAGACTTCTTTGTGTAAACTCCCTTTAATATTGTCCAAACAGTTTTATTGTAATACATAGCAATCACTTTATCTCTCTCTTCTCCAAATATGATATCATTACATTGTTTTATGTACACATATAAATTTCATATTTTTAAATTACTCAGCCTGAAATTTCTATAAAGTACAGACAATGAGATAGATCTAGTCTGCTATATCTCTTAAAATCAAAGGAATATTCAAAAGTCACTAGAAATATGCCAATCTACCATTGATCTCCGAATTGTTTACAGATAATAATTGCATTCTCCACGACATATTCTGTAGATATTTCCATTGTGATCATCACTGATTGAATTAATCACATATAGGACTTATTTCGTTTCTGACGAAAGACTACAGAACATTCTCATCACTTTGTAACCCTAAACGTACGTAACTATGTGGATATTCAAAGACCGCACAAAGGTTTTATGAACTTTGCGGAGACTTATATGACCCAAGCAGGACTTAATGTTTGCGCCCCAAAATTGAAGTAATCTGTCGCATTACTGTTAGACAAATTCAGACCCCGTTGGACTATGTATCCCAAGAAAAGTGACACGATAGACCTTCGCCTAACGGCGAGCCCTTTACATGTCGACTTAAGGGAATTCGGAACTTTTAAAACACATATTTTTTTACGAAAGGTTCACATATTTTAATACTCCATATTTCTTTTTAATGAAAAATTGTTTGACTTTTGCAATACCACAAAGGTAAGTTTTAGAAAACTCCATGTCAGTAAAAATAGTGATCAACTCTGTAATACTGAATTTTAATTAAATAATTATTAATATAGAAAAAAGTGAAACATTTAAAAAAGGACTTTTTACATTGCGCGTAACACAGAACCCAAAGTGACACAAAAGATTATTTATACTCTAACCTATTGGGAAAAAGCCTGATTTTCTGGTCAATATTTCTCCTAAATTTCAAAACGATAAAAAAATACAGTCGGAAGTGCTTATATCGAACATGCATATAGTGAAATTTTACATATATTAAAGTTTTTAATGGACCCCGAACTTCGTACCAACATTAATAAATTGGTATGGATGCATCGAAATTCACGTATATATATATATATATATATTCACGGCTTCAGTCAGCTTCATTATAAGAGTCTTCAACTATATATATTTTTTATGGGTCACCATATTTTAAAGAGATCACATCTCCCCCTGGAAGTAAATGTACATTTTCTGACTACAATGGTAGGTGATTTTAAAGCGTAGTGCAAAATGAAGTACAGCATATAAAGTTTAATGTAAATATATTTATTAAAACATTATCCTGCGCGCATCGCACTTTAGAACAGTGAGTTTTAAATAAATTATTAATGAAGTTTAAAAATAGTTCGATGAGCAGGAATAAATAACTATTAGAACCAGCATATTTGTGAATTATCTAATATTGGAATGCAGTTTATTGTAAAATAATCCCAAGCATTGCGTCCTTACAATTCAGTCATATGGTAAAAAAAATTCGGATATTTAAGGTCCTGAGACCCTTAAAATGTTAGAAATTTGCACTCTCATCAAACAATTTGAATATGAAGGATATGACGCCGCCTATGTATTCAGATAAATGTATATCTCCTTATTTTCATTCAAAACTAAACGGAAGTTGAAAAGATTATTTCACAATTCTTCTGAATAAACTATGATTATATTTAATATAAGCCGCTTGTATATTTATCTAACAAATAACTAACTATTATAACAAATAAATACTACGTATATGGCAAAACTAAAGCACAAACCCAAGGTCTTGCAACGTTTCTATCAAATATAACTTATGTTCTGGAAGCATTCTTGCAAATATAGTTCCTTTATGCACAACCTATTGGAAATATAAATACAAACTTATAATTATCAAAACATTTAAACTTTGTGATCGTACTATTTCTTTACTATTATTTTTAACCTCGCTCTAACTTACACCAAATCTCCGCATTAAGAAGCATATATTCAAAAGCTATAAACTGTGTTTCCTTAAAATACATTAATTTTCATAAACAGAATACATAATCAATCTCATCTATCCATTTAAATGATTATAAAGTTCTTCACAAATTTTTATAGAATACAAATTTAAAACGATACTCCATTTTGTGTTTTTAAATTTTCTTCACTTTTTGGGAAATTACACATTACGTAAATATTCGTCTTTATCGCTTTAATAAAACTTTGCTGTGGTTGTTGACCTTTATCAAAATTATCTCGAACTTTATTTTTGCACATGACGTCACTAACGACGTCACATAAAAAATAAGCATGTGTATTTGTTATTTTCGTGGGGTAACTGTCTAAAGATTCCTTTTCAAATTTTTAAATACGACTATATATGCGTTTTCCCACAAAAATTTATATAAATTTTTGTAAAATTTATATAAATTTTTGTTGGATACTTGTTTTAAGAGTTTTGAAGGACTTATCCACATTCGTGAAAAGGGCAATTTTTTAATTAAAATACTGTTATAGTTTTTCAGACGAGTCTAAAAATGAAATACTAATAAATTAAAAAAAATAATTAGATTACATTGCGGGTTTTTTTTTTTTTTTTGAGTAAACAACTGAATCCATAAATAAGAAATACCTTTATATTCGAAAAATACAATTTATCCAATACTGGAAAAAGCAGCGAAATAATATTCCTGTCATATGAACATCGATTTTTAATTTGCAGTTTACCTCCAGGCCGATGTGGTTTTCAGGGGCAGGCTCGCGAGCGATTATTCAAGCCTCGTTTGAAAATTCCGTATAACGAACATAAAATGGGGATTTCTTATTTTTCGTTAATGGAAATTTCCTCCGGAAATGAACATTAAAACAGCATTTCCGTTTATCCATTACTAGGACCAAACTGTCATCCTATATTGATTTCGGGTTCAAAAATCAAAATTGCAAATTGCAATTATAGTTCTTAACTTTTTGGTAAAAGTGTAGTACTTAAAAAGGTGTTTAATATTAATTAATTATTAATTAATTATCAAGCACGCCGTAATTGGCCAGGTTTAATTAAAACCTTAAAATGATTTCGAAATTAAGCATGGGTCCAGAAATTTGACATGCGTGCAATTTTCAGGATAATTGTAATTCTCGAACAACTTGGAGCTTTTGCAATGTCGTGAATTTCAAGAGATTCCTCCAGATTTTAAGATGTTTGTTAGTATATGCCACGAGAGGACGAATTGTTATATACAGGGTGTTCCGAAAATATCGGATCAAAAGTATATAGCGGTGATCCTTGTGAAATATGGACCATAATGGCCCTTTACATGGGGGGTCGGAAATAAATAACCACGGAGTTATGGCTATAAACAAATAACAAAGCATGATTGGACAAAAAAGGAAAGTTAAGCCTACAATACACGTATTTGTCCAATAGACTGCACCTGGGCTGTATTATCAAAAAACCTGTTGATTATTCACCTTGGATCTCTGGAATGTGGAAGTTAACAATTTCGAGCCAATGAAAATTGTGTTTGAAAGTTTGGCTCGCCCCTTGAATTTAGTTTCCTAAATTTGTCCGTCGCCAATTTTTGGCGAGAATGGCGAATTTTTGGCAAGCTATTGACGACGAATCGAAGAATTTACTGTTTGGCCATTTTATTCCCCCCGTAAAACATTGAAAATAAACTAACATAGGAAAATAAGCACAACAGCAACCCCCCTCCCGAAAGTGCTTACATAGTACTTGAACCCTCTCTATTAAATTTTTTCCATGGTAAATGGAAATACAAGTCCTGCGACCCGGCCACCATGCTGGCGCCTATAGTCGTCATTATTCAGAATCGATCAAGACATAAGCGTACGGGAGAGGGATTCATGTGGGCCATAATCTCCCGCAATTGGGAGAATATTAACACTAGGTGCAGGGGCGGACTGGGTTCTCTCAAAGGGCGCATAGCTTGCACGACCCGGGTCGACCGGCTTACCATAAGGCTTGAAATCCATGAGAGCGCACCGGACCGGGGGCCGGTGGCCCAGTCCGCCCCTGAATAGATCTACCGAAAGCTATGATATAGAGGTAAACCTTCTCATTCGAACCAACCCCTTTTAGGAATTTTCTGCGTACGCTACTGGATCAAGGGTAATTTTTCGATACTAACTTTTATTATCAAGCTATTTATTATTTACCTGCAGGACAAACTTTTGAATTCTTGAATGGTAAAACATGAGAGAAAAGAAAAGAATCTTTGGAGCATAAAAGTTTATGATTGGCAGGTGGAGGGCATTGACGGATCTAGTAAGAATCCCAGAGGTGGGGAGGGTGGCGATTTGTATGGAAGTGGCAAAGTAATTTTAAACTGCAGGGGGGACCCTGTAGCGCAGTTGGTAAGGCGTCCGTATACGGATCTTGTTAACGCATGCTGGGCGGAGGGTTTGTTCCTTTTAGTACTGGGCGCCCTTGGCCGCACCGGGTCCCTGTGCAATTCACCCTTCCCCCTATTGCCTGCCCTGCCCTTCGTAGCAAAAATTGAAACATTCCTTAGGTAAACTTCTTTAATCGGTGTTGCGAGTCTCGAGATATTTATTTTTCAAACTAAACTTCTTGTTTAGAACCAAGAGGGCTCCCACGGATCTTGAGGCCTCCTATGTTCGTAGTGCACCACTGAGGAAAGTTGCCAGCCCTACGTAGGAGCTCTAAAATCTTTATTTATGAAATTGCGCTAATTATAAAATCAAGTCGCCAATCTCAGCAACCACAAAAAATGCCAACACGCCCGGAAAGCTGTTTGAGGATGCAATGTAGCAACCCCGCGCTGGAGTTGAAATTTTCGGGGGAGACAACTTCTTGGTTTGTAAGCGCCATTGGTCATTATAGATCCCGCCTCTGCGAAATAAAAGTATGCATAACTCCGTGGATATTCATTTCCGACCCCCCATGTAAAGGGCCATTATGGTTCATTCTGCACAAGCATCACGGCTATATACTTTTGATATGGTGTTTTCGGAACACCCTGTACACGTAATTATGGAACATGCACGAACACGTTCCGTCAAATGGCAGCGTAAAGCTGAGGTAGGATATGAGTGGACTATGTCGAATGAATATGAATATTTAAAACCATACATACACAGAGCTTCGGAAATTAGGAATCGAAATTCCATAATGAATAAAGACAGTGGTATTACTGATTATAATCACAGACAGACGGATTTACAATTTTGACGCCTATAGGCTGGTGTATTTTGCTTCCGGTAGGTTGATATATTTTATTTCTAATAAATTTGACACCCACGTATTATATATATTTTGCCGCCTTGTCTTACTAAACATAACCAGAGATACACATATGTTTTTGCTGTCGAAAATTTTCCACCGTAGTTTTCAACCTGCTTTGCCTATTGGACAATCCGCTACTGATGCGGGCAAATCGTTGGCGAGATAAAGGCTGGATATTTGATTACAGAAAATCGTTACAAATATATTTGAACCCAGACAAATCATAAAATTTCTAAATGAGTCATAACTTTTGTTCCCTTAAATATTTCAAATATACAGATAAAGTTTGTTTTATGCATTAAAAAAGATATACTTTACCTTTTTTAACAGTTGATTGTCGTATAAACGAATGACATTAAAAGATTTCCCCTCAATTGCAATGTGATAACGACCTTCGCACGGCATTGGTAAATACATGTCCTGTAAATAATTGGAATTCAAAATTCATCATAAAAAAAAGCATTATTTCACAAAGATTTTGAGACTATTTTTTATGAAAAAATTAGAAAAGCAGAATTTGTCTCCTATCCAAACTTTGGTAATATTGTTGCTCTGATCCAGAATGTGGTAGTGTGAAACAATCGTGTAATAATGCTATATTTGACCCTTGAATGTTTGAATGTAATTTTTACACGAATTCGTTTATTTTTGAATGCATTAAAAGGGCATTTGAAGTTAAAAAGCGCCCATTTATCAACAAAAACATTATATTTTTAATTATTTTTAAAAACAATAAAAATGTCTGATGTATGGAACACGCTTGCGTCTCTCAAAATGTTTGTTTGCCCACCTGGTTTAGAAGCCCGTTTTTTTTTAACCCTCAAACTTAAGGAATGCCGAAAGGCATTATCTACATCTAAAATTTCGTTCCCTTATTTCATTATTTTTATCCGTCAGACCAAGGGCGTCGTTAGCAGGGGGGACAGGGGGCCCGTCCCCCTCAATGTTGGTATTAGGGCTCCATGTCCCGCCCCCCAAATTTCCAACGAAAATTTTATAATAGGTGAAGTTGTTCAAAGTTTAAAATATTTTCTCTTTCTTTTCTTTTTTTTTTAATCTAAGGAATGCGGTTATATTTTTCGGCGTAGTGTATTTAGTGCGAAATAAAAAAAATGCACTTTGTCATTTATTTGATGTAATTATACCTTTTGTTAGATTGCATTATATAGCTCTCTTTTCTGCATGGCAGCGTTTTCATTGACGTGTTATTATTTCAACTTTCAAGTGGAACGTTTTTAATAACGTTACAACTATAGTTTCTATATTTTAATTTCGCAAGCTCAAGGAAATTTTTGGCCCTCTACGCTCATTATCAACGACATAAATTAAAGGGATGGTATCAAGGCCATAGCCAGGATTTAGTTTCGTGGGGTGTCAAAAAATTTTACAGCATGTATTGATACAATCACAGTATTCAAAATCATAGATAAGTCCCATTAAAAATTTAGTTTCGGAGGGACCCGTCTCTATGATCCCTCCTCTGGATAAGGGCATAGACTGTCCACACCAGAGGTCTTCAACATTTTTCGGTCCATTGGCCAATTTTGCTTATTCTTGTAGGCCCGCGGGCCGCACTACTGTATCAGCAATATTAGGACTAAACAAAGGCGAAACCAAGGGGCTCCCCTGCACTCCCCTTAGAACAATTTTTATTGCCGCTTTTTCTATAAGATTTCTACATTGTTTTTTTGCATCCACCCAAAAATATTTTCTGTATCCGCCTTTGGGACTCAATATATATATATTACAATGTAAAATACGTATGGAAGTAAAAACATTTACAATACTTTTAGTTATTAATATGTAAAGCGAAATCAAATCTTATAGTGATATTTTTGGCACTGCTTATTTTTAACAATCCTGTCAATATCCGGTCTTATTTTTGATATTACAATCCTAAAAGTGTTTCCAAGGTGGACGTCAGTTATTCTGGTCCTAAATGTTTATTGTACCAACTTCATTTTTGAAGAAAATGACTATGAACAAATGCACTGATGTGTGCAAATGGGGGAGGGTTGATGGGGTTGTGACCCCCATTGCTATGAAATTTTGTATATAGAGTGTTCGGTTACCATGTGTACAGAATTTAAGGGGTGGTAGGGTATACCAAAATAAGTAACACTTGTTTTTCCTTTTTTTCGGAAGAGGTTTCCTTACCGAGTTAGGACCCAAAAATTATTTGATGGATGGAAATTGGAAATGTTGATGCTACTACCAATCTGTACATGTGGGCTGTATTTTTCCGAATATGTGTTCTACCATACTGAATATTAAAGAAAATGTATTTTTTTTTATTCGTTTCTGTCGATTTCTCCATCAAGCTCGATGCATACATCTTATGGAGGCTGCTGTTTATCGACTGAATTGTGTTTGTGCTTATAATCGTACATAAACCATGTCTGTTTTCTCAACTTTTTTCTTCGCTACTAGAAAACGAATAAAAAAGGACATTTTCTTTAATATTTAGTATGGTAAAATATGAATTCGAAAAAAATACAGTCTACATGTACAGATTGGCGCCAGCATCAACATTTCCAATTTCCATCCACCAAACGATTTTTGGGTCGTAACTCGGTAAAGAAACCTCTTCCGAAAAAAAGAAAAATCGTATTACTTATTTTAGTATACCCTACCACCCCTTAAAGTCTATACACGTGGTAACCGAACACCCTGTATATATATATGAATATGTGGAATTGTAGCTCTGTAACCCCCCGCCATTACCCACCACCACCACCATTGTAAGCCTGAAACTCACTTACGAATACTTTTTGTATACATCTATGTGAAGATGTAAATGTTCCCAAATAACGAAATCCTTTTTTAGAGCATGCAGTCAGATGGTTGGGAAGATGTTCTTATCGACATATTTAGAATAGAATTCAACGGGTCCTAAGTTGAATTCCTTTAAAATCACTGTTGCACTGCAAATAAATAAAACTACTCCTAATATCCATATAAGCCTGAGAACTAAAATGAAACACGATTGCGGAAAATCACGTACTACTTTAGTTCTCTAGCGTTTTAAAATATTTATTAGGAAATATGGACTGAATAAAATACATAGATTTAAAACTCAAAAGAAGCAAAGGGAAGTATTTTTATGTGAAATAATTTGTCCGGCGCAACATCACCATTGTAGTCCTTGAACCGTAAAAACCACAAACAAACAAACAAACGGAATAATTTGTACTTTTTCATCAATCGGCAGGCCTCAAGTAGCCCGTGGGCCGCGAGTTAAAACCCCTGGTCTACAAACAACATCACCATCAGCTTAATAAATACGAAATTTAGTAAGGAGCATTGTATGTGAAAATGAAACTAGAAATGTAACTAGAATATTAATTTTATGGTAAAGTGAACGTCATCAAGCAGAAGCACATTTATTATTACGCTATTATTCAATTCAAATAAATTTAAGTTCCTTCTTTATAATAAATTATTGTCCTTGTGCCATAAATGCACTGCTTCCAACCAATCATCTGGAAAAAACACCTGGGATGATAATGAAATTTTCTTTCTACATTCTCCATAGATACAATTATTCGTTTAACTAATCTGAATTTTCGGGCACAAACTATTTTAGTCAGACGCGATTTTAAGAAATAATATTGTCATGATATGGTGTTTTGTTGTCTGTGATCTACTAGCACACCTCTTCCAATGCTCTGATAAAAATATACATCTACATTTCACTATGTACATCTACACTTTTCAATTCTATTTCAATTAACGAAACAATACAGAGTTTCACCAGGAGATTCCATAACAAACAGTTATTTCGACACTGGCGTAAGGTTTAAAAACACGACGTTTCGGGAGCCAACTGCTCCCTTTGTCAAGTGAAGGCAGAATGAAGAGTTCGTGAAAGTCCTAAGCTTATATACCCGCATGTTGGGAATCCCCATCTGACGCCATTTGGTGCGGAGCATTTCCAGCTGGGGAAACCCCAATCGGGGAAACCCTCGCCGGGAAAGCCCCCGCACCCGACGATGTCAGATGAACACCCCCAACTCGAGGTTTTGCAAAAATCCTGTAAGGTTCTGGTAGAGGTTTTGCGATGTTTATTGCACGACTCCTCAAACCGTAGGTTTCCCATGATTCCAGAAAAAGTCTACTCCCCAGATTCGTCACATTCTGATGTAATATTTTCATCGAATGCCAATCTGGTTCGTGACCCTCCCTGAAGACATGTTCAGCCAACTGGTTTGAATCGTCTCCCCTAGCTACCGCACGCATATGCTCCTTCCCTCGTAGACGTATCGATCTTCCCGTCTGTCCAACATACACCTTGTCACAGTCTCCACATGGTATTTGGTAAATAGCACCCCAGATTTTTTTCTTCCTCGCATGACCAACCAAGCATGATCACGCAGGGTGTAGACAGGTTTGTAGTAGGTCTTAACATTCACACAACTGAGAATTCGAGACAGCTTTTCTGAGACACCCGCCACATATGGCAAAACCACTGATGTCTTCCTAGTCTCATCCTCTACATTCCTGTTTCCACCACTAACACCACATTAGTTACGAGCGATAAATTTAGTCGGGTAACCGTTCTTTTTCAACACGCTTTTGTTGCGTCGTAATTCAACATTGCGAAGGTCATCATTACAACAATGTGTAAAGGCTCGTCGGTGCAAGGCTCTAATGACAGATGCTTTGTGTGATGCCGGGTGATGAGAACGAAAGTCAAGATACCTATCAGTATGTGTTGGTTTCCTAAACACCGTAGTCAACAGTCGCCCATCCACATCTCTATTTATCCGAACATCTAAAAAGGGTAATGAACCTCTATCTTCTTCCTCTAACGTAAATTGAATATGAGGGTTCAAGCTGTTCAAATAGAGATGAAAATCAGCAACTGAAGACCTTGGTAGGATAACAAACGTATCATCGACGTATTGCTTCCACACCTTGACA
>QLNU02015360.1:230421404-230452663 GCA_006491805.2 Dysdera silvatica
CATTAATTTTGCAATTTCTTTTTCAATGTTACTCACATCAATGAGGCCATTTTGAATCATGTTTAATTTCTCACTGAAACCTGGTAGCTTGGCATAGCTATAGTTAATTTTCAAATGCTGGGGTGAAGGAGCGTGTGGAGTTTGAACCACTTCGGCTTCAACAGAAACGACGGATTCATATTCTTCAATCATACCACAATCTCTTGCTACTGTTATTGCTGTTAGAAGGTTATCACCTGAAATGGGAAAAATTGGTTTAATCTTATTACTTTAAAAGGTCGCAATGATTTTATGATCAAGGAACTAATGTATTACTATGAGGAATTTCATGACTTTTCTTTCCTGCTCTCAAAAGGAAAGCAACGCGTACTGATAAGACCTTGACTCTCATTTTCATCACCCAGCATCGCATTAAGCATTAGAGTGGTTTGAAAAATCCGAAGTATATATAATCGAAACGTAATAGCGCGAGAAATTTGCCTTAGGTAATAAGAAATAAATTCGCAAAATATTAAGCCAATCAGTATCTATCTTTTGCCGCGGGGGGGGAGCCAAAAATACCAAAGTTTCGAAAAATCACAAAAAACACGATTTTTGCTCAATTTTTTTAAAATTATACAAATATAGCAATACAATTTCTAATAGAACGCAACAAATACATCAAGATGTTAGTAATGTGCCATTAAAATTTCATCATGGTAAAATCATATATTTTACCACCGCAAGAGAGCCAAAATTTCGAAAAAATGGCGAAAATGTCAATTTTTCGTTTCTTCTCAATTTTCGTAGTTTTTATAGAATGTCTAAAATTAAATAAGTTTACATTAAAATGTTAGAAAATATGTTTCAGCGGAAACTCATTGAAGTGCAGAGAACAAGGAAACCACTGAAATGGTTTTTTAAACTTGTTCTCACCATACATACTCTCAATAACATTGCTTTTGCTGCCTGTGTTAAGGACAAAACTGCGACATCCGAGTGCAATTATTTTTGAGCTTTCCACTTCATTTTTCTTTAAAAAAAATCTGCAATGTCATTGTATATAGAAACCGCCTTGCCAATCGATGGGGTCAAATGACCGAAGTAATGGAAACCTGGTTCCAGCATCAAAGAGATATATATGTTCTTCCTTGATCTCGCGACGAAGAAACGTTGCTCCATCTTTAACCTGGCAGAGAGTTCTATCTTTACGGCCATCGATGTATAGAGCAAGTGGAGTATCTAAACTTGTAATATCAAAAGAAAAAAAATTCATTTTCCGAACATATAAAATATAACAACAAATTCTAGTACTACGGAAATTGGATTTTAATTTCAATGCAACACTAATAAATCCAAGAATGGGAAAAAGAAGACAACGCCCCCTCTCCTCTCCCTTGCAAATTATACATTTACATAAAGTAAAGGAAAATGGGTATTTAAATGCCCATTATTTAAATTTTTAACTAAATTTATTTAAAATTTTAATAGAAAAGTGAAGTTGTCCCCCACTCCGCCTGAAAGTTTTCCTCTATACTCCTTTGATATACTCATATAAATGTAAAATCATGGGATAAAAATAGAAAAATTTAATTATCATATATATGTTTTGTTTTGTTTTTAATTTTACTTATTTACTTATCGTTTATTAATTTTTTTATGTGCGGTTATTTATTACAATAAACGTTCTGGAAATTAGCACTTTAACAGTTCTTAAGTTAAAAGCAGTTTAAAAAGAAAAAAAGTATCATATTTAAAATTTTACCTTTTTTATTCACGACTGGAGACTTCAGCCATGTATCCCTTTTCTATTGTGCTTTAACTTTGAGATTTACAATAGTTAATTTTAGGCAATTATCACATTCATTAGCCTCATTTTTGGATGTTTTCTGAATCATTTTCTTCGAAAAGACGAGATTTTTTGGGGGGGCTTAAACACTTGATTCTATTTAAAGCATTACTTAGTATTTTCCCTTTTTATAGCCTTTGACTTGTTGGTATAAATTCTTGTAAATTGCCCAAAGGTAAGTTAAGACTCGGCACGGCAGATGATTTTTAAGAGTTTTTTCTTTGGCAAACCGAGCAAATGATTCATCATAGCGTCTTGATAATCTAAACTCTTGAAATTCTAGCGTTTTTTGTATTCAAACTATCTACTCTGCGATATCGTTGAATCCAGCATTTTAATTCGGTCAGATTATTCAAAAGGACAGGATGAAATAAAATACTTTTTTCCTTTCACGCTTTTACCTGTATTCGAACATGTAGCTATAGCGCAAAACGCCATTTAAAAAAAATAAATATTTACTGTACTTACAAAATGATTGAATTGTTTCTTTAAATGCATACCACAATCGTGTATAATTATATACTTTTTTTAATTATGTAATACTGTGTATATAGATTGTATATGTAACGTTATAGGTATAACCTAGAGGCAAGGGGGGCACATGCCCCCCTCACTTTCTTTAGAACAGGGGGAAAATCGTATTTTTTCCGCCCAATTTTGGGTTTTTGTTTATTGCCCCCGCCCTCCCAGTTTGTACTATATTTAACCCTCAAGCTACACCTATGTATAACATTATATACACAACTACCTTTAAAAATTCTTCATGAAAAGTGTGCGAAAACAGAAACAAGCAAGCACGCAAATGAATGCGCATTCGCATCGGTTTCAACCAGGAGTCATTCAAGCTACGTCACACAACAACTTAGCTCCGCCCACTTCGGAGCCAAGTCGGCACGCGTTAGATGAAAGGAATAAACCCCCCCCCCACCCCTGCCCTTAGCGGCGACAAAAAATTATAATTGTTTGTTTGGCTTTTTTATGGCGCAAGAGCATCTGGGCTATACTGCGCCAAAGAAAAATAAAATGATGAAGCGTAGCTGCTGTAGGCAATTGTATCATACAGCACTAGTTAGATGTTTTCGGTAGAAGTACAGTGATCATGACAAACAATCTGTTCAAAATTGGCGATAATGGAAAGTCCCTTACCCAGTCCATTAGAAATAGTTTTCAAAAATCTGAGCATATTATAAAAATTATTAAAATTGAAAAGAAACGAAAAATGGACATTTTCGTCATTTTTTTTCGAAATTTTGGCCGCCTCACGGCGGTAAAAGTTATGATTTCCCTATAATAGAATTCGAATGGCACATTACTAACATCTCGATGCATCTATTGTGTTCTATTAGAAATTGTATTGCTATGTTTAAATAATTAAAAAAAAAATAGTAAAAATCATGTGTTTTGCGATTTTTCGGAACTTTGGCCCCCCTGCGGCGGCAAAAGATATTAACCGATTGGCGTAATATTTTGCGAATTTATTTCTCATTACTTAAGGCAACTTTCCCGCGCTATTACGTTTCGATATGCATACTTCGTTTTTTTCGACCCACCCTACTAAGCATGTCATTAGAGCCTTGCACCGACGAACCTTTACACCCAACATGCGGGTATATAATTTAGGACTTTCACCAACACTTCATTCTGCCTTCACTTGACAAAGGAAGCAGTTGGCTCCCGAGACGTCGTGTTTTTAAACCTCACGCCAGTCTCGGAATAACTGTTTATTATGCTCTCAAATGTTTTCCTTTTTACACATTTTTCATTCCTAAATGCCTATGTATCCTTTGGCTTATTCGGAAAGTAATGGCAAAATGAAAATTTCTTTAGCCTTACCTGTTACCATAACACTTCGAATATCTGCGTCTTTCAGTATTTTTAAAGTTGGAATTGTTTCAGGTTTAAGAGAATTTTGTAGAACAACCAGTCCCTGAAAATGTAAGTCGCATTCTAGTTCTTCCCTGGAAGAAGAGTAAAACATAAATGTGGCAGTAAAATCCCTCTTAAATATAATCAAATCAACAAATAATTTCTTACGACTAATAAACTAAACGGTTATAATTAAATAATAGTAGCATCTAATCATGTGATACTGTTAAGGCATATCTAGCCGAATAATATAGTATTAATTATTAAGCTATTTGTTAAATCACAATATTGCGATAACCAGCAATTGTCATTTTTAATTGTTATATTGTATAAAATAGGGAATGGTTTGCATGAAGTATTCTATGATGAAACAATACTACAGAGTTTCACCAGGAGATTCCATAACAAACAGTTATTTCGACAGTGAAGGCAAAAGGGGCAGTTGGCTCCCGAAACGTCGTGTTTTTAAACCTTACGCCAGTATCGAAATAACTGTTCGTTATGTATTCTATGATGTTGTGACTAATTATAGCGAAAATTGCATTTTAAATGATGTTGCACATAGTGCAAAAGCTGTATGAAGTATTTATGAGTAATAAATAAATAAATAACACGTCTTTTAAAACAAGCTAAATGTTACAATCGAAAAAATTGCCAACTGTGGTAACTTTAAGTAAAGCTACGTAATAGGTCTCGCATCACAATTCCAGTTTTCACAGAAAAAGTGGGTTGTGCTTGCAAAAGGGAAATACTTTCGAAGCCCAGTAAGGCTCTTATTTTTACTATAACAGGCAGAGCTTAGTGATTTATTTTGTAAGTGGTTCTCGCCAAGAAAAGGGGGGTCAAATTTTGTTCTCATTGGCTGGACTTAAAACATTAATAACTCAAAATATGAATTTTTCAGCATTTTCGCAATAACATTTTTGCTTAAAATTTAACAAAGAATCACTGTGTGCAGAGTTTATGTGGTTTTAACAGGACACCCTGCATAATGTAGTATAGATATCGGTTAAGGAGTATTTCTAGAAGCAGAAAAAATGTCAGATATATTTTATACATATGCAACTATGCTAACTACAGTTGTTCCAAATCGCTCACTGAACAAACCAACGAACGATCATAAACGAACAGGCAACAGACGCGTTCGGTCATTCGACGATTTGGTACCCCATTAATGCTAACGCTGAAAGCGGTTCGGATAAACCGGTCGTTAACGCAGTCAAATCCCACTATAGCGAACTCGGCTTATAACGAACCTCCGTATATAATGAAAGAATTTTTTGGTCCCGTCCAATTATCCGTTATTGTTATCGGATATAACGAACTCTTGGATATAGCAAACGAAAAGTTCGGTCTCTTAAGGTTCTCTACAGCGGGTTTCGACTGTATTTTTTTGCTATATGCCGAATAAAGCAAGCTGGCTCTCAGAGAATCCGTTGTTAATATTTCGGAACTTAAACTATCCAATGCGTCAAACAACAATATCAATCAACGTTTATTGGCGTAGTATTCACTACGCCAATAAACGTTGATTGACATTGTTGTTTGATTTAATCTGCGTAGTGTTCGATTTATATAAATATCCAATGCGTGTTTTCTCCTTTTTCTCCACAAGTCTGTCTTTTTTGGGTCAGTATAGCCCAGTTGTTCTTGCGCCCTAAAAAATCCAAACAACAATCCTCCCCAAGTCTGTCATTTATTTTAAACTCTTCAAATATAGTTCAAATAAATAAATATATATATATAATTACCTCTTCATATGTAGCACATGATTCCATGTTATTGAAGTCGATAGGGATTTAAAACCTATCCCGATAACACGAAACCCTTGACGAGTGTAAATTTCCAAGATTTCTTTAAAATCTTCTGGCACTAAAATTTAAACACTATTTTAAAATGATGTAAGCAGACAATTTCTCTCACATTTTCAAAGATGTTATACCATGCATTACTTTACGTTAGTAGCATAAAATAACGCACAGTGCTTAAATTCTAGTAAAAAAAGAAATAATGTAGTTTTTGCTAAAGGTGTCGTGATTTTGAGGATAAGTTACATTTTCAGTCCCTAAGCAAAACCTAAACGAAGGCTTTAGAATAGTCCATCAATATATTTTAAATACTGAGTATGCATGAAATAATGTTACAGTGTTGTTAAAATGTATTTGCTCACATTTTACTTGTTCCATCGATTTTTTTATGCCAAGGAATGTTTTTTGTCACTAATATATTTCTTGATATAGAAACGTAAGTACAATTTTCTTAGTACCCCAAAATAGAGAGAAATATGCGCGATTGAATTTTCTGTAGCATATATAAGTAAGCATAAATAATGTCTGAAAAAGTGAACGTCAACGAAACAAATTTTAAAACGTGTAATTTTCTCCACTTTCCTAAATAATCGAAATAATGTGCTAAAATGTAATAATTTTTATAAACATAATGCATTCTATTAGCCTTACTACGAAAAATTTTGTAACACTTAAAATGTACAGGTTACGGTAAAAATTTTACGTTCTCTTATGTGAAAGAAACTTGAAAATAAAAGAAAGCAATTACGTTAATTTTCAAATTTATCGACATGCATATGTGACATACTACTGTTTATGGAAATTATAAGACCAAGGAAAGTTGTTGAGATCAAACGGAAATTTGTGTAATGAATACGTAGCACTATAAAAGTTCTTCGACTACATCGTTTAATACCATCAACATCAGAAATCTCAATTGCTCCAAGAAATTGGAATACTGCATCACAGTGTCCTCAGATAAATCCTAGTTACATGCGATGGATCTTAATAGACAAACGCGTGTACAGACGCAATCTGGTGAATGGCTGCTAAAAGGATACATTATTAAACGTTATACGGCCCTGACACGAAACTTTAGAGTTTGGAATACTGTTGAGTTTAATTAAACTTTGCGCGTCTAATGCGAAGTACTGGGACCTTGAATGGATAATAGTATATGGAAAGCATTTTGTAGACAGTAGGCTTGCCTTATCCACGAATTGTCCTAGGAGTCCTTCAGTAGCCCAACAGTGTCCGCCCATACGTAGCTTGGAATGCCAGATGAACTTCTCTTATTCCATGGCTTGTGCTCTAGCCAAATTTATTCATTACACATATCTAACATATGAGTGGTAGACCATGACCACTTACGATTATGTAGGTGTCTACCGAATGTGATCTTTGCATTCAAATAGATGCAAAATAGTATAACATACCACGCGTTTCAATCTTTCACATTTGCAATACATGTCACACCATGTGTAAACTGTTATCGTCGTAGGATATATTCAGTATTGAGTACTGTGGGTATTCTACTAAGTGCTCTGCAATTTTATCCATTCAAGTTTTATATGTAAGTATATAATATTTAAATTTTCCACTTTATTATCTCCTGTTTTTCTTAATACTACCATTTATATAAACAGCAGTGTAGTGTTTCTACGAAGATTTTAATAAACAGCATCAGAATTTCCTTTCATTATTTTCACACGACTAATGACATGTTCAAATACGTGAGTCTTTTATCGCACCATAAGCTCCTCTTTATAAATTAGTAAAATATACTCACGTTTATAAAAATCGCAACACCAGGAATGAAATGTCTGATTCGACTGAAATTTATGAGAAATGCAAATAAGGGTATGGCATGCAAATGATCAGAAAGTCAGCATAAATGCGCATGCCTGGACTCGGAATCTCCCTCTGAACTCTCGTGCAAGGAATATAAATAAAGAGTTGTAGAACCAGACAAGTATTTTATCGTTTTCAGAGAGCTGCAAACTGTTCTATTAGAGTCACTATGTGCCGTCAATATCAAACAGCGCCATACAAGCAAACTATAATGTTAGAATAGGGACGCATCATCGGCTTTTGGGAAGAAGGATTTTCGAACCACGATATTGATGCTTTTACGGGGTATAATGCCACGATAGCAATGCGAATGTGAAAGCAGTGAACTAAAGAATACTTAATGATTAAAAAAATCTGGCCCTGGGCCACGAAACGTAACGAGAAGTTGGGATCATATATATTTTATCCTCATAGCAGTAACGAACCCTACAACTTGTCCTCGAGTGTTAGCACAGCACTGGAACACTGCTACAGGTGTGGCATTATTTGCTTCTACGACTCAAAGGCATCTGCTGTGCAGAAGACTACGTGCAAGCATTCCTTTGCGGAGGATACTTGTGATTCTAAATCAATTCGCTTCGGGTTACAATGGGCGGATGAGTATAAACTGTGGCATTCAGATTGGCACCAGATCGTGTTTCCTGACGGCTCCTGCAACAATATGGACTAAAATGAGAGCCTCTTACGTGTTAGATGGTATTGTGGTGAGCGCCATCTTCTGGCGTGCGTTTCAGAACACCATATTGCACAAACGGTCAGTGTGGTAGTGTGGGGTGCTATTGGCTATTATAGATAATCTCGAATTGAGGTACTCTGTTATGAATTGAGAGTACTCTCTACAGCAACCATACATCGGGGTTTAGTAGCCTAAGTTGTATCCGTCTTCAACACACTTCTGACGCTATATTCCAGCATAACAACGTCTGACCACATGTTGCCTGGAATGTCCAAGACTTCTTCACATCACAGGAAATATCGCTTCTTCTTTAGCCTACCCGTTCATTAGACACGTCACCAATTCAACATGTTTGGAATATGGTAACTTGTCGACAGAGACATTACTGTTCTCCAGCAGTCACTAGCAATTAGCTGTGGACTCAGATCGAAGAAGCCTGGCAGGTAGTATCCAAAGAACACATCCAAATCATATTTAATTCGCTGCCCTGACCTTTAGGGGCTCTTATTGCTGCTCGGGCCGACTTCACTAAATACTGATTTTCCGCCCTTGATTTAGTTGCATTTGTCTGTGAAGTTAATCATATCTTTGTAATATCTTTCGTCATAGGTGGTATAAATTTCATTCCGTTCTATTTCTTTCTGCAGTCGCAATTTTCATAAACATGCGTGTATATGTTGATAAGTATAGAAAAAAACTAAGCATAAAATATACGGCTCCCCAGAGCATAACTTCTGTCGACTAACTTGAAGTTTCTTGACTCAATTGCAGCCTCCGTCATGTCTTCTTTCGAGTGGCTTAAATGTCATATAAAAAGGTTTTAATTCAAAATCGTAAAAGAGACAGAGAGAGAGAGAGAGAGAGAGAGAGGCAGAAGGCAACAATTATATTTTAATTTAATCCCTTTGTTGTTGTCCCTACGTTATTTAAAATTATTGTTATTGTCCCCATGTTATTTAAAAACATCGTTGTTTCCCCCATGCTATTGAAAAATGATTTTAATTAAATATAAAAAATGTCGATTAATTATAAATAACAATAAGAATTAATTGAAAAAATGATATCTCTATTTTAATTTCAAAGTTTAAAGTAAAATGATTTAATAACAATGACAACGAAATCCGATGCAATTTAGTGTTTTTGCTTTGCATCCTGAAATTTGAAATTCTGCCTTTTTTATTAGTATTCATCTAAACATACTCACCAGAATCCTTTAAACTCATAGACGCTACCAGTTCTGGAGCTCCTTTAAGATACACTTCGAAGCAGTCACCGCCTTCTGTCATAGTGACAACGCTCATCCTACGAAGTAGGGACTCAAAAGGGAACTGTCGCACGATAGCCAATGCTGGGGCTGGCTGGACATAAGAAAGACGTGTAACGCAGCACGCATAATTAAAATGTCGAATATATTGCAGTCCATTATAAAACTTAAAAACTCAAATTGTAATTTTTTGTTTTATATTTTAAGTTATTTTCTTACTGTGTTTGTTTGTTTTTTGGTTTTACGGCTCAAAGACTACAGTGGTCATGCTGCGCCGGGACCTACTGTTTTCCGAGGAATCCGAACCTCTTAAGGCCTAGGGAACCAAACCCCGGACTACAGTGAGCAGTGCGATCTTTATGAGATCTCTGAGTAAGCGTTCTTTTTGCACTGCTGGGAGTCGAACCCGGATTAGCCGCGCAATAGGAGAACGCGTTACCACACTGCGCCACCGCAGGGCCCTTTCTTACTGTGTATTTTTATTAATACATATATCAGTAAACACATCTATCTATGGTAAAAGTAAATTCAATCTGGAAATACAGTGGAGATCATTCATAACATTATAACAACGCTAGATAGAGCGACCAACTGTAGAGGAAGGTTTTCATCAATGAACCGATTTCATGGATGAAGCGTTTTCTTATTTCACCTACCAGGGTGTGCACGTATGCAGAAGCAGTTATAATCTCTTCCTTTCCTTCCTGCTAATTATTTTTAGAGTCGTGAACAAGTCGGGGTTATTTTCTTGCGGACTAAAAAAGCAAGTAAGATTTTTATCATATTTTTTGTAACTTTTGGTTAAATTTTACATGAGTGTGTTGGGCATAACATGTCACTCAACAATTTAACACATTAATGAAAGTAAAGAGCATATTTTGAAGTATTAAATCCGATGTTTTATATTTTAATCGAAATCATCATTTTGTCTGTGGCTCTCAAGAACCCAGTATGTCGAAGGTGTCATCAATGGACCGTCTAGCGTTTCCATGGACGAACCAGTTTATCCGTCAGTATTATTACAGCACAGCGGTCGGCAACCTATGGCACTCGTACCATACTTGGCACGTGAACACTTTGATGGCATGCGGAATGATTTTAAACCAAAAACGAAATTTTAAATATACTTGTCAAAACTCGAAAGAAGTATTTTATTTTAAAATAAAACCCATTTTAAAGGATCCTCTTTCTAACTAAGAGTTTCTCCCTACATTTCAGCATTCCTGAGACCGTAGTATGATCATTGAACATAAAGGGGATTGAAGATAGGGATAATATTGAAAGGATAAAGTACTAAGGGATGAGGACTTTGGTACAACCCCAAGAAAAGGGTCCGATTGATAGACATCGCCTAGAGAAACAGAAAACCATCCACCCAGTCGAGGTTGTTTTTGTTTTACAATTTATATCAGTTTTGTTCCTCAGATGTAAAAGGAAAAGGATTCCCCTCTTTCTCCTTGAAAGTGGATAACTGGAAAGGGTCAAAGTTCAGAAAGGGATTGCTCCCAGAAGTTTGCAATTCTAACTTGGCTTCAACAATTGCAAACCTTTAAAGCCCAGTACAGAAAGATAAGCTACATTTCTCAAAATTAATGGATTAAAACCTATCCTCTTTCCCCCCGTAACTACACTATTTTGCCCCCTCCACCCCATCTCTGGACTTTAAAAGTTCAGAAGCTTGCGAAATAGAAACAGGGGTTCAATTACTTAATATTTGGGGAAAAATTCCAGCTAGATTACTGGCATGGCCACACGTGTGAAGGGATATGGAAGGTGCAAAGAACGTGTTGTTTAATAAACCTTGTCGTGCAACGCCAGAAAATGCACACTTTAAGAAAATGTGCGTTGAACCAATGAAATTCACCAAAATGAGTGACATCACCCACCAGGAAAAGAAATATCTGTTATGCGATGCCTGGAATGCTAAAGAAGGGGACCAATAGCTTGGTTGTAAGAAGTTTCAGCAACCTTATATTGCAGTTAGCACAAGGAGGAGGAGGAGGAGGAGGTGGTGGTGGTAATTTTGTTAGAAGTAACGAATACTGAGCCCAAATGTCTGCTGCAAAAAAAAAAAAAAATTAAAACTCGAAATTCATTCTTTTCAAGATTCCTGGATTACTGAATATGGATTTGCGCAACGAAAGGATCGCGCTGTTTATACTTTGTGTTGTAAAACTGTTGTGAATCGCACGTCAAGTGTACGAAGACATATTTAAATGAAAATGATTCTATCTTCAAAAACTCTGCGGAAAAATGCAAGGCTATAAAAATGGCTATTTCCAGACATGGAAAATAGAGTACCATATTTACTAAAATGAATGGAATCAAAAACAAAGCTACCGAATGTAGTTACAAAATTACTCAGTGAATGGCTTCAAATGGAAAATCTTTCACAGGTGGAGAATTCATTAAAGAAACCTTCATCGGCAGCGCTGAAGTTTTGTTTATCGATTTGCCCAATACTCTCACGAATTCGACAGCTGCTTCTAGGAGATCAATTGAAAAACGAGCAACTGATATGACTGAAAATATAACCGCAAAACAAATAACCGGATTAAATGAAGCTATTGTATTCAGTGTTGCACTTGATGAGAATATTGATGTGAATGACGTGGCGTACCTAGCCCTATTCCCGCGATATTGTAATAATGACCGTATTTGTGAAGAATTGTGTTAACCGATGCCTCTTGATAGTACAAAAAAAGACAAGGACATAGAATCAGAGTTTTAAATTATTTTGAAAATCATAGCATTGATATAAATAAAATATTTTGTATTACGACTGACGGTGCCCCAGTGACGATTGGAAAAAACAAATTATTCGTAAGACTTCTTCAGGATCGTATTAAACATAACGTATTAAGTTTCCACTGCATAATATATCAGGAAAGTTTATCTGCGAAGATTTCTACGTTATGTCTGAAATTTTTGATGGAAACTGCTATCAAGATAGTGTATTTTCTTGCTTCTCTCTCTCTTCATTAACCCACAGACAATTCAAAGCTTTACTGAAAGAAATGGAGAGCTCATATACAGACATCCCTTTGCATAATAGTGTTCATTTATTTAGTCCAGGCCCGATGTTGAACACGTTTGTATCGTACCTAGATTCAACTAAGGTATTCCTTATTGAAAAAGAACAAAATTTTCCTGAATTGAATGACGAGGATTGTTCATGCAAATTGATATCCCTTGCTGATATTATAACACATCTGAATGCCTTGAACTTGCGTTTACAAGGTGAGGGATAAACAATACTCCAACTGTATGAATACTGGCAAGGATTTATATTTAAACTAGATATATTTTTCCACGGTATTACCACGAAGTCCTATAAATAATTTTCAAACGTGAAAGGTCACTCAATCTTTTTTTCTGTTAATGAGAATGAGCTTCAATGGTACGTAGACGTCCTGAAAAGTGAGTGTGCTGAATGAGGACAAGACCTTAAAACTCAGGGACCAGCCTTTTTATTTCTTATCAAACCTGACCTAATTGACTTTATAACCATCCTATTAGATATATCTTTTTTCAAAGGGATGGAAGTTGGTGACTTCGAAATGCAACATATTGAATTCAAGACATCGGTGTTATGGATTACAAAATATGTAGAATTACAAAAAACTCTTGGAGGAAACTGCCCGGCCAAGTCAGCTGCTATCTTTTGTTGTTGATCATCCCTGTCCGAAACATTTTCCTATTTAAAGAAATTCGCGTTTGCTCTACTATAGGCTTTCGGACCTACGTGCTTGTGAGCAAATGTTTTCTCATATGAAGGCCGTTTTAAACCCGTATCGAAGTCGCCTAGCAACTGCTCATTCGGAAGCCTGTGTGAAGCCTTAAGTTACCAATTTTAAGAAGCCTTAAAGTTACCAAATGTACTCCTGACATTGAACAACTAAACAAAGACAAGCAAAGACAAGGATTCCATTGGTTTTGTAAGCAAAAAACAATTTTTTTTAATATTTATATGTCGAGAAAAATTTGTTTTTCTTCTAAAATAGTATAAATTTTTAAATTATTATACTTAGAATTAACTTCAGAACTTGATATTCGCAAAAAAAATTGTAGTTATCCTAATTTTTTGTTAAAAACTCCACTGTACTTTCAATTTACCTACAGTTCTTCATTAATATTACTCAGGTTGATTTTAAAGTTTACGTAAAATTTTTCCAACTTCATATTCATCCTTGTAGTATTGAAAATGTTCGAGAAAATTAATTCTTTCAATATAACAGAACCATAAAAATCTATTAATTTATTAATTAACTAATTTTGTTCTCTAAATTAACTAATTATTAATTTGTATCTTCTTGGATAACTTTTATTTTTTGTTATACAAATTAATTAATTATTAATTCTTATCCTCTTAAATTATTAACTTTGTTATCTTAATTAACTAATCTATAAATTTTCATTAATACATAGTAAAAAAACACTGGCAATTTTGCTGGATGTAAGCTCGGACGCGAAGGAGATAGCAGTATTATTTTGGCACGGCACCTTTAAAAGATTGCAGATGCCTGTTATAGCAAGTGCAAAAATAAATAAATGTTATTAATTACATTACTAAAATTTGTGGTTTTGTTCCAGAAAAATGCCAAAAGGTGTGAAATATGAGCAGTAAAATACCGAACGTATGCTACTTTTGGAGTCTACCGCAATGAAGATATAGGTTTGAACGAAATCTATCGAGATTATGGAGCAACAAAAACAACTTTAAAGAAGAATGTGGACAGTAAAAATAATTTTGCCGTAGAAGATAAGCAAATTCACCAGGAGGTAAGCAAATTCACCAATCAAGCAGTAGAAGAAACTACATGCTCAACAGATGAAAATATTCAAGAGAAATCTAGTTCAACGTTTGCCATACCCATGTCTGAGGTTTCTCATTTACCAAAGGCTGCAGTCATGGTTTGAGGAAAGAACTGTTCGTCAAAATGCACTTATTTTGACTTCTTCACTTCATTGGTGTAGAAAATAGGGGGCGCAGTGGCTCAAGCTCCCATTGGATATCAAAACACATTATTTTCTCTAAGGCTGCATCATGTAATCTTCTTTAAAGTCACTTGAACCCCACCCCATGAGTTTTGAATTGCTAAGCTACTGCTTTATTTTATAAATCGCAGCTTGAAAAATCTACCCACAAATGTCAATTCAATGTATGATGTGTAAAAAGTGGGCGCATGCAGAATGTGCTGGTATTAAGAAAGGGAAGATCCATGGTCGCAATTGAAGCGGCGAATTCTACACATACAATTCTGGCGAATTTAACTGATTTTAAAAAATCGCTGGAGAGAGCCCGATGTCTGTTCACATTAAATAATTTTAAAAATTCTTGAAATGGTGCATTGTAGCCATTTATGGAAACCTTAAATGGGGTGGATGCAAATACTAAATTCACTGTAGTGCCCGAACGGCTAATTTTTGGAAAAAAATTCACTGAACAAAAAATGTTTATTTTGATGTTCTTCACCTGTTACACATACTTGGCAGTTCCCAACTCTTTTCCAGTGTGTTAAAAAAGGCATTTTTAGGCTTATTTTCACTAAACAGTAACACAGATCAAAATCAGAAAACGGAATTCCGGATTTCTTTGTCTCTACTGTATTATTAGCTCATTCACTTAAATTATGTATCAAAAATTGCATTTAATTCATGCAATTGGCTACGTAGCAACGTGATGGGCATAAACAGTAGTTACGCTCTACAGCCAAACCGGCCCCTTTGCGGACACGGGGATATGGGCAAATATGCCTTATTTGGTGTCCCCAGCAACCCCTCTTATTTTGTCGGTAGAATTCAGGACCACCCTGTATATCCTCACAGTAAACATGCATAGCTCTCCAGAAAGCAATAAAATAAATATGTCATTATATAATGTCAAATTTAAATGAAAAATTCATCTAGAAACAGTAAAAACATGTTATGCAGTCCAATGAGATGGCAACCTTCCCCTATATAGTAACGGAATCATAACAAAAAATTTGGCTTCCTAGTCTTTTACATTTTAAACATAACGCTTATAGCCACTCCGTATACCATGTATAACGTCGGTACCGCTTATAATGACTATTTTTTCTGTACAAAGGATACCAGTACAAATATATTACCGCTATATACAGTACAAAACTGTACAAATTAAGCCACCCGACAGCTCTTCAGAACTAAGTCAATGGCCGCCATTTTCAAGCAATACTCAAATCACATTTTTCCAATTCTAAAAGTTTTTCTCTTGTATATTTCACTACACATATTTATAAATAAGTTTATAATAACTAAGTTTAAAAATATATTACTATACTATGATTTTAAAAAATGTCGAATATCGCTTGTAACAACTATTAGGTATAACGACTGAATTTGTGCCGTCATTTGGAGGATCATTATATATGATTTCCACTGTATTTATAACCCCTGAAATATATAAAAGAGCATATAGTTAGTGTTTATTACTGTCATGCTAACTATTAAGCATTAATATAAACTTGAAGAAACAAATCATGATGATTAAAACCGTTTTATTCACTGTAAACCTAAATACATGGTATGAACACGAATTAAAAATTTGAACTGTTGTAAAAATTTTAATGCCTCCTGGCTATATTTTTAAGTTGATAAGATGTTCCTCTTTGAGATAATTTTTAACTTACCATTTCAAATAAAAAGTAGATATTTTATTCTTCATTGAAAAACTCAACAAATACTTTTGTTAAACAAAAAAATACAAACGAAACTGCACCTCATGACTGGAATTAAACTTTGGATACACTATTCTCGGGGGCACTTTTTCAAATCGCAGTTGATCTCTAGATGTAGGTTCCTCCAATTCCTGAAAATGTTATATCAATATATATATATCAAACCTTAAACAAATGGTTTCACAAAGACTTTTTCACAGCACATTTTCAATTTCTAGCAATTTTCGAGTTCGGAACTGTGTGACAAAATACTTAAAACTTGACGTTTCCGTTCGTTTTTGTCGACCTTCTTCCGAGGTTTTCTCAGTCAATTATGGTCGTCGACTTATACTAATGTATTTTCTTATTGTTGAAATTTTTTTTAAATCGCCAAAGGACCCTATTATTCAGCCAAGGCCAGCATAGAAGGCGTCGGTAAGAAAGTTAAAACCGGAAACACGCCGAGAGAGAGAGAGTGATATGGAAAAAATATGAAAAAGTATTGTCAGAGGTTGCAAATTATTTAAAATGAGTAACCGGCAGCAAGAATTTTGGCATCGTCCTTATTCAATGCAATACAAATTTATTTAGGCGGAAACATGTTACATCATAGTATTTTTACACATAGTTTATAACATAAATATATACATTTTGCAAATTGCAAATTGGTATCTGCCTGGGCCGCATTGTATGAAGACTATCGAATCTGTCGGAGCCCATGCTGCCCGAGGGAAGAAAGATCGTTGTAATAATTACATGAAACAACATAATAACACAAGAGTAGAATAACACCTTAATATTATCGTAATGAATGTACAGTATAAGAAAATAATAACAGTTACAATTCTAATAGATATTTGCGGACATGATTTTAAAAACACATAGAATTAAGTGCATGTAATCTGTTAGGGAGGAAATTCCAAATTTTAGAACCCATAGGAGCAATACATGTCATTCCGAGATTTGTTCTCGAAAAATCAGGTATTAACTTGTTTACATTTCTGGTAAGATAATCATGATTAGTCAGTTGCGAGTGTATGAGATCAGTAGGCCATTAAACATAAAAATGGAAATTTTATATTTAAACAGCTTTTCTATAGGAAGTATTAGGAGACGACGCGCAATACCATCAGTTGGAATTGAGGATATTGAAGATGATAAGAGGCGAAAGAATCTTTTTGAAGTGATGTTATTCTTTATATATTTGATTTATATGTACAACCCCAGATTAATAAACGATGTTATAAATTTGAAAATATTAGAGAATAGTACATATTTAGTAGAATTTGCATTGGCAAGTAACAGCTGATGCCTTAAATTACTCCAATGTTTCTGTTTATTACTTTGGCGACTTCCAAAATAAAATATTTTAATGGCGAGAAAATATGTTGTCATTAGTCGACGACCGTCATTGACTGAAAATGCTTCGGAAGAAGGTTGGCAAAGACGAGCCGAAAGGTCAAGCTTTTAAATATCTAATAATTTTGTCATGGTTTTGAACTCGAAAATTGTTGAAATAAAAACATTAAATAACTTTAAAATAATACTATATATAAAGGAATTCCTATAGTGTATGAAGTAGATTATTTAGTAGATTATTAGAAATTAAACTCATGCTTATTTACCTTTTGATCTTTCACTGTAATTAAAATGGAAGTTAAAAATTATTTCATAATCCTTGAAATTTCTTATATGGTTCTTTTAACCGTATCAGAGTAATATAATAATAATAATAAATTTTTATTCAACCCGATATACAATATTTCGTGATACATAGCTTGAGCAGTATAAAAATTATAGAAATGTAAGAGAAGATCTATATTAAATTATTTTAAGTTTTGAGGTTTCGTTATATTTCAAAGGAAACAGAGAAAGTCATCAAATGATATCGACACTAGCCTATAAGTGATAGCTTCCAAATTAAATATGTACACACACATAAGAGAGTTTAACCATCTTGGTTATTATTTGTATGACATACTGGTAAGTACTGGAATATTTTATAGTTCTTTCAGAGTTTCTGCCCAAACTGTCATGGAAAACCTTGCCGACTGAAATCGGATACAACGTTCTAGCTCATCCCACGTGCCATCCCATGTTCTATTCAATAGAATAGATATTGGCCACATATATTTGTAGAGTAAACATTCGATCTCTCTCGGCCGACAAGATCTTGTTGTATAACAGAAACTTTGCAAAGGTATGGAGGAACATTCTAGTAGAAAAGTACCGATATGTTGCAACAAACATTCCTAGAAGAGTTGCTACAGTAATTACAGATAAAAATAGGCCGACGATGTTCCAATTTAGACTAATAGAAATAGCATTGTTTCCTTTCAATCTACGTCTGTCTGAAAACTTTTATCAACGTAGTGCATATACACGATTATGTGCATTAATATTGTATTTATATCAAATGCAAATTCTAAAATTACCTCTCATTTAACACCAAATAAGAATAAACGGCCGTTCATCAAAATACATGTATGTTATTAGGGATAAACTAATGTTTGTGTCCTTGGTGATGCACGTATAATTTATTTTAGAAAATTATTCATTTAATTTGTGTGTATATGTATAATTTTTATATGCATAATTTTCGATCGCATATTATTTAACGTTTTTATTACACAGTCTATAGTAGTCTCTTAAATTCAAATATCGTACAATCGCATAGGTTTTAATCCAGGAATATACGCATTGAAGTTCGTGATTCATGCACTTTCCTGTGAAAAAACTTACCCAGCAATATAAATCCCCTAAATTTCTGTGTTTGTTAACTTACATTTAATAATTTCTCTCTCTCTCCGTTGGGAATCTTGCACTTCATTCTGACCATAAATTCTTTAGGTAGAAAAATTTGTTTCTACTAGCAATTTGTCTAGTTTAATATGCTTTATTATATACGTAATATTTCGTCAATTTCAGGCCTATTTGGTTTGTAAAGAACAGCTTAAAAATTCATTTGGTTTCTTTGCTTCCCGCATTAGAAATGTATTCATTCCCACCACGTTAAAAAAACAGCTAATAATAATAATCTGCTTTTTTGAAAACTCTGAATTTTGAATAAAAATAAATTATAGACAACATTAGCCCACATGCATACAGTAAGTTTTACCCTTGGTGTTATATACTTGCAAGACACTTGCAGTAATTGAGCTACGGTTGTGATACGTTGTGAAGAGATTCATTAAAAGCATTGGCGTAACGAAAGAAGGAATAAGGCGTGGCTTGGTCTTCGCTAGAAAAAATTATCTCCTTAGAAATACGAAAAATACAAATTAATGCTGTGTATTGAACAGTGGGGTGGGGGAGCTATAGTTACCCTACACCTTAATACTAGTTACGCCAATGGTTGAAAAGTGCTGAGAAGGAAAAGCCCCACCTCTTCAAAGTAACAGACAAAACAATTTTCTATAAACGTTGGGTAATTTTTACCCCAAGGCGTGTTCTGGCGAATTAATATGTCGTTTAGTGTATTTTTATAATTACCCATCCTGTTTCTTCAAACAACTTTACATCCAAAGTATGGCCTAAGAGCTTTCCATTAATTTTGGTCAAAGAATGACAAGAGGCAATGGCTTTCACGAAAGGTCCCTTTGCTAATCGATGCATATCTTTTACAGCGGGCTGGAACCTGTAAAAGCGTTTGACAAATAATTTATCACTCAATTTCAATTTATTACAGTACAGTCGTCTATTGCTATTCGTGGGGGTTAGGTTTTACAAACTATCCGCGAATGGCAAAACAAAAACATTATGTGAAAAGGAGGGTTACGTTCGTAGCAATTGTCTTGGAAATTGAAGGTTTTACATTGTTACAATATATGTGCGAAAAAATAAATACGTTTTACTTACTGTTATTTATGTGTCCTATTTATTCTTGTACAAATTTAAAATTTTTGGAAACCACATACAATAGTATATAGTAAAAATATTCACGTATGTGTATGCTCTATCTGTTTATTTTTAATACGTTGTACAGTAGACCTATACGTAATAGTATGTATACATTATTGTTTTCATCTCAAAACTTCTAATTTTGCTAAAACTGTTATTTTTGGGGAATTAAAGCAAACAACCGCGGATAGCAAGGGACGACTGTATATAAAACTTCCATATAGATATAATAATCCTTAATCTACAGGAAAGAATAAATGCACATTTTATGCTCTACTTACTTTCATGCTTCCCCATGTGAAAGGCTAACTCTATGGGCATAAATTCCTTTCAGTACTGAAGACTACAGCTGAAACGAAAGCCCTTCTCGCTTAGGGTGACGTAATGTCATATACCCCAAGCAGTTAGCTCTTGACATGGCTAACCAACAATAATCAGACTCCTTTGCGAACTCCTAAAGGGAGGGGAGGGGTGACTGGAAAAGGGATTTTGGGAGAAGTCGAGGAGACGTGCAAGAGCGGGTTGTGAAGAGACACACACGTCTCTCTCTCAACGTGCAATTTGGGGGCCCTGACCGTTCTATTCCGTGGTGGAAGTTCTTCCACCAACGTGACGTGTATCACCTTGAAAATGCCCTTGTAATAAACGCATTGTTTTGTTTCCGGAGATACCTAGTGAACAGTGTCGTCATATAATAATATGTACTCCTGCACACGCCTCCATATTTTTCGGGAGAGCGACACCTATTCAAACGCCTCGAAACACGAATCTGCGGGACGAGATACACGCAAGGAGGTCACTGGTTCTTTCATCAACACACACACACACACACTTTCGGGAGCCCACGAGTATATAGTCCGTTCGCGGAAAATTGACCGCTGGTACCGTTAGAATTCACGGGAGCTGACGTCACAAACGGGTTGGTTCATTGCAGTAGAGGGAAGGGCATCATTTCATAACAGATTTTTCGTGCGCAAAAAAACAGTTTCCCGCAATATAAATTTGTAGCCAACTTGTCATCTTTAAGTGGCCATAATTGTCCGAAAAATGATTTTTGCAAAAAAAACTAAATACATATTCGGAATCAGCATTAAAAACTATACAAAATAAGCCTAGTGTCGACTACAAGTGCGATGAACATGGTAAAACGTTTCTTTGTGTAAGTTGAATGTTTCTACCTTGCCATCTTGGATGCGTTTTCAATGCTAAGTTGAAAAAGTTCCTTGAAACAATTTTAATTGCAAACTAAGCTAGAAAGAAGTCTCCTGCTTTTCACGCAAGTAAGCTTTTCCTCTCTTATCAAATCAATGTTATCGTGTGCACAGGCAATTAAACGTATATAAAGGCAAGAGATGGGCATTTTATGCATATCCTACTACTTTTGGCCTTCGTTATCTATCCCAGTTAGAAATTCGGATTCTTCTGGAAAATGTAGATCCACTTCCCTACGGTGGCAAAGTGGTAACACATTTCTTCATCGTGCTATAGACCCTGGTTCTATACCCAATGGCGGCGCAGAACGCCTGCCATTTTCCTACTTACTATGGTGATTCCCGTGGCAGTAGGAGTTCGGATTCCTGTGAAAACAGTAAGTCACCACACAGCATGACCTTTGCGGTTCTTTCACTCTAAAAACATAAAACAGATTGTATGTGATTTATTGTGTTATATAACCACCACTTTCGCGCCCGTTGAGTTGGATTCCACAAGCAGTAAGTTCGGTTGTGCATAAATATATTGTGGTTCGAATGTCACGCTTGAAAAATTGTCCCGTCCCCAATGACTATGAGCATAAAAAGTCTTTGGATGTAAAATATGTAAATATGCTATATGAAAAACTGGCATACTGACAGACCAATCGTAATTAAAAAGCAAATTTTTTAGCTGAACAATATTTAGGTAAATTCGAGTAAACCCATCCTGCATTTCTTTCTGAAGTTCAAAATTTATGCAATAATTTTATCGCATTGTTTTATTTGAGGACAACAACATACACGTTCCAAGACATAATAATTTACCTGCCATTTTCCACCGGTATTGCTCCTGAGAAATCCAAGCTATCCGATGTTAAAGTTCCTGTCTAAAATGAATAATTAAATTATTAATTTTATTCAGGATTAATAATTTTAAAATAAAAAATTGTAATGAAAATATTTGGATCGATGTTTCAACGTTGACAAATGAAGTTTAAAATTTGGATTTAGGCGAAACACTGTTCAAATTTCGATCAAAATTTTAATTACATATATTAAGATGTACTGTATGATATTAATAAATATTAATAATTAATATATGTTAGTAGCTGGTAAGTTTAATCGATTAATAATTACTAAACAAGAAGTAAATTTTCAAGTAGCACAAAAATACACTTAATTGCAGTGCTTAAGTTGACATGGACAGCTGAAAAAATCAAGTATGGCTTGCCCTAAAAATTGATAATGGTTTTAATTTTAAAATGCATATTGTTATCAATTTCGGAGGATAGATATAGAAAAACAAATTCATCTCCCTTACTCTGTGAAATTGATCGCAAAATAAAATTCATGGCACAAAAAATAGCATGTCAGTTTCTGTTTTATCTACATTTTCATATGACTTATTTTTACAATTTATATCATTTAAAAAAAAAAGAATAAAGTTAGTTTTACGCGTGAGGGCTCTTCTGCTTCTCCTATTTTCTTTATAATTAATATTCTGCATAGCGCACAGAAAATTCTGCAAACGTCGTACGGATTATGAAGATGATAATGATCATTTTAATATGCTAATACGCGCCGTTGTAATTAAATATAATTGATACCTTATCAAAACAGACAACGTCCAGCATTCCACAGCAATTAATATATCTTGAATTGAGACAAAATATTCCAACTTTTCTCAATCTTCTTTGCGCATGTGCATTGATACTTGTTAAAACAGCGGGAAGAACCGGAGGCACTAAGAAGGTGATGACATCGGCGACTATTATAACAATGTCTTTCACGTATGCCTTTAAAAATGAAAATTGTATTTCAATGTTTTTAATACAATGTTTAGCAAAAAAGAAAAGAAACCTCAATATACAGTTCAGGAAGCATATAAGAAAATTTTTAAGTATGGATATTTTTAGCAATTATCGGTATACAGAAATTTTCATTTCATTGATGCAAAATAAAAAAAAAGTATAAGGGGTAAACTTACTTTCAATTGAATCCAAATTAATGTTGAGTATGTAACTGGAACAACTCCTAAAATCAAATAAACATACATTAATTTATATTTGTCCATTGAGAGAGAATAACAATGCCATTTAAATACTGATATACTCTATGACCATTTCATTTTGCGACTTACCGATGCAGAAGAATATGATCATGCATTTGAGCAAATCTGAATAGAGCTTAAAATTAACAGGCTTGGGAAACAGAATGGCTCGAACAAGTTCTCCTTTAGAAGTATTATAACCTGAAATAATGAAAATTGGAATTTCACAACACTAAGGGGTCAGATATATTAATACATCTCACAAAATTATTTGTCCCTTACTGCAGCAATCATCTTGTGCCAGAAATTACTAAAAATTCTAACAGCCTTATAAATGATTAGATTTTTTTTTTATAGTTCAATAAATTAATTTTTTCTTAAACTAATTAAGAATATTTTACTTAGTATGGAACTTTTTCTTATCCCTTAATTAATTTTTAAGGATAAAGAAGACTTTAAATTACAAAAGCAAATTATTGTATATAAGTTACCCACCTGTGCGACATACAACCGCTCGAACGTATCCATCTTCATAACTCCGACTGTGCAAAATTTCCGTTCCGCAAAATAAAGTGCTCCTTTTATGAACGGTGCTGGAATATTGCAGCGTTTGATCACTGCTGATTGGTACTTTCGTAATAGGTGTAGATTCCCCTAAAATAAGTACACAATAACTAATAATAAAATAATACCATTATTATATACCTAAAGTAGTGTTTTTAAGAGGCTGTGACAGTATTTCATATTCTATTCAAATCAATTATCAATCGCAAGTAATGAAATTTGCAAATTGAGTTCTTCTGATATTTTCTCTAACAAACGAAAAACCAACCAAAATATCTGAAATTATATGAGATCGGCTCATTAATGTTTTATCTTCCTGCAATGCTAGAAAGTAACAAGCGTAAAACAAGGAAAGAGAACAGATTGTCGGACTTTGGGAAATTTTTCTTTCGCTGAGGGAGAAAAACACGAGAAGAAAGGATAACAGAGCCACCCTCTTTTGTCCAAAATAAACAGTTGTGGAAAAAATGTTTTGGGCAAATCTTTACATATAAAGAAAGTTTTGGTTTTATTTTCAAGTTCTGATGCGTATTCTATTGTTAAGAAAAGTATGCTTAAGGGCATAGAACAGCGCTTGGAGAGTTTACTCTTCAAGCTGCACTGAGAATTGAAAATCGATGAGGCATGGTACTTGCAGCTTCGATGTAGTTCCAAGAGATAATACCTTTCTTTTATGGCCTACCCATAGTCCATAAAGAGGATCTTCATCCCATTGTGAACCTCTGCAATTCTTCGATTTGTGATATCATAGATATCCAGCTTGACTTCTGTCGCCTTTTGTTGTGTTAACGACAATCTCTGTATGGCAACTATTGAATAATTTATTTATTTCTAGAATAAGTTAAAAACCGATATTGAAGATGTACCGTGGTATTTTATATGACATTATTTCTTTCTGCATTGGTATACTAAATTCCCTTGCAGTTTCTGCTGATTTAAAAGAACTGGAGGGAATCCCAACGTTCTTGCGACATGCATAAAATTGTCAACAGAAGATATTTACATGCTGCCGGAGTTTTGTCTGGATGCAACCAACTTTGCTTTGTTTCGACTTTTTACATAACGAAGATAGGGAAACGCAACGAGATCTTTTATCTTTAATGCGGTACCCAACCTTTGCATGGAGACTTTGGAACTAAATATTCTGAACAATAACTATTTTCATGTTGAGTTGCAGAAAATATATGGATGACACTTTCGTTATGCTATCGAAGATGAAGGTGGATAAATTTCGTCAACGTTTAAATACTAATTTGAAATCTCACATACAGTTTATTTTGGAGGTAAAAGATTAAAAAGTATTTATTATTTTTAAGCGTTTGCTGTTAAATATCGTCAAACGTGAAAGTGGAAGTTTGTCTCAATTTTGATACATAAAAAGCCAACTTATAAAGACTGATATTTGAACTTCCGTTTCCATATAGCCAGTTAGTCATAAAACTTTCATATCGATCATAAACCCATCTGGCCCTAACAGACCACAATAGCGTTAGAGGTACAAAAAATAAAGAAAATACGTGAGGAAAATGCTTATCCGAGCAAATGCATCGCCGGGAAGAGAATATCTCTAATAATAAATATGGAGAACCTGTAGAGCAGAGACAGACTAGAATTGGGTTACAAGCCCTGATTTTATCTGTGTGACATAGTCGCTTAGCCTCTCCTTAAGCACCATGCAATACATTATAATTAGGGGATACTGCATTTGCGTTCTTAAGGTAAATACCTAATGTTTCAGAATTTTGGGAGGATTTATAACTCATTACATACGCAGAGTTGTGAAGATCGACCGTACAATAACCACATAGCGGCATTCCTTGAAGAATTTTAAGCCAAAAATATCAATGTGAAAATGCTAAGAAATCGATCCTTTTTGTACTAATGACAATTAAACTACAGCTAATTACAATGCAGTTCGCATTTATAAATGCCTTTAGTAGGCAGTTTACCACTTGTTCCTGAAGAGGCCTAGTTTAGTAATCTAATTCATTCGATAATTAACTCCAAAAGCAAACATGCATGTAAGATATTATTACCCTTCTCAGGGATAACACAATTGCCAAATAATGGTCAACACACAAAGCCTCCGGGGCGAGTTTTTTGTGAGTTTTCGTGGGGGAATTTATTTTTACTTAATAATTTTCGACACCCATGCAGAAAGAAGCTCAAACTAGAGCTGTTTTTTGTTTAGGAGAAAAAGAGACACCGTCCTCATTCTGGATTCGAAGGGACCCTGGTTCGAATCCAGGATGAGGACGGTGTCTCTTTTTCTCTTAAACAAAACACGGCTCTAGTTCAAACACGCATGCACGAATCTTTACATCACTTAATCTAAGTTTTGATTACGTCATTTTCAAAGCTTCAAATTTTATAACACAGGGAAATTTTATACAACCTCGATCGCCAAATAGCAGTAATTCATGCCAAAAAATGGATGTACAAACTACTTGGCGAAAGTTTTTTTTTTAGCATTGACATAATATCAGTATTTTACATTAAAGTTCAAATCAGTTTTGCTGCTTGCAAAATTTACCGTATCACATGGAGGAGGGTGAAGTGAAAACGCTTTACGAAAATATATCTTCCTGAGTACGAAATACTCGTATGTTAAATTTCAAAGACCAAGATTTTGGATGCGGCTTCGGCATTATATTCATGGAAGCCTAACGTAACAGAATAAATTTCTTTCACCAAACTAATATATTATATTGCTACTAAATTGGAAACAGCGTAATGAATATTAACAAATGTTATTTCTCGACACTGGCATAAGGTTTAAAAATGACGGTTTTTTTTTGGAGTCAACTACTCCCTTTGTCAAGTGAAGGCAGAACGTAGAGTTCTATCTTCACTTGACAAAGAGAGTAATTAGCTACCGAAGCATCGTTCTCATACCTTTCGCCAGTGGTGAAATAGCAGTTGTTATGGAATCTCCTCGTAAAACTCTATATTGTTTTGTAATAAATATTTTTTGTATCAGTGCAGTGTTCCTTAAAAGGCAAATACATAAAATACTAGGCCCTGCTGTGGTACATTGGTTACGTTTTCACCCAGTGTGACGTCATTCCTGATTCAGTTGCCAACGGTGAAAAAAAAACAAAAAAAAAAAAAACATCGATTAACAACTCACTATGGTCCGATGGTTGGCTCCCTAAACTGTAAGATATGTGGATTCCTCTGAAAACTGTAGATCCCGATATATCATGGCTCTTGCAGTCCTTGCACCATAAAACCCACAAACATATCACGATGCTCATTTGTGTTCAATATCGCTAGTACAGAAAACCTACCGTAAGATTCCTTGTTAAAAACTAACCAGAAAAAAAAGTATTGTCTTGTGTGTTCCTTTTCCAGTTGATCCTGAGCACAGTGCCGTATTTCCAATAGGCTATACTAGGCTATAAACTAGGGCGGCAAAATTTTGTGTATCGGCCCTGATATAACAAAATTAGTATCATACGATGATATAATCAGATGTTTTGCCGAGAAGAAAGCTAGACGTCATGCTTTCCATTTAAATACCAGTGTTCGATAGGCTTTTATTTTTTGCTAAAATTAAAATTTATTTCAATAAAATTGAATTTGATTTATTATATACCAAGAAGAGATAATACTTCAATATAAGTTAATATTGTTTAATGTTTATGTTTCAATTTATGAGTTTGTTTTTCAACGTATTTACTGTCAATACAAAATTTTTTGGCGTATATTGAATCACGCCCGTATCCAGAGGGTGGATCTTAAGGACCAGTCTCCCAGGACACTAGATTTTTTAATGGGACTTGGCTACGGCCTTGCATGCTGTGATTGTATCGATACATGCTGTAAAAATTTTTGAACCCCCCCTTGAAATTAAATCCTGGCTACGGTCTTGTATTGAATGTAACAATTTTTATGTTCCTACCACTGATTGGGGGGGAGCGAACGGATAAGAAAGGACGGCAAAAATAGCCTAGGGGCGGCAAAATGATAATCCCCCCATGATTGAACACCCTTCATGTCTCGTACATTGACCTAATCGGAGGTGGTTTAGCCCTCTCTAGAAAAAATTAAGCACACTCCTAGACCTCGAGACTAGTTATTCCAATGTTTTCGTATCAATCTTACACTTCGAGACAAAGGTTTGGAAATTTTTGGAAAAACAGACTGAGTAATTAAAAAAAATAGATATTTTTATTTATATTTATAAACAACCATACACTGTATAAAAGAATATTTTTTTTTATTAATTTGCAATGTTTTGGCTACATAACCTTTCTGTAGTTTCAAAAATGCATGAAATTTTAATGCTAATAAAAAAGGAAATGTACACACTACTCGAGACAAAAATATGGAAATTCTAAATATCAAGACAAAAATATGGAAATTT
Organism: Dysdera silvatica; assembly: GCA_006491805.2. Lineage (NCBI taxonomy): Eukaryota > Metazoa > Arthropoda > Arachnida > Araneae > Dysderidae > Dysdera > Dysdera silvatica. The sequence continues at coordinate 230,449,433 of QLNU02015360.1, forward strand.
TCTTGCTAGTACTTGGTTTAACCCTTGGCTGTGATAACTGCTTGGATTCTACGAGGCACGGACTTCACTGACTGCTGACAATCATCACCTGTGATTGCACACCAAACATCATGAATTGTTTTCCTTAAATCATTCATTGCAGCTGATTTCACTTTAGCAATAGCCCTTTTCATTTTTTCCCAAATGTTTCAATTGGATTAAATCAGGACTATTGCCTGGCCACTTGAGAACAGTGATATCGTGTTCCTGCAACCATGCTATAGTATTCTTGGCTGTATGACATGGTGCTCCATCCTGTTGGTAAGTGTACTTTACCATGTGGAAAATAATAATTTGCACTTGGAATGAGGTGATCTGACAAAAATTTCGACATAATAGGGACTGTTTACATTCCTATTAAGGAAAGCAAAGACTTCCAACACCATAGGCACACATGGAACCATATACCATCACACTTGGAGGAAATTTGACCTGACTTGAAACACAGGATGAATGAAAAACAATAACCCGTAGGAATATTGAGACATACAACCGTTTAAATAGGTTTAAATGTGTTTAAAATTGCAGGTTCGGTGTGTAAATGTATAATACAATAAAAGGTAATAAAATTAAGGAACAATTTTTTTTTTCATTATGATTAAAAACCGGTAAGAGAAAACCTTTGATCATATCAAAAGGACTTAAAAATTGAATATCTTTATTTAAAAATTACCTTTTTTTTCTACAAAAAGCTATATTTGTCGAAACTTACCTGTTAACATGCTTTCATTTACAACACAATTGCCACTGAGTAACACAGCATCGCAAACCATCGTGAACTGAGATTCTGGTAACAAGATTACGTCACCTGGAACAAGTTCATCCGAGGACTTTTGAACTTCTAAAAATATATATTACTTTGCAGTTGAATGTATAAATTACAAATTCTACAGGGTGATTCAGAACTAATGGAACAAACTGAAAGGGGTGGTAAAGGACGTCAAATAAGCCACATTTGGCGAAATCTGCATGTCCGCAAACGAGCCAGTTTGGCGGTAATGCGAAACTACCGTGTACGTCCATGTTGTTGCTGCGTAGGCGATTACGGCAATAAAAAATTTAATGCATAAATGAAGTAATTGACCTGATAATACAGCAAAGACACAAAAAAATCTGGAATTCCCTTTTCTGATCCTGATTTGTGTTGCGATTTAGTGAAAATAAGCATAAAACTGCCTTATTTGCGCACAAAAGCCACATAAGGCTTATTTGTCGTCCTTTACCACCCCTTTCAGTATGTTCCATTAGTTCTGAATCACTCTGTACAAAATATATATATAATTTTATAATCCATGCTGTTAACCATAATGTCAAACGCCTTACAGAATACTTTTAAACTTGTTAGGTTTTATTCCATGTTTCTATATTTATACCTGTGAAACACTCAAAAGACCGAATAAGCATGGAATAAAGATAATGAATTTTATACGGATTGTATTTAACAATGAAAATAGTGATTGGTCCGTCCTCCTTCTAATATTAAAGATGATTCTGGAAAATGAGATAAAATACTTAAAATGATCCTCGAACGGCCTTGAAAATAAGAAAAGATTATTGGTGAAGTTACGTTAGCTAAAGGGATAATGAAAATATTTTAAAAAAAATATAACTGTGCATTAACAATGAGTGTTTGAATAGCCATGGCTGCATTTACAACTTAAGAATAAATAAGAATAAATATCCTATCTAGAATATGGTGCACTAATTGCCTCAAGCAGATTTATATACAGTAGAACCTGCCTAAGATAACTACCTTTGGGACTGGACAGCAATGATCACTATAAGCAGGTGGTCACTATAAGCAGGTGGTCACTATAAGCAGGTGGTCACTACACACGAAAGACTTTGGTATAGGTACGACCAAGCCTATACCAATTCTCTCATATAAAAAATGGTCACTTTATTCAGATGCTCAACTTATCAAGGTGGTTTTACCAGGGTCCACTGTATTATTATAATAAAGTAATACCGAGTCTTCAGATGATGTATATTCGTAATGATTTTGATGTTTATAAACAGCTATGTTTTTTTTTAAATTATCCACATATCAAAAGATGAAGTAATCATTTCTTTTAAATTTACAATTCTGCGCATAAATAACTTTTTTTTATATGTGTAATTTAATTTATTTGTAATATATGTACTTAGTTAATAAATAATGTATCTATAACTCAGTTTCTATACGAATGGTTTAATGCCATAATTCAACAACCGATTCAATTGTTCGAGTTAAAAAAAATGTACGCATATTATCTATTTGACATGTTGAAATAAAATGCAAAATACCAGGGAAGAAATTTACATACAAAACACGTTAACTTGTAAAATAGTAAAAGAGAGTATACACTCTTTCAAACTCCTCATTAAGAAAAAAACGATACACAAGTTCTCTATACTATGCCTAAACTACATCTCACTTATGTTAATCGATATCCATTTTTGATCTACATGACATCCTGAACTAAAATTTATTCTAATTACAGAATCCTTATTTACAAAGTATTTTAATGCAAAAACTTGTAGTAGAAGATTAATTAATTATTAGGATTCCGTAATACATCTAATCTTTATCTTTTTAATATTAAAAATATATTCAGAATGAGAAATTACATAGGCAGCGGACAATTTAAACATTTATATCAGAGAGCATGATGTCGAATCTAGATACACATCTAATTACTTTTAGTCTTTTATGAAAAAAATTATATGCCAAGTTGATTATACTCGCTTATAGTAATCAATATTTAATATTATAAAATTAAAATCATTGAAAGAATAACCTGTTCCGTCTCTTAAAACAGTGATCACTGCACTTGTTCTTACTGCATCTCTCAATGCTCGACTTTGCTGAAAAATAAAAAAATTCACTTATTTCTCATTTATATATGTGATGTATTTTTTCCATATACTATTCAATACAATTCATATTCTTTTTTTAAATGTATATGTATGTGTGCACGCGTATGTGTGAACTAGTGATAATGCTGCTTTAAATTAAACTCATATATCAAGCCTTATTTTAAGAGTGTTTTTGACACAAAATGTGCACTTGAGATTTTGAAGTGTGCACCTGAGCTGGGAAAAGGGCGTTGTGTATTTAACTAAATAATATCTTCAGTTAGTTAAAATAATGCATTTTAATTTAATCGCGGTAAGTTAGGCCCAGAGCCAACAGCCATAGTACTCTGGAGT
>QLNU02015360.1:230455457-230466197 GCA_006491805.2 Dysdera silvatica
CAACCAGCCTCTTTCAATCCGATAGCATGACTTCTTTCAAACTCTGACATATGCTCGTAATGAGCATGAATCTTTCAGCGAGGCATTGTTACAGTCGACGTAAGATATCCACAGTCAAAATGCAACAGAAATTTTGACCACATATTGAGAATTGCTCCTTATATATACCTGCTGAATGGGCAGTTCCGATCCGTTGGAGTTTCCACTATTCATTCATCGGACACTAAAGTTTAATTACTTGCATGTTCGGTTAAAATGTCTTTGAATACGAAATTTCATTACAACTAGACAACTCCTTCTTGGTGCATCGATTTTTTTGTTATAGAGTGTATTTGTTTCACATACCAAAACAAGTTATCTGAGATGTGACTGATAGTTCAACGTGACTTTCGAATCACGATGCATTACCAAGCGTACTTAGAATCAAACCTAGAAGAATAATTCTGGCGCAGAGACAGGTATTAAACTACTGGAAAGTTTTTTTAGTGTCACAAGTTGGATCAATAGTAAAATACTGTAGGTAATGTTTTTAGTCAATTGCAGACAATACGTATATACAGGGTGGACCTGAACTCTACCGACAAACGAAGAGATGTAGTAAATGACGTCACTGTGATATCCAAACTGTTTGAAATTTTCTGAAGTACGGCTTCGTTATACAGATAATAAGGGTCAAAATTTGATGACGTCGCTTCCGGCAATCCATTTTTCATTTCAAAAACATGGAAAAAATCATATGTCAGCAACACGTAATGACAGTTAATTTGGCTTTAGATCATTTTAAGACGTGTTTGAAGGAATGGAACATATGCAGTTACATTAAGGATACCTAATACAGGGTGGTTTAAAGAGTGTGCAAACACTCATGTAAATAAATTATCGATTGGTAAATGGTAACTGTAAGTCCGTACGCATGATATGGGTGAAGGGAGTAACTTGTTATTGAGATAGGTCACCAATATGGCTGATTGTATCGCCCCTACGTGGTACTTTCCCTATACACATATATGCATACAGGGGAAGTATCGTCTAGGGGTAAAAATTTATGTTTTTGGTGATTACTGTAATACGGGTGGTCCTGAACTCTAGCGACAAAATATGAGGGGTGATAGCATGTACATATTAAAACAAGCAATTTTCATAATTTTCACATTTACTATTTAGTCAATCAAAAATAAATAAATAAATAAATAAATAAAATCGAAAAACGCGCAGTCAATAAATAAGAAGGGGAAAATACAAATCATACGAAAAGGCGGGGCCGATGGCTAGTAAGCATTTAAAATTGCTAGCGAAGCGGTTTTTCTATATTTGCCGAGTAGCATCACAACACTGGCGTGCGCAGGTGTATTAATGGGGGTTTTAACCCCCCCATTGCAATGCAATTTCGTAAATTTAATATAGAAATACGTAAATCGTAGCTCTGTAATCCCCCATTGAGCCTATAATCCCTCCCCTATGAATTTCCTGCGTACGCCTATGGTCACAACACAACTCACGTATTCGTTAACTGAAGGGTGACGTACACGAACGAAGAATTAGCGGATATGCATCTGATATATGGGAAAGCAGATATTAATGGACGTGCAGGACAAAGATTGTACCGTGAGAGAGTTCCACATCGTCGTATTCCTCATCATTAGGCGTTCGCCAGTGTTGATAGAAGACTGCGTGAAACTGGCTCCTGTACAACCTCAATGAAGGATACTGGATGTTTGTAAAGTGAACGGACACTTGAAATTGAAAAATGTGTTTTTGCAGTCTGCTGCAGAATCACCATCCATAAGTTCACTAGCGATAGCTTCCCAACTGGTTGCTAGTAAAACTTCTTTGTTGAGAGTTTTGCATGAAGTAAAAATGCATCCCTCACGTGCAGCAGGTCCAAGGTTTGAACGAAGCTGATTATCCACGCAAGTTGGAATTTGTAAAGTGGGTGCTCTCGATGACCATTGTTGATGCACAATTTAACGCATTAGGTCTATTCACTGATGACGCTTCGTCCACCCGGTAAGGTATTTTCAAATGCACAACGAGCGTGTTTAAGCTTTTGATAAATCACATGTCACAAACCTTCTTAAACAGCAACGATTTTCTGTCAACATATGGGTAGGTATTATTGGCGATTCTGAGGTAGGATTTTACCTCTTGTTAAATCATCTGACCGGGAAAGCATACCAGGTATTTTTGGGAGCAGGTGCTTCCTGGTCTTCTGTGCTATGTTCCCCTTGCCACGAGGAGGGTTATGTGTTTCGCGCATGATGGGGCACCTTCACACTTTTCCACTGAAGTGAAAAAAAATTCTAAATGCGATTTATTCCGAGAGGTGGTTTGAGAGTGATGGATCTGTGATTTGGCTTCCACGTTCTCCAGATCTTAATTTCCAGATCCTTACTTATAAAAGACCTTAATCAGTAAACGTTTTCTTCCGGGGCCACCTCAAAATATTAGTCTAAAACACGCCAGTAGACTCCCTTGAAGATCTAGTCACGAGCATCATTGTTGTGCAGACAAGATTAATGACACACAAGGAATCCACGAGAGTGTGTGACAATCCTTCATTTGACGGTATCAACTGTATAACAACACCCTCGGGCACCATTTTGAGTAGCTACTTTAACTCCTGGAATTGACTCATAAATTAGTAAACTACTTTCATTTATCTGTCACTAGTATTGATTTGTGAATGTTATTGTATTAGTTTTCTGACTGAGTAAATAGTAGATGTGGAAATTGTGAAAATTGTTTGTCTTGACGTGCACATACTAGAACCCTTCTTATTTTGTCCGTGGAGTTCAAGGCCACCCGTATTAAAGTAATCACCAAAAACAGAAATTTATGCCCCTAGACGATACTTCTCCTGTAGGATCTGTATACAGGGGAAGTAGCACGTAGGGACGATGCAAAAAGGCGCCTTCAAGAGAGCCTCCTTTAAGATGTCGGCCACAAGGGAGGACTGGGCCGCCGGTCCCCTGGTTGGTATGTCCTCATGGGCGATAGTCGAGAATTTTTTCAATAGCCTATGGATCAATGAACTCGCGCCCTCCGAAAATCCAAGGTATGCCCCCTTTGAGAGGACCCAGTCCGCCCCTGGTCGGCCAAGTTGGTGACCTATCTTAGCAAATTTCCTTTTTCACCCATACCATGCATACGGACGTACAGTTACCATTTACCAACCTGTATTTTATTTGCATGAGTGTTTGCACACTATTAGACTACCCTGTAATTGGTACCCTTAATGTAGACACACATGTTCCATTCTCCCAAATACACCTTAAAATGATCTGATGACAAATTAACTGTCATTATGCGTTGCTGACATATGATTTTTTCCATGTTTTTACAACGAAAATGAAATGCCGGAAGTGACGTCATCAAATTTTGACCCTTAATATCTCTGTAACGAAGTCATACTTTGGAAAAGTTCAAACGGTTTGGACATTATAGTGACGTCATTTACTACACCACTTCGTTTGTTGGTTGAGTTTAGGTTCACCCTGTATGTATATAATGAATGCTGGAGAATGGTCATTACTAAATAAATTCCTTTGTGTAAAACATCTTTTCTGTTTTTCTGTTCACATTTTTGTCATAATGCATAACTGAAGAGCATGTTTTTTACAGGACTCATATAAACAACAATATGTGGAACCAGTGATACGTCCAGTAGGCTCGGAAAATCTGCCGAAACAACATACTTACTTTTATAATAAGAAAATAAAATACGCATGGGACCCCCAGCGAGGCAACTTCTCGAAAATCGAGTAAGTATTTTCGTAAGTTATTTCTTCTACAGAGATATGTGTGGAAAGCTCTTACTTAAAGTATTTTGAATTATGTACAATCTATTGAAAAAACAAAATGTCTCACTTATAGAAAATAGAGCGGCAGCTGCGAAATTCACTATGCATATGCTATTCAGGGAGATATGTACATTAATAAAATTTCAACACTAATGAGTTCACGAGCTGGTCTGCCACTGATAAGAAAGGCACATTCTAAAACACATAGGTATACAAAAAGCGTTATTTGCGCACAACGGACAAATTTGACTGGTTTTGCTACTTTATAACGTTCAATACTCGTTGGCATTGGGAGTAATTGAGTTTGGGACAGGTCGCATCGGCATTACGAGTAACTGTTTCAGTTTGAGAGAGGTCGCATCGACATTACGAGTAATTGTTTCAGTTTGAAAGAGGTCGCATCGGCATTATGAGTAATTGCTTCAGTTTGAGAGAGGTCGCATCGGCAGACTTAAGAGATGCCGGTTGGTTATGCAAACATTTCAACTGCCATCTTAGTCGAAGTTAGAGATATTGGGATTGGTTAGACGATATCAGCACCAGTGGATCCAAGCGGTCATAGATAACCTTGGAAAAGTTTTAGACGTCCCGTGCAAACAAGTGCTCGAGCGAATCGTGTGATCCGGAGAGAAGTCGTAACTAGACCTACCTTTACGCGTCATTTGGCCTCAAGGGACAACATTTGGCAACGATTGGCAGGCGCTCGTGTTGTTTTTGGCGTCTCTTACGACGTCTACCACTAACCACATAACATATAGGCAGCACTATACAAGAAAATTGGACATTGAACTACACAGATTAAATTGATAAGCAAAAGCCAAAATCATAAGCGTAGTACTGTCTGATGTGGTGTCGAGTTCAAGAATACTGGACGATATTTAATTGGTCGTATTGCATTCAGTGATGAATCACGCTTCTGCATGCAGGCAGGGGTGGCTTAAGGGGGCTTCTTACGGGCGACCCGGGGCCCCGTTTGGATGGGGGAGCCAAACTGAAGTCAAGTTTAAATTTTTTTAACTAATCCAATAGTAAAAAATCTCTTTAAAAAGAGATACGTTTAAAGAATTTTTTAGAGACATTTTTAGAGAAATTTTTAGAGACATCTTTAGAGAAATTTTTAGAGACATCTTTAGAGAAATTCTTTCAGAGAGTTCTGGTTACTTTTATAGGATATATGGCTGACTGTGCATCTATGAAAATATTCTGTTTCGTCGGAGGGGGCGCCAAAAAGCAATCTGTGCCAGGCCGCCCGGGTTCAAAATCAACCTCGAGCCGCCCCTGTCTGCAGATAATCACTGTATCTTTTTACGAAACAGGCGTGGTCAGTGTTCTAATCCAGCTGCAAGTGTTGAGTGGCATAAAGCAATCGTACACGCAGTTGAGAGCCATGACTGTCTAGGGAGCCATTTGCGTTTGCAGTTTCTCTCTCCTAGTTTTGCAGCGAGGTATTTTGACAGAAAGCAAATACGTTGATAATATCCTACAGCCTAAATTCTATTGCATATGCTATTATGCTTTCCAAGAGCTCTTTACCAACAGGATAATACCAGACTGCACATTGCGTGATTCCGTCAACAATGGTCAGCAACTTCGAGGTGTTCATACTCTTCGATGGCCAGTTAGATTTCTAGGCTATTTGCCTAGGAGTGGACTGGGTCGTCGGGACAGTGCGCCCTCATGGGCGATCGGACTCACACCTCCGAAAATCTAATGTATGCACCCTTTGAGAGGACCCAGTCCGCCCCTGTCGTTACCTAACTAAAATGTCTGAGATATGCTGGTTGGTGGGTGGAAAGGCAGTTGCAGTCATCACGGAATGTTAAATTATTATTATTATTACTGAACTGCACAAATAATTGCAGAAATTGTGGCAGAATCTGCTATAGGAAAACATCAGGTTGTTGTTTGACTTCATTAGTGTCTTGTTCATAGAGTCTTGTATTTTTGCATTTATATTTTGTTTTTATATTTTTTCTGGTTTAGAAATACGGAATGAATTACCAATTGAACTAGGAAACTCTAAATCCAAACAACAGTTTAAAACCAAATATTTAATAGAAAATCAAATTTAAAAGTCAACAAACTACGTTGCAAACATTATTAACCCAAAAAGTTTTTGACTTGTAATCTTTCATACAAATGATTGTACTAATATACAAGTATATCGTTTGCATGTAAATAAAAACTATTTCTATTGCAACCAGAAGAGGCTTTACAACCTATTAAAATGTAATTGCTATATTCCCACTATTCGGAAAAAAATTCCTTTGCTATAAAAGCATTTCTTTATACTTGCAAATTTTTTGGCCTTGATATTTTCAGAACAATTTCTTCCGAGTAAGTCTTTCTTTTGCAACAGAACGTACTAAAATGCAGTTATATTCTAAAAACATAACAATAGTAGTCTTTTATTTACTTCCAATGGCTATGAGTTACAGTTTGCACACAAGCATACAAATTTTGCAAACATATGTTACATAAATATGAAGCTGCATATTAATTAGCCTTTTGCACAATAATTGATCTAATTATCATAAAATAATTCTAACTGGATGGAGATGATACAAGTCAGAAAAACAGCATTTTACATTTTCAGCAAGAAATAAATATGATCAGTTAAAAACCCAAAGAGCATAAATAACAATTTATAGTATAGAATGTGCGTTTATTTTATTTTTTTTCACTCTTCATATAACCTTTAAAGGATAGTTTCAACGAGGTCTATACTTTGATATAATTTGAACTTCTTCAGTTCTTCCAGTTTCTGAAGTCTCGCTAGAGAAAATCCATCATACGTTGGGCGAGAGAGTGAACAAGAATAAAGGATATCACTGCAAAAGTAGAAAACCTGAAATGATAGTTGGTTGGGCGCATCACAAGGAGAAATAATAAACAATGGACAACTGAGATTCTCAACCGGATTCCAAAAGACCGTTAAAGATTTAGGAAGCGTCCTTAGGGTAGATGAGTTGATGAAATAAGAAAACAGGTTAGAATAGGATGTAAACGAATTGCTCAAGTACTCCAATAACTCTCCAAGTACACTCTATACAAGTATTTCATCCATTAATGGATAGATAATGGTTGAACGTAATGACGATGACTGTATGTAGGTATTCATTTTTACTAAAGTATCAAGGAGTGAACTTTAAATTAAAATTCATTTTAATTGCATTTATGTGCTCCTGGAATTATACGTTCGAAAAATCTCATCTGTGGAAGTAATACTCAATTTTGTTTTATTAATTTAAACTTAAAAACGTTGATGATTTATACTACACATATTTTTTTACGTAAAGGAAAAAAAGATAATTTTCGTGCACTAAAATTATATTTCTTTAATAATACATATCCTGGTTCTTTAATACTTTTTCGGAACATGATTTTAAATGTGTTATGAAATTCTTTGTCCTTTTTTAATTACTGCAAATGTCTTCAATATTTTTAGAGGACTAGAAGTCTGTAGTTGTGCCCATTTCTATACCATGTCACAAGGTTTGCATACAACAGACGCTGCATTTCGGTTGCAATTTTATGGACAAAATACAATACGTGTAGAGGTTTTGCCTATTTTAAATCTGATTGGGCGTGAGGTAAGCTTAAATATATAATACTTGTATATTTTCTTCTGATAAAATTGGTGTTCCTGTTATGAGTTGAACTTAGATGTTGGATAGAAAAATGGACGTAGCCCTAAAAAAATTATCTAATTTTGCTCATGATAGATTTTTAAGGTGTGTTGATATTTTTGCCATAGGTTGTAGACGTTTGTAACATCGATTGATGCTTTTAAATCTATTTCAGCTTCGAAGTCCATTCTACATATATCAAATGTTCATTGTGGCGGTATGGCTCATACAGCTTTATTATCAGTTCGCCGTGTGCATTTTGCTACTATCTACGATTTCTAGGCGCGACTGTTTGGGGAAACGAGAAAAGGCATGAAAAGACACACATTTTCGATAAAAAACACTATGTTCATCTATGTGCTTGGATACTCATATAAATGTCTTTAGTCTTATGCAGGCCTTATTCTAAGCAAATTTTCCAATTGCACACTTTCAATCCAGTTTTGTTTATGGAGCGGGGAGGACTTCAAAAATAAAACTAAATTACTAACTACTTTCCTCAAAGGCAGTTATTGCTACTAGTTTACTACTTTTCTAAAAAAAAGTAATTATAACTTTAAACTTACTTGTTTTTTCCAGGGGTGTCACCCCCGAAATTTTAGTTCAAAAATATACTCATATTTGATGCATTTTAGAGAAAAAAGTAGTTAACTATTCCGTTTTAGTAGTTTCAGTTAACCACAGTATAGTTAACTACTCCCCATCACCACATATATTTGCTTACAACTTAAAATAACTACACAAAGCTGCAATTTCGGTTTTTAAGAATATTTTAAGCAAATATGTACCAGCAGGGCCGGAGTGTGACATTCGGCCGCCCGTGTGCAAGAACAAGATGCCCCCACACAACTTTTCTTCCAATTCAAGATTCTTTTGTTTTCGCTCATATGTTACTTCATATTAGTAATAAAAAAATGCCCTTTTACACCGACGTCGTAACCGGGATTTCCTTTCTAGAGGGCTTATTTTTTTTTTTCGGATGTACTACTAATTCTTTTTGTAGATGGACTAGAAAATAATAAACTAATTTCGAGAGGGTAGGGAGACTGATTCTTAAGATCGCTCCTGCATATACCTATGCCCTCCACCAATACGCATACTTACGTCGTGTACCGCACAATGTTCTTTCAAAGAAAGGAACGCACTCTTTAGATCTGAAAAAAATATATAGAGATGCAAAATATTACTTCAGACCTTAAGCTAACCAGTGGCATAACCATGGGTTTGCGAGAATTTGACCATCTAATACGGCCACATCATCGGCTATGATCAGCATTACTCTAATTAAACCATGGGTTTGTTGATCGTTCCCACTTCTTCATGTGGACCTCGGAAATAAAAGGGAAAAAAAAAACACATTTCCTCATAATGTTTGGGTGGGGTAAAAAATATCCCTCACGTTAAACTACGCTGGCAACATGGTTAACCCAAAAACCGCTACATATTTCTGTACTTATGAGTTGCACATGAAAACACACACACACACACACACACACACACACACACACACACACACACACACACACACACACACACACACACATGCATATATACATAATGTGTGTGTTAAAATGACATATAGTGGAATACGTATATCAAGGTGTTTAATAAATTTATTTAGCAGTCTAGTAGTATAAGAACACACTCATACTTTAGAAACATACACATCTGGAGACTGCGAAAATTTGCCATTACGTAAATTCGTTAAATATGAAAACAATGTATCTATAGGAATGTGAAAAAAGGCTATATATAGATAAAAATATACAGACAAAATATGCGGCTCACTATTATTTCCTGTAGAAAATTCTCCAATTTTCACATAAAATGTACACGTCTGGCCTTTAATTCGGAATTTTTTTAACTAATTAATGAATATCTAATTTATCAGCTATCTCATGTTCAAATGAAATGGTTGCTAAATTACCAAGTCTTTTTTAGGACATCGTTATTCTGATTTTTTATAATTTTTAATCTAGAAAATGACCTCTCACCTCCAGCAAATGATGCTGGTAAAGTCAACAAAATTCTCAATGCTATGAACATATTTGGGAATACATTATGCAAGTAATTTATTAATAAATAGTTTAAAATTTCGAACGGAGTCATATTGGAAGGCAACATATCTTTTAACATACCCGTTTCGTTCATCAAATCAATTGCATCAATATCGCTTTCGGTTTTCTCTTTATTAGAAAGTTTTGTTTGTGGGTTCTCACAACATTTTACTTTTTCCGGTCTGCTAAAGTCTTTTAGATACGAAATTTGTGTAAAAATCGAATAATTCATTGTTCCTGAAGAATTTCAAACCTTTCACTTAATGATTGAAGAGTTGTGTCTAAAATGGAAAAATAAAAATTTGTTCTGAAATTTTTAAGCGGAATTTGAATGGGTTCATCGGCATGCTCATAATCAAATTGTTTACTTTTTTCTTAAACGAACATTATATCTGGAAAATTTGTTTCTACTTCAATATTCAGAGCTCAAAAAAAGTTGATAAAAATTGTTGCTTAATTTAATTATTATTTATTCGTGAGCTTGAGTTTTACCGAGCAAAATATCTAAGATCGTGTTTTGTCGGTATCTACAGCTTTCTAAGGAATCCTAACCCGTCTTCCCTAAAGGAATCAAACCCAGAATCACAGTGGGTAAAAAAACGCCATATGTTTTACTGTATAATTGGTTTTGCGGTTATTTTGTGTTAATTCAGAGACCGTATCAAAAAATCAAAGTTTGAACAAATAATTAAAGTTTTCTATTACAAAATTAGTTTTAAAAACTTTCCAGAACAAAAGAAATGCTTAAACGAAGACCAATAATTTCCAGACTGACTGGCGACTAACTAATTAAAATTTACGACCATGTCTGCATGAAATACTATCGTCAACCATGGCTCAGTACTTTCTAATCAATGGTTTTCCGACACTGTTACTTCACAGAAAGCATAAAACCTCAGAACATCTCTAACATACAGGGTCAAATAAAAGAGTATAAATTTTAAAAATTCATTGAAAAAAAAAATCATCACTTTAAAGTGCGGTTTGCGCAACAAATTTTATCTTGATGTGTTTTTTTAGCACAATGACAATTTAGTTCAAAGGTTACCAATAGATGGCGCTGGCATTAACGTATCCGCTAAAAGTAGGCAAATAAAGCTATTGTAACAGGAGCTAAGTACTCTGTGGGTTTTTCATTTGATTCATTAATAAACTATGTATAAAGAATAAGTTCCTGCAGAAATGTTTACTTTATCAAAGCAAGCTTTGTTAGTGAAATTGTACCACACAGTATCCATTTACTTGGTTTAAAAT
>QLNU02015360.1:230466297-230477594 GCA_006491805.2 Dysdera silvatica
GCTCACAGTTGAATTTTCTTATGTCTTCTTTCATGCTTTTGCGCAGAGTTTTACAAAGTTCTATGTACTCAATCCTGGAACTGGTATTTCGATTGTCCACCTTCATATCTCTTCGCCTTTTCATGAGCTGTTTCGTCTTCTCAGATAATTTGCTATTGTGCTTTTTACAGGTTACACCACCAATTTCCCCAGCAGTTTCAACTATTGTCTTAACAATGTTTTCATTTGCTTCTGAGATATCACTTTCATCAATAAGTCCTTCCAGTGCAGAAAAGCGATTTTTTAATTCCAACTTGAATGCCTCGGTATTTTCTTTTAATTTCTTTAAATCCACCCTCTTACTTACTTGTTTCCTAATGAGCTTCTGTCGTTCTAATTTAGTATTTAAGTGCACTTTACATCTCACCATTCGATGATCACTTCCAGTATTAAATCTGTTCAGTACACTGCAATCTTCAATAATTGATTTCTTGTTTGCCAGGATATAGTCAATTTCACTAGTTCCCCCATTTGGGTGTTTCCATGTCCATTTTCTTTGCGGTTTCTTCTTAAAAAATGAATTCATGATGCTAAGGTTTTCAGCTTCTGCAAATTCGATGAGTTGATCGCCACGTTCATTCCTTTCCCCATATCCGTATTTACCAACCGATGTCTCTCCTTGTTCCTGTTGTCCAATTCTTGCATTGAAATCCCCCATGATGAGCTTGATATGTTGTTTCCCTTTGGTGTGTAACTCTTTGATTTCTTCATAAAATTCTTCAACCTCTTCGTCGGTATGGCTTGATGTTGGTGCATATACCTGTACTATCTGAAGTTGGTATCGCTGGGTTAGTTGAACAACGAGCCTCGCTGCTCGATCTGACGTGCTTTCGACTTCAAGAAGGTAGTCTTTAATTCTTTTGTTGATTAAGAAGCCAACACCACTTGTTCTTCCAGTTTCCGTTCCTCTATAATAAAACAAATGTCCGCTTTTAAGTTCCACCAACTCTTCACCTTTTCTTCTAACTTCACTGAGTCCTACAATGTCCCATTTGATCTTGTCAAGTTCTTCTTCCAATTCCTGAAGTTTTGCTTCAGAAGCAAGGGATCGTCCATTATACGTTGCCAAGGTCAATAACAAACGGCAGCCTGGGCCATTCCAGTGATTCTTAGCACCCCCTGCTTTCATGCCACGCTGACCGCTGCCTTGATCAGGAGCACTCCAGCACCTGGAGACTAGGGGCCATGGTTTTTGGTGTATTAGCATATTGGAGGAATTAGCCATCATTTCACCACGCTGGCTAGACGGGTTGGTGAATTAGCCCTCCCCTTCCGCCTTTCTATCCGTGCAGCAAATATTAATTTGCCACATAAATAGAAAGCTCAGCCTGCACCACTTGAAGGCGGGGTAGGACACTAGGTTACTGGCCTGGCCGGTTCCACACATCGTCACATACGTTCAGCGTGTGGGTCTCCTTCCAGTTAGATACCAGCAACCCTTTTGCAGGCCATATATATATATATATGTGTGTGTGTGTGTGTGTGTGTGTGTGTGTGTGTGTGTGTGTGTGTGTGCGTGTGTGCGTGACGTTATCAAACTTGGCAAAGGGGTGAGGCAGGGAGATACCATTTCTCCAAAACTTTTTACTTCTGCTTTACAGATGATTTTTCAGCTGATAAATTGGAATAACAAGGGAATAAAAATAAATGGTGAATATTTAAATCATTTGCGGTTTGCTGATGACATTGTTATTTTTTCAACGAACCCATTAGAACTCCAAGACATGGTACAGGAGCTCTCAACTAGAAGTAAAGAAGTTGGACTCAAGATGAACCTACAAAAAACTAAGATCATGTTCAATAATTTCGTAGAGGAAACAAAAATACAAGTTGACAACATTGAGCTAGAAATTGCTGATTCATATATTTACCTTGGCCAGCTGATTTCAATGGATGGCAACATTATGAAAGAACTCAACAGACGTATTAAACTTGGCTGGAGTGCATTTGGAAGAAACAGTTTTATCCTGAAGGGGAAATTGCCTTTGTGTCTAAAAAGAAAGGTCTTCAACCAGTGTGTATTGCCAGTCCTCTCTTATGGATCAGAGACATGGAGTCTAACAGTTGGAGCAATACGAAAGTTACAGACAACGCAAAGGAGCATGGAGAGCATGGAGTTAAATTCGTTATTTTTTCAACGGACCCATTGGAACTCCAAGACATGGTACAAGAGCTCTCAACTAGAAGTGAAGAAGTTGGACTCAAGATGAACCTACAAAAAACTAAGATCATGTTCAATAATTTTGTAGAGGAAACAAAAATACAAGTTGACAACACTGAGCTAGAAATTGCTGATTCATATATTTACCTTGGCCAGCTGATTTCAATGGATGGCAACATTATGAAAGAACTCAACAGACGTATTAAACTTGGCTGGAGTGCATTTGGAAGAAACAGTTTTATCCTGAAGGGGAAATTGCCTTTATGTCTAAAAAGAAAAGTCTTCAACCAGTGTGTATTGCCAGTCCTCTCTTATGGATCAGAGACATGGAGTCTAACAGTTGGAGCAATACGAAAGTTACAGACAACGCAAAGGAGCATGGAGAGGTGCATGCTTGGAATAACTAGGAGAGATCGAAAAAGAAACACTTGGGTGAGAGAGCAAACTAGAGTAGAGGACATCATTGTTAAAGTAAAAGGGCTGAAATGGCGATGGGCTGGGCATATTGCAAGAAGAACTGATCAACGATGGACAACAGAAATTCTGAACTGGATTCCAAGAGACCACCGAAGACCTAGAAAACGTCCTCAAACTAGATGGGTGGATGAAATAAGAAAACAGGTTGGGGTGACGTGGAAGCGAATTGCTCAGGATAGACTTGTGTGGAAAGCATTTGGAGAGACCTTCATCCAGCAGTGGATAGATAATGGTTGAATATGATGATGATGATGATGATATATATGGGACTTTTTTATCCGTGGGGAGCCAAGATGAACAATTGGAGATTGCCCACTTTTAAAATCACGCTACGCCACATTATTTTATATGGTAAGGCGATTGCTTTATATGGCTACGAGACATTATTTTATGTGGTAAGGGACATTAACGAAAATCAGGAAAATAAAAACTTTCGTCAAATAATCATATTTCCTTGTTGCACTAAAATTTTTAAAAAGAGAATATTTTTTAATTATATATGAAAATAATTTCACATAATTCAGTGAAAATATTACAAAAAAACGATTATGGGCTTCACAAATAGCAATCTTTTCCATAACATGTTTAATAATTATTATTAATATTTCTAACCATAAGCCTGAAATTTTTGTGAGGATATTATTTTTGGGCTGCTGAATTTTTTGAGACTTGTTAACATATCTATTCCTTCAGTCAAGCTCAAACATAACATTTGCATAGATCAATGGTTCCAAAACTGGGGGTCGCGAACTGATTTCTTGGGAGTCGCCACAATTATTTTTAGTTGCAATTATTTTTATAAGGAATTTCATACCAAATGTTTCCAACGCTTTTATATTTCAACATGGCTAATTGCAATATTCTACTAATCGTTGTTAACTTTATATTCATAATATTCACTGAAAAGACAAATTATTATACACACTCGTTCAATACTACGTTGCTCCACCTTCTGCGTGAATAACATCAGTGATACGCTTGGGAAGGGATCTGATGAGGTGCTGAAAGCGAGATGGTGGTATTGTCGCCTAGAAATCCTTCGATTTCCGTTTTAAATCAGTCACGGAGCATGGTGGTGAGTCCAACGCGTGAAGAGACCGCTGCAGCTCATCCCATAGGTGCTCCATAGGATTCATATCTGGAGACCTTGGAGTCCAGGCGAATATTTCAAACTCACTGTTACGCTCGTAGAACCACTCTCGTTCAACGTTTGACCGATGGGGTGGCGTATTATCCGCTTGAAAGAGCGCATCGTTATCTAATAACAACATGTGCAGAAAAGGATGAGGATGATCAGCCAGCAGTTCAACGTAGCCTGAGTCTCTATGGTTTCATCCAGCGTAATGAGAAGACCCAGTGAGGACAATATAAAGATGCCCTCGATAATTACACCACCGCCACCGGCCTGTACAACGCCTGCATGACACGAGAGATGTTCTTCGTGAGGTTGATGCTACATACGGGCTCTGCCATCTGCATGTTGCAGCTGAAATCGTGGTTCATAGGAACGGACGACACGTTTCCAGTTGTTCACTGTTCACAGTGGCTGTGCGTTTTGGCAAATTGCAGCCGCAGCAATTTATGTCTTGCTGTTAGGAGTGGAACACGAGATGGTTGTTGGCTGGTATAGCCGAGTTGCGCCAGTCGCTGATGAACAGTGGTTGTGCGAATACTGGACAAAACACCTGCATTAAAATCTAGAATAATCTGACTTAAGGTTGCTTTTCTACCCGTGGATACGATACAACTGAGTCTTTGAGCACCCCGCTTATCGATCGATGGTGTAACGGCCACATTTTGCACGATTTGCACCGGTTTTTTCGCTTTTGAGGTACTGTTAGTATGTCAGTGTCATAGTACTGCGCCATATGTCCAGAAGTTCGACGGTGTGACTTACATCCTTACATGGTCGCATCATAAGTGTGTATAATAATTTGCCTTTTTAGAGTACATTAATATATATTATTACATAATTTATAAATTAATATAATTTTGTATTTAATGTGTTTTCTTTACTCTGTTAAAAATGCCTTTATTATGCAAATGAGGCAGATGCAGCCAGAAGGGGACCTCAAACTGTTTGGTTACAATCGAAGGGCGTCGCGGATTACTTAGCTACTAAAAGGGGAGCAACTTGAAGAAGGTTGGGAAACACTATAGATATTTAAACGCTATAGCCAGGAACATTGACAGCTGTTACGTAAAGTGTTGTGGAAAGGATCAACATTTGAGAAACTCAAATAATGGACATTTGCATGAAATTATTTTTCGTATATAATTAAAAACCTACGTTTAATAATAAATTTTATTTTAAAAAAATAATACGAAATAATATTCAAAAATTTATTAAGTTTTTCATCTCTTCGTGGCTAATATCCAGCCTTGTATTTTAATATTTGTAAGCAAATAATGTAAGAAAATAACTGATATATTTGATAAATAATTTAAGGACAGTGTTGTGGAATTTATTTATATAACTATAAAAAAGTGATAAAGGATTTAACTTTTTTATTTCAATTAAAACTCGAAAATGATTAACTGATTAATTCTGATGAAGCTGATAAATTATGACAAATGCATTTATGAAATGCCAGAAAATGAATAAGTTCATTGCCCGAATATTTATAGTATTCATTATAGCATTCTTTTGTCAATTTCCATTAAAAAAGAGAGATTATTTTCATTTGATAAAGTATTCATTTTCTACTTACTATGAGGAGTACTTTGTTGGCTTCACCGAGAGAACATCTAGTATGTGTAAGACACATTTTTATACTCCTGCGCCAGGACAATAAAATCAAAAGCAAGCCACATGTAGAAATGACGGCGACCACAGTGAAGAAAGTTTTAATACACGAGCGACGATATCCGAAAATGACCTAATCCAGAAGACACAAAGAAACATTATCTATAGATGAACAAAAATCTCTATAGATGCTATAGATAACTATCGTTTCCAAAGCAATTTGCAATAGTAATTAATTTTTTTTATGGTACCGATTTTTTTTACAGCCATTCTGGTACCGTAGTATCTGTGGGATATAACTGACAAATCTTAGTCCAAACTTAATTTCAATTGGACTTCCACGTTTATAAAGGGACCCCAGTGGCGTAGGCAGAAAGTTCATAAGGGGGTTATAGGCTTAATGGGAGGGGTTACAGAGCTACAACTCATATATTCCTATGTTAAATATACAAAATTTCAATGTAATGGGAGGTTACAACCCCCAAAACAGCCCTCTGATTACACCTATGCGGTACCCTATTTTTTGTACAATGATAAGCCATCAATCTCATTTTAAATGGCTGTATGAAGTATCTAAGGGCAAAACTGGAAATTAATAACTAAATAACTAAAGTCTGAATACAGTTCATAGATATATATGTGCAAAAACAGTGCACCTGTTTGTGAAAATAAAAAAGAACATACATTAAAAATCTAAATCCAACTAAAACGATGTTTTTCAAATTGAAAGAATTATTGAAAACCGAAAAATATTCTGTGATGGAAGAGACGCATCTAATGTTTCAGAGAAAAGTGTCTCGCAAAATATTGTATCATATGTCGCCGACTGATGTCAAAACAGGATATGGGATATTAAAATAAGGAATATGTCATATACGCACGCGCTTGCACTCACAAGTCGAGACATTTTTTCAATTTGCAATAGATTAAACCAGGAAGTGACAGTGAAATTCGATGTGTCAATTTCAAAAACGAATTCAAGTCAGACAAACTGACTTATAATAGCATGAAATGAAGTTAAGAAAACTTCCCTATTATTATTCAACAGCCAATAAAGCGAAATTTCCATCATAATTTCGTCTAACATTTCGAAGCTTGGATATATAGCACTGAAAAACAGGGATTAATAAAGGCCCTGAACTTCATTTTAATGGTAAGTGTTAATGCATTTATATTATAGTATAACAAATTAAATATTTTCATGATGCCAGCAAGAACAAAATGATATTTAACGCTCCCTCAAAGAAAAAAGCTTGGTTCGATAGAAATATTACTTCCATTTCGATTAATCCTGACCAAATAGGCATATTCAATTAAAGAACAAAAGAAAAGGTGTGTAACCGTTTGGACAGATTTTACATGGTCTGCCCTGGGACCTCCTTGTGACTCTTTAGACTTCCGCCATCAGCTTAAGCTATGTGACGTCCCTTTCAAAATTAACCTCTTTTCGTTACGTGTGTTTTTTCCCAACTTGAATGCCATCTTTTAACACCATAACACTCCACTCGATCTGTCCCCATAAGCAACTAATTAACTTCAGCAGCATGCCAGCGACTTTTCCACGTACGAATGGCCCCCTCACTCACCGGATATCAACCCTATAGATAATCTATGGGACGGGACTATTTCCTGATCAAAAATAGCTTCTGCGCCTCTGCCTGCTCTTATGCCAAGAGCTCTTGGATTTTGAGGGCATAGTTTGTTTGTTTGTGGTTTTACAGCTCAAGGACTATAATGGTCATGCTACGCCGGAACCTACTGTTTTCCGAGGAATCCGAACCTTTTAAGGTCTAGGGAACCAAACCCAGACTACAGTGAGCAGTGCAATCTTTATGAGATCTCTGACTAAGCGTTCTTTGCACTGTTGGGAGTCAAACCCGAGTTAACGGCGCACTAGGCGAACGTGTTACCACACTACGCCACCGCAGGGCAGCGATACCTTTGTTTTCAGAACCTCATGAGGTCCTTACCATAGTGTTTATCTGCTATTCTACGTGAAAAGAGCAGCGGAATACGCTATTAATAAAATGTGCATAACAATATGCCCTTGCAGAATATATATCGTTATACAGGCTTTGATTGTGAGTCAGGAACTAATGTTATATCATGCATTAAGCGTTACACATCAGGTATTTACAAATTATGCGCTTAAGGAATTAGAAACTTGCACAAATTTGAAGGTTGTTTCGTATAATATACAGGGTGATTCTTAAATATATGTCACAACTTCTGGAGCAGATAAGTGGCGCCATGAGGATCTGAAAGCGGAAGAATTTTTGGGGTCTGACACAACGTTGGGGAGATATGGGCCCTCAAAAATTTATGACGTCACTTCCGGGAGTGTCATTTCACGCACTTACAGGGCTTTGCAAAAGTTGATAAGTACATTTTGTCACTGGATATCAGAGAACTCCCCGTACCAAGTTTCGTCAATGTACAAAGCTCCGGTAAACAGGAAACGAATAAAAAGTAAAATTTGCATCATGATACATTAATTTCTGAACACCTTATACGTGTGCCACGAAATTTAGTCACAATGAATACTTGACAAGTACCTATCAAAAAATGGTATTTGACTTCACGAATTATGAAGCCACCGTAGGAAAATGGACTTTTTTTTATATGAGTGTTGACGTGACAGTTTTTTCTGTTATTTATTTTATCCAGTTCCATAAATTATGTGGGGAAAAGTGTGATAAAAATGAATAAAATTACGAAAGTGTGCTATTTATTACAATGCCATTACAATTACATAAGAGTAATTAATGAAATACTGTAATTAAGACGTTAATTAATACGTTAATAATTAAGTATCAGTAATACGCTAATACTTTTGATTAATTAATGTAATGGTTATGTCACTTTCCAGCAATGCGGAGTAAAAAGAAATGTGTAGTTTTTTTTCATTTTTTTTTCGCATCAAAATTTAAGAACAGGAACCGAACCATAATTTTTGGGTAAAGTTTCTAATGTGAAATTGCGCGAAAAATTTTCACAATTTATTAACGTACATGTCGACTTTTAGTTTCACAGAAAGGTTTGTGTTACAAAAATATTCTACAACTAACATGTACATAATGCCACAGTTCAAAATAGGTGCTCAAAACTGCGACCACCAACAGCAATACACAACTCACAGCGGCGTTTCATAGAGCGGCGTATATTAGGAAGTAGTAACCCCTGATTGTCACGTACCTCTCCAGCAGCAACTGATAGTCTGGCCACAAGATCCTCCTCGGACTCAATTTCAGTTTCGTACACCAAACTCTTCATGTGGCCCCACAGAAAGTAATCTAAACATGTTAGATCTGGTGAACGTGGTGCCCAGGCAACACGTCCACCACGTCCGATCCAACGGTGGCCGTAAGCTGCGTCTAGGTGGTTTCTTACGCTAATGCTGAAGTGAGGAGGGGCGCCGTCCTGGAACCACATTTCGGAACGCACAACTGCAGGAACATCAGATAAAGTTCCGGCAATACATCTCGTACGAAGATGTTCTATGTGTCACCGTTCAAACGTCTGGGGAGAATGTAATGGTCCTATTAAATGGTCATGCACAATGCCAGCCCACACATTTATGGAAAATCTATCTTGGTGGGCACGTTGTTTCGTTGCATATGGATTTTCATTCGACCAAATATGACAATTATGAATATTAAACATACCCGAACGTATAAACGTCGATTCATCAGTGAATAAAATTTGCGCAGAGAACTCGAGAGTTGCTGCCGTCTGCTGCAGGTACCACTGCGCAAAAATAACACGCAGACGGTAATCTTCAGATTTCAAGGCTTGTACCTTCTGCAAATAATATGGATGCATTTGCTTTTCAAGTTGCTTTGTAAAGTTCTCTTTGTAAAGTTTATTTGCTTTTCAAGAAGCTTTGTAAAGTTCTCCAAACGATACATCGGCTAACACCCACCAAATGTGCAATAGCTCTTTTGTTTGTTAAGGAATTCTCCTCAAAGCAAGTTAATAGAGCTTCTTCTACAGCATAATTTCTGCGAAATCTTCCCCTGCCTGCGTCACTTCTACTGGAAAAAAAACGATCCACTCTCAGACAATTGCCTGTGAATACGCTGAAATGTACGTCGATCAGGCAGCTGTCTATCAGGGTATCGATCGCCGTACAGTCTTTGAACTACTGTGCTGAAGCCGTCTACAGTTCCATACGTGAGATGCATATCGGCGTACTCGACATTTGTAAAATGATGCATACCTTACGGGAATCGTGCGGCGAATGATGAATTACAGCCGGGAAAAACTACTTTTACTTGCTATAGTTATGAGCGCCCTCTATCACCTGAATGCTATATTTCCCTACAAAATGAAATGCGGTCCTGTAAGTGCGTTGACATTTGAACGTGATACTGCATTTTAGAATTACCACGTACTCATTTCTGTGGTTAAAGAACTTCAAGCAGTTATTTCAGAAACATTTCTCTGTAATGTAATTTTATTTCTGTGACGTCAACACTTATACAAAAAAAAGTCCATTTTCCTACGGTGGCCTCATGATTCGTAAAGTAAAATACCATTTTTAGATAGGTACTCGCCAAGTATTAATTGTGACTATAAATAAATTTCATATAAATATATGTGATTATAAATAAATTTCATGGCACATGTACAGTGTATTCAGAAATTAATACATCATAATGCAAGTTTTACTTTTTATTCGTTTCCTGTCTATCGGAGCTTTGTGCATTGACGAAACTTGGCACGGGGAATTCTCTGATACCCCGTGACAAAATGCACTCGTCAACTTTTGCAACATAGCCATATAAGTGCGTGAAATGGCACTCCCGGAAGTGACGTCATAAATTTTTGTTGTCCGATATCTCCCAAACGATCTGTCAGACCCCAAAACTTTTTCCACTTTCAGACTCCTCATGGCGCCACCTATCTGCTCCAGAAGTTGTGACATACATTTAAGAGTCACCCTGTATAATGTAACATAAAAGTGTACAACGAAATCTGTTTATACGATATTTCCTATGTGTCCTGATAGATATTAAATGCATCATATTCGACTTTGTCTATAACAAGGTTTTTCTAGGTCCTCAGTATTGTTATATACCGATTTCACTAGCGGTGTAGTTCTAAAAAAAAAGCAACTAGCTCTTCTAAATCAGGGGTGGGTCCATTGGGAATCAGGAACCCACAACCAGTCAATAGCCCATTAATCTGATAGGGACAGAAACTATCATCATGTATGGGTTGTTGAGTTGAGCATTGCAAGACTCCCCAAATGCCCCCTCTGGAGCTGATGCCGCCTACAACGTATGTTTCGGGGATGTAAGCGTAAAATAATAATCATGGATCATAGGCACGCAGAAAGTTCATGAGGGGGTTATAGGCTCGATTAGGGGTGGATACAGAGTTAAGAACTATATATTCCTATGTTAAATATACAAAATTATTTGTGGGGGTTACAACCCCCATTAACACCCCACTGCATACGCCAATAAATGTCATACAAACGTATGTGCTCAAGTCAAACTAATCTGAAATGCACCTCTGAAGTGAGCTAATAAAATAAAGAAAACAATTTAAAAAGATAACCAAAAGTTTGCCTTTTCGCCCTTGTCGCCTTTGTTTTGTTAACCAACACATTGTGGCTTTTTCTACTTTCGGAACGCAGTTTATGACACGTGTTCCAAGCTGTAATTTCGTTTAAATTCCCACGATTCTTAGTTGATTTATTCAAAATTTTAGGGTCATTGCTCTAAAACACAATTTTCTTAATAGAATTGTCGAATCCACATATTTTTTATTTACAACTTGAACAGAATTTTGTTTGTAAAATGTATGATTTCCTAAAATTTTCCTTAGCGCCGCTAGGCTGCGCTAGGCCTCGACTACTCCCCTGGA
>QLNU02015360.1:230481607-230493286 GCA_006491805.2 Dysdera silvatica
TGCCAGAAATGACCACCAAAGTGGTCCAGCTATCAAAAGAGATGACACTCCAGACCATAACGCTCTGTTGTGGGCATGTGTGGCTTACGATAGTAAGGGCAGGATCCCCACGCTGCCCTGGACGTCTCCAGACACGCCTGCAGTTTTTGTCAGGACACAATTGGAAATGGGACTCATCACTAAGGACTATACATCTCCCGTCAGCTCAGTTCCAAGTTGATCGAGTCCGGCACCACTGTTATTGGACTTGATGGTGTAAAGGTTGAGAGATAAGCAGTGTAACGGTCGGCATGAGCATAAATTCTGCTTTCTCAGTCTGTAAAGGGTCGTATTGGACACGTGTGTGGGCTACATGTTGGATAGTTGATAACGATGAATCCAGTTCTGTGACCTCTGCTCTGACAATCGCTCTGTCTTCTCATTCTGTTGTGTCCTTAGGTCGACCGCTGCCATCTGCCGTTGTTGACCTACTCTTGCCAGCACCGTCCAATTGTCATATCGCTTCGACCCACATGTCCAGTGATTCTTCTATTCGTCCAACCTGCCTCTTTCAATCCGATATCACGACCTCTTTCAAACTCTGACATATGTTCATAATGAGCATGAATCTTTTTGCAAGGCATTGTTACAGTCGACATAAGATATTCGCAGTCAAAATGCAACAGAAATTTTGACCACATATTGAGAATCGCTCCTTATATACACCTGCTGTATGAGCAGTTCCGATGCTCTGGAGTTTCCGCTATTCATTCACTGGACACCAAATTTTAATCATTTGCATGTTCGGTCAAAATGTCTTTGCATACGAAATTTCATTACAATCAGACAACACCTTCTTGGTGCGTCGATTTTTTTTGTTATATAGTGTTAATCGGAAAAACATTTTTGTATGAATTTAATTACAAATTATGCCATTTGTGTCCGTTACACATGTTTGAAAGTCATAAAAAAAATAAAATTACAATATCAACCTTCTTTTCTCCATTCGTGCCATAACGCTTAATGCGTCATCTTCTTTAAAAGATATAATATATGGACATCAGTGCTAAGCCAGTTAATCGTTCATTACCCATCCTGTTCCTTAAGATTTTATTCTCTTGAGGGCTGAGAATGATCTCTCCACTTCGCATGTAAAGACTGGTAAGAATTCTGAGACACAGAGTAGATGTCAAAAATTTGGATAGAATTTCTTATCACAAGCATCTAATATAAGCATAATTTGAGATGGTAAGGCAGATTTGTTTCTAGAATTCCATTCCAAGTGTTGTTTCAGAAATCCTATGTTCATAGTAAACTTTCCGTCTTTTTGATCATTTCTACATTGTTCGGTGTATATTTTTCCGGAAACATCTCAATTGCAGATAAAAACTCTATTTTGACTGAATCTTTGTTCGAGACTCGCAATGAGTCCATCAACAGATGGTAAAAAAACTGAGCTTCTATAATACTCCTTAGGAGATTTATGTGGCAGTTGCACTGTTTTGCTTTTTCGTTTGTCTCGGGACATCAATATGAGTTTCGAAAACAGTTTTACCAACAGCTACAGCTTTCTGAAAGATCTTATGAAACTCATTCTTATCTTTATCGCCAGTGTGAAGATTCTTTAATATTTGCAGAATATCTTCACTGAACTTGCCGCAGAAGCTAGTTCATCATAGGCATAACGACGACATTTTTCTGTGGAGGGGAGCATGACCCCATAAAAGCTTATCGTTTTTTTAATCGATATTTCCAAACAACGCATTGATAATCCCTATTCCTAAAAAAACGTATCGATACACCTGCTGCTTCTAAACGTCCCTAAGTTCAAAGAATCAATTTTTAAGTACCTTTTTATTGAACTATACGAGGAAACACAGAACTTTCCCTTTTCGTAGTAGAGTTATGATTTATTCATTAACATACTAGCGTATGGCAGAAAATAATATTTGTATTAATTGATTAAATGTTCAGAAAGGAAAGAACGGTCATAGGCACATAGGTATAATTATGACAATTTTCTGGGGTGGGGAGCATGATTCTTTTTATATGAAAATAAGTTGTAAAAGCCTATTTTGTTTTAGCCTCTCATATAATTTCATTTCTAAGCATGGGCATAGGTGAAAGGGGATAGCCGATGTCCCCTCATAGAAACTCCCTGAAGTACGAGGCACAAAGTGACGCCAATCAGCTTCATCAAATATGTTTTATTTTGCATTAATTCCTTTTCACATGGTTTTACAAGCTTTTCTTGCACATTTCTTGATGCCGAACACTGTTTATAGGATATAAACTTCTCAGTAAAGCGAATATAAACAATAACTGTTCGTGTTTTCTAAGAGCCTCAGTTAATTTTATCCATTTGCAAAATCCACGATTTACAAACTTTTCATTTTGCTCACGTATGCCTCCTATCTAGAATTGCCTGCATATAACGCAATAGATTGTGTCTTCATTTATGTTATATTTAAGCAAGTTGTATGTGTATCATAATATTTAGCTGGAAAGGATCGCTATCTCTCAACTGACTCTTTGGATAATTGACTCAAGGCCGAGATGGATCATTCTTAAGAGTACCTAAATCTTGGAGTCATGTTCCTTCAGTGTCTTTAGTTTGGACATCATCACTCAAGCCATTAACAATCTCCCTTGAACCAATCTTTGATTTATAATTCACCTTTTTAAGAACTCTCTAGCATGACACTGATCTTTTACCTCCATTCGGACCACCAGGTCCTGGGTTCTATTCCCCCATGTAGGCGCAAGACACTTTTTTCCTTCAAATTTTATTGGTTTTCCAAGCAGTAAATTGCATTAAATAGATCGCATTATTCTGAATGTGATGTATATTTGTTCACATTTTAAGAATAGTATTTCATTTTTAAATCTATTTTAAGGGTAGCTGAAATTCACGACTTACTCTCTTGAAGTACTCATTCTTCCTTAGTATTTCAAGAAAAATGCTATCTCTCATCGATCTTGCATAAATTAAAGAACATTTTTATACAGCCTACACACCAGAAACGATCTCCCTTAAACCAATAGTTCATTTCTGATTCATCTTTTAAGAAATCTCTATAATTGCAGCGAACTTTAACCCCAAATGGACCACCAGGTCCAGGGTTATATTTCCGGTGTAGGCACATGCCACTTTTTTTTTTCAAATTTCATCCGTTTTCCAAACCGTAAATTGCATTAATTAGAGAGTATGTTTTTGAATACAATGCATATTTTTTTACATAAAATAAAATAGATTTCATTTCTAAATCCACTCTTATGAGTACGTGAAATTCAGAACTTCAGTTCTTATTCTCGCGCAATAATTTAAAGAAAAACGCTCACTCTCATCTACCAATGTTAAAAAATAAAGTGGGTCTATTTATTTTCAAACTTTGTGAAAATTAAATTCAAATTTTAAGCAGATAGATAACTATCCTAAATCTTGAAAAGGGGCTTTCTTAATAACCTTTCAAATCCATTTTTCTGTCGTATGATATTCCACGTAAAATCTTTTATGCCATATGCTATGCATAAATTAAAAAACATTCTTCTACAGCCTACGTACCAAAACAATCTCCCGTAAGTCAATATTTCATTTCTCATTCATTTTTTTTAACGAAATATCGAGCATTGCAGCAAAATTCAACTACATTCGGAGCACAAAGGCCCAGGTTTGAATCCCCTTGTACGCACAATTCACTTTTTTTTTCAAATTTCATTCATTTTTCAAGCCGTAAATTGCATTAAATAAGCCTACATCGTATTTTTCTGAATGCAATGCATATTTTTTCACATTTTTAAGAAGGACATTTCAATTTAAAATTCATTTTTAAGGGTATCTGAAATTCAAGACTTAATTACTTACCCTCCTTTAATAATTTAGAGAAAAAAGTTCCCTCTCATTAGTTAACGTTAATAAATAAAGCACTTTTTTCAAACATCGTGAACATTTAACTAAAATTTTAAACAGGACAACTACCTTAAATCTTGAAAAAAAGGCTTTCTTAATAACGTTTCAAATCCATTTTTCACTCGTAAGGAAGTTCACTTCAAACCTCTGCCTTTTATGTTAATCTTCAACTCTCTTCAATTTGCACCCCAGCAGCATTAATTTAACATTTTGATTAATATGCCAAACACAGATAGCATGTGTTCCACTAGTATCAGCCAAAATGCAGTTTTTTGGTCTAAGTTCCACAAATTTGGAAAATCCAATTTTAAGTTTTGGGTACTCATCTGTGAAGTGCTTAAATGCTTTATTTAGATTACTCAGTACTAGCCTTTTCTGTACATCTGTCTTCTCTCCATCAACCTTCATTGAGACAAAGTCTTTTTTTCCTGGCATTATCCTACTTATGTGATCATTGGTATAAAATGTTTGCATAAGGCTTACTGTTTCTTAACTCACTGTCTTCCCAGATTTCGGGTTGGGAAATGCTAGGATTCCTTTTTCTTTGACCAGTTGCTTAGCTTTCTTCGTGTAATAACTGTGGCTCCAA
This sequence comes from Dysdera silvatica, assembly GCA_006491805.2. Taxonomy (NCBI): domain Eukaryota; kingdom Metazoa; phylum Arthropoda; class Arachnida; order Araneae; family Dysderidae; genus Dysdera; species Dysdera silvatica. Next base: position 230,486,086 of record QLNU02015360.1, read on the forward strand.
ATTCTTTTTCTTTTTAGCACACCAGCTCTTAGGCAAAACAGTTAAAATTTGTGCTTATAAACTTCTGTTCTCAGTGCTCTTGAATTTTTCTTTTAGCTGAGAAATTATCTCCAATTCAGCTGAATGAGAAGGTAAATGACTCTCAGGAATAGTCATCACCTTTCGTTTTAAAGTTTTGCTTATTTTTTTTAGTTCAGTGCTTGGATATTATAGTGCAGCAAGTCTTTTCTTTTTTATTGGTGTTTCCTAAATATTTTTCAAGCTTTCATTTAAATGAGATATTGCTGTTTCTCCTTTATAATCGGAAGTATATGATGTCTGATCACCACATTTGGCAACTATCTCGTGTTTCTTAGCAGAAGTTACACTTGTGCCTGCTATAGCAACGGGAGATACAACCTCACTTTCTGAACTTTTCATTAACTGCAGCTTCTTCGGACATTTATCACAAATCATATTTCTCCCTCTCAAAATGGAATTTTTTTTTTTTACTATCCAAGGAAGAACATTCTTTAAATTGTTCTCACATTTGAATGATCTGGTTCACTGAATGGGTTGCAACACACACTGGCTATTCCAATTTCTTTCAGCTCAGAAGCATATATCTTTTTAATGATTTCTCTCCAAATCCCCAGAATAAAGCATATAACTGAAATGCTAAAAACTGAGTATCAAAATTTTCAGTGTACAAAATCTGAACTCTATTTTAACTGGGCTCTCAGCATTGTTTGCTCTTCTCCTTTCCCCTTAGCATTTAAGTGCCAAGACCTCCCTTCGTGAAATGTGACTATTGAATAACTTTAATGAACAAACCCCCATGGACAGCCATTTGTTAACTGAAGCTTTGATGTGAAACATCTATAGTTTATTTAGTTAAATTGTTAGTGAGTGGAAATAACAGATAATGTTCGGTACAGATTTGCCTTTCCCCTGTTCTCCAGAAAATTCTATTGAAATGTCCATCCTACTACATACCCCCCCTCCCCTCGGAGAATGTTCTACTTATGTGAAATGGGTCAATAAATAATATCTGTAAAAAATATGTAAAACTCTTTTTAACAAAACATGCTTAGGACTCCGATTGCAGCCAAATCTGTAATCTGCCAAGATCTGTTAAGTAATTTTATTTTTAAGAAATGTGCATGCAAAGTCATTTGATAATTTTGTTTTTGGCTAAACTGTTCTGTATGTAAATAAAATAGTGTATTCTTTTATTTGATCAAACCATTAAATCAATGCCTTTGTTTTTATTTTGCTTTATAATGAAATAACGTATATTTGTAGAAGTATTCATATATGATTTACACATTATTATGTCACAATTGATATTTCTTGTTTTTAAATGAACTGGTCAAACTGCATGTGAATTGTGACATTGCGGTTGTGTTTGGAACTATAATATGTTCTATTTTTTAAAATTAGCACAACAGTGAAAATGCTAAATCAAAATATTTAATTATGCGTAATGGAAATCTCAAGCTAAACGTGTTGAAAATTATTACATTGACCAAACTTCATTGTAATTATTAATAATAACCGGTCAATGTAATAAATTCCCATAAATTATTCACTTTAACCAGCTTATTTGGTTATTAATAATAACCGATTAATCACATTTACCGTAACATATATATATATTACAAATTACCTATATCACAATTTTAGGACACCTTTTAGAAGTACAAGAATGAGTTCATCTTTGGAAAAGTTTACTCAAGCCAAGGAAAAGTTGAATAATCTCCCCGATCTCAGCAATGACCTTAAATTAAAATTATATGGTTTCTATAAACAGGTTGGTCGCTAATTATGTGAACTAGTAGTAATATTTTATTGTATTTTTGATTGGTAGATTCTGGTTTTTATTTCCTGTTATAAGCATATTTTGCCATAATTCCAATTTCAACATATATATTATTATATACACATATTCATTATTTCTCCCATGCATTATCATAGTCATTTACAAATTTCCCGTAAAATTTTAGGACTTCAGAACTATTTCATAGTTTCAGAACCCTGTAAATTTAAAAGAAAAATGTTATTACATTGTTTTTCTTTATTCTTGGCAAACTAATACTGTTCAGAACCACTTTCATAGCTATATGCTTTCAAAACACATTCCCCGTTACCAAATACTGTGCAGGATATATAGTAATAGTAATGACTAAATAAAATAGAAGATGACTAATAAATATACAGGAACACTGTAACCTAACCTTTTTCTGAAATATAGATTTTGTCCTGGAACTGTTATGACAAAGTATATAATTTTGTTAAACGAATCGGCAGTACTTTTCAGTTTCAAAATAAATCCAGAAGTATTCATACAATGGATTGTGAAAAGTAACTCCTCTGTTTGCAAGAATGGTTTTATTAGAAAAATATTTGAAATATAGCTATAAGCCAAGAGCTTAAAAATAATAAATCAATATTGGTTTTCTTATTTTTCTAAATATTGGTGCAGAATGACTTCTGATGTCCTTTTGTAATAAAAAAAATGAATTTATTTAAACTAATTACAGTTTCATTTAAAAATTTTCAATTTGTAAATTTCATGAAATGAGTGAATATTTTGATAATGTCATCGTTAAAAAAATTCATTTTATTAATTCAGGCTACAGTTGGTCCATGTAAGGTTGCAAAACCTAGTGCCTTTGATTTCGTGGGTAAAGCCAAATGGGATGCATGGAATTCTATAGGAAGTCTGTCAAAGGTAATTTTACTTTATTCAAATTTTAATTTAAATAAAGGCACCTAATGACCATTGTTGTTCTTGCGCCATAAAAAATCAAACATCAAATTTTGAAGTAGCTTGTATGCTGTTATTTTTTAGTTTTATTCTGTATTTAATTGAAAACAAAGATAAGATCAGAGCTTTCAAATCACCCCCTTTTCCCCTTAAGTCTGTTTTTTATTTTCAAGTCCATTTTGGTACTCCTTTTCACGATTTGGTCCGTTTAGTCCGTTTTTCCAGCAACTGCAATTTCAAAAGGCATTTTGGTCAATCGTGGCAAAAGTATGAAGCACTTAATGTCTGTTAAGGATCTCATCAGGGTTGGTAATTTGACATTAAAAACTAGTTTTTGATGTGACAGTGGTTAAAACCATCAAAAACTAAAAAATTTGGGATAAAGCAGTTAAATTAGAAATTAGCGAATCCTATGTGTTGTATCATGATTATCCAGTATTCACACGTTCTTAATATAGCATGTGTTATACAGGGTAATTGTAATTAAATTTGGCCTATTTAGAGCATCCTGGATCTTGAACCGTTTAATAAATTGACATCAAAATTGATATATAGACTATTCAGAGGATGCAGAAAAGGAATCTGCAAAAAAAAATTACCTTGAAAACGTCCGCTAGAGAGCGCTTTTTAGCACAGTACGGCAAAAGTAACCTATGAAATGACCAACACGCAACACAAATGACATTTTTAACGTTTAGTAACACTTATTGCATGGAAACATTTTAAATGAATATTGTGCGAACAATAACAGTATGCCGTCACTGCAGGCGTACAATGGAAGAAAAAACAATTACTTTGCACATGCAGATAGTGCGTAAAGAAATATGACATTTAAGCAGCTGTTAATCGTGTACAGGACGATGTAATGGGTGTTCCTCGATGTGGCCGTCATCATTTATTTGTAACAATTCAAGCCAATGCAGAATGTGTTCAACAGCGCATCGCAACTAATCCTCTGTGATGCTTCGCACATGCAGCGTTATGGAATTCTTGGATTCTGCTAACATAGCAACACTTCCACAATAAACCAAATTCTTTAAATGATCCCACAACTAGAAGTTGCACGGAGTGAGGTCCAGTGAACGTGTTCCAATGTTTAGTAAATGAATGACTGATAACATGCTCATCGGTGAGATGCTGGAGCAAAAAGTTTTGACGGATCGTGCGACATGTGGGTGCGCACCATCTTGCATTGAAATGGTAGATGTAACGCACTGTCGTTTCTGTAGTTGCAGCAACTCAAGGTGTCGAAGGGCCCATATAGAACATTTGACAGGGTCATAAACTGTTGTAAGTGAATGATAGCGGCCACATTGAGCAACCTCCATTTCATCATTCTGTGCAAGATTAACAACTGCTTGCTGCATTTCTTTATGCTCTAGCTGCGTGTGAAAAACCATTTTTTTCCATAGTATGCTCGCGGCGCTGGCATACTGTTATTGCTCGCACAACGTTCATTTAAAATGTTTCGATGCAATAAGTGTTACTAAATGTTAAAAATGTCATTTGTCTTGCGTGTTGGTCATTTCATGGGTTGCTTTTGCAGTATTGCGCTAAAAAGCATCCCCTAGCAGACTTCTTTTTTTTTTTTTTTTGCAGATTCCTTTTCCGCTGAACGGTTCAAGCTCCAAGGTGCTCTAAATAGGCCAAGTTTAATTATAACCACCCTCTAGTTACAATGCAAATACAGATATAAATATTTTTTCTAAAATATAGCAAAATAGTTAAAAAAATAAGTAAATACCAGCTACTGTGTTCATTGAATCAATAAAACAAAAATTATTCTGAATTCAGCGAAAAAATTAAAATGAGATTTCCTGACTTTTTATTTATAAAAACTGTGCAATTTTAGTATTCAGGTTCAGTTCCTCCATGCAGCATTCTGTAACACTTTACAAGTTTGAGCTTTCTTGTGTGCTTAACCTGGTGAAACTGCATAGTTCGCCACATGGCTTTTCTCTCCTGATTTTTTTTTTACTTTTTGCAGTATTGCTAAAACCGATTGGCAATGAGCAAAGTCACCTTTCGCCATGTTGGAAATGTAGACGGTGTTCTTTTTCGATCATTTGTTTTTTGGGTTAGTATTTACTTTTTACAAAATACACACCTGAAAACAAATTACTCTTACCTGAATCAGAGAACGGTTAGTGAGGGAGACCCCCCAGCTTCAGCGTAAACCCTTTGCTGTCCGTTTGGACGGACTTAGAGTTATGTCTGAATAATTGAAATGTTGAATTAATGTATATCTGTAAATCTTAACGTGGTCACACCCTCATTGATCATGTTGAAAGCAACCAATCAGAGCATGGAATATTCCTCTCCCCGAACATAATCCAAAACACAGTGTGCAGAAATGCATAACAGGTACATTTGGTGTTTCAAGCATACAAGAGGAGCTTAAGTATGATGTCACAAGCCGAACTACTGGAATTTCAGAAGGAGAATTCAATTTATACTCTTACCTTTCAAACGCAATTTCACAAAAAAGAAAACTCAATCGCTCCGACATAATTAAATTCGCTGCAATGTATGAAACAACAGTTTTTCAGAAATGCGAAGTGTGAGCAAATGGTGATAGCACAGAAGAGACGCTCAAGTATGACTTCACAAGCCAATCTACTGTTTTTTTTCGACAAATTTCAGGAGGGGAGAGAAAGCATGTGACAGACCGTGCAGTTAAACCACTTAATATATTACTCAGTTTAGAAGGAATAATTCTAAAATTGGAAAACATTCTTTCAACAGAAGCTGAACTGGTAAGTTAAGACAAAAGCATCATTGATTCTGTTGTGCAAATTCAGACACTGCATTATCCTTCTGAAACTTTCACTTTTGGAAACTATTTTCTACCATGGTTTTATAACTATTTCTACTATTTTTCAAACTATCTAATCTATCTTTTTCAAACTATTTTTACCATGGGTTTGCATGTTTTGCACTGGCATTGATGTAAGAGGTGGGGAATGAGGTTTTTCTTGGGCTTCAAATGCTATAAAAATTGGTAAACAATAAGAACCTTTTTCAGCAACAAAAGCATGATCAGTTTGCATTTGCTTATCCATTCTAGCCTTTACCCATGTGTTTAGGATGGATACAGCAAACCAAGAAATGATTAGATCCTAAAGCTTGTTTTAGTCATTTTTTCCAAATTGTGGTATGAGGTTGTAGATAGTTTTCTTTCATTTAAGACTCAGCAGTGTATTATATGCATCAGCTATTGCTGCTGTGTCTGTCTGATGGGAATTTAATACAACAGTCACTGGATTTAGCTGTAGTACCATGTCTCAACACTGGTTGTACAGATTGTAATCAGTTATAGGCTATATATTATAATAGTTTATATATTTAACAAAATGCAACTTTCTAATATAGTCGTTAAGTATTTGCAGCAGTTTTTGACACAGCATCCATTTAGAGTAGTTTTTGTATAGATGTTATATATCAAATGCAAAAACAAAATTAAATTCAAATTTTTTGTGGCAATTTCTTGTAGGCTGTCTTCGTTGAGTTTATATATTCTTAACTAATTCAAGGTGTCTTATATTATAACCATTAAATTTTGAGTTTTTGACTTGACCGTTTAAACCATGGTTAAAACTGCCACACATCAAAAACTTTCCAATGCTGGATCTTGTGTGTACTCAGTGGCGGATTTATAAAATTGCCGCCCTTAGGCACAGCCTGTACTGCCGCCCCCTCCCTCCTTTACAAAGAAAGGAATATTTGTTAAAAAAAAACCAACCGCATATCATACTCTTAACATTTGATATGTAAAGGAGATTTTTCATATAATTATTCAAACTAATAAGATACAACTCAAAATTATTGCTACCACAGTCTCCGACTTCGTGGATTCGAGACATTTTTTGAATCCACAATAATTTTAGTATGGAATCCTGGAACATCTCATGTTTTTGCGCGTATTTCGCGTATTTGGGAAAAAAACACGTACGCATCCTTGCATGAATTTTTTCGTTATGAGTTCAAATTTTTCATTATTCATTCATTTACTATTAATATATATAACAAACGTGTTAAGCCTGGTTTATAAATGGGTACGCTGGGCAAATGACCAGGGCCCAAAATTTTTAGGGCCCTTTGTCTTTCGATTCTGTAGTTTGTATTTGCAGGCAAGTTAAAGTAGTCGCTTATATGTCATCGCTATTGGGGAAACAGGGCAATAATTAAAAGAAACATTATTTTTTCAACATTGGACAATTTTATGTTTAAGCAATTTGATGCCGCCCCTAGGCCTGTGCCTTATGTACCTACTTAGAAATTCGCCACTGTGTGTACTCATGGTTCCCATGATCCTTGAAAAGTCCTTGGATTTTTTTTGCTAAGTCATGGCCCTTGAAAAATACTTTAAAACAGCCAAAAATGCGGTTAGTCCTTAACCTTTAGCTTACGGGACTGGAAAAAAGAAATTTGTTGTTCAATATGGGGAAGTGT
>QLNU02015360.1:230496652-230516410 GCA_006491805.2 Dysdera silvatica
TTTTAAAGTAAAATAGGTTTAGTTACAATGTGTATAGTATTTATTCAAAGGTTACATCATAGCAAATTCACTAGCATTTAAGTTCAGGCTGATCTTTTCGATAAAGCAGTCTATAGCAAAAGATCAATTTTCATGCTATTTCCTAATTCAAACAATTTCTTAATTTATTATGAATAGACCAATAGCTTAAGAAAAATATTCTTCCAAGCCCACCAATACTGCAGGCAATATTATCACTGAGTGAACAAAAGTTACAAAATCTTCATTTATAGTTGTTTCCTTTAAACTAGACCACCACATAGAAGCTGGGACATTTTTTAAGATTTTATTGGAGTAATATGTTTCAGGAAAAGGAGCTGATTTTGCTCAAAAAACTGCAATGTAAAAAAGAAAGTAGGATTAATGACATTAAGGAATTTCCTAGTATTTTCTTCCTGCTCATGTGACAATTTAGATCACATGTACTTTGGATGAAGTATATAAACTGGCATATATATGATGTTGAGTTATTACCTGATTATATTTACTTCTTACCCTTTTTTGATTCATTTCCATGAGATTATCATCATCCATAGGGTCAACTAAATTTCACAAAGTCATATTTTCAAATCTTACAAAGGGCAACAGCAATAGGTTGTAAGAGCTGGGTCATTCCATGTCAAATTAACGCAGAAAAGCGCAGTTTACAACCCGATATTCTCTGATTTCTTTAAAAATTGACAGAACTGCTGCACATTATGACTTGTAACTACTTACCTAATTTTAGATTTTTATCTGCTTTTTCCCCAAAGTTACGAATTTTTAAACTTTAAAAAAGAAGGCTGAAAGAATGCATCACTTAGCAACAAAATATTATGTAACTCCTCTTCTAATTAGACTATTGAGATGAATGAGGCCTCATCATTTTGAAGCTCTTGATGTGAAGTTTTTGGGAAGATGTAACGTGGATAGGGTACTGAAGGTCAAAGGTCAAGGTTGCATAACCTTGACCTTTGACCTTCAATGTCTCAAAACATGTACCTTTTGTTTTGCATGATTGTTTTTACATTTTAATGGTCCACTACTTACTTAGTTGACTGCCAACTTTTAAGTTGGAACTCTCATTCAATTTTAAGATATTAATTTTTGTGTATAAATAATAAGCATAATTTTCACCAAAACGATACTACACATATTACTTGATCATTGAAGATATTTCTGAATTTGCAGTTATGAAAGCATTGATTTATGGGTCAAGTGCTTACAATACTGTGTTGGGCAGAAGTACTGTATTTAACACAATATAATTACTTGCATGGTAATGCAATTACCAACAAACAGAAAAGTTCTTTGGTATGTTTAAACTAGAGAAGAAATATGGCATATATATTTTCAAATTTTTTAATAATTAAGTACTTACATAAAATTTAACAGAATAACTTTCATTAAATGAAAATACTACTTTCATTAATAAATTGTTTCTTAAGTAAAAAAAATGTTAAACAGAAAAAACAGATGTTCAAAAATTAAATCAAACAACAATATCAATCAACGTTTATTGGCGTAGTGATACTAACACCGATGTTATGGCGTGATTAGATGGTGAAACGTTCGAAAGAAAATAAATATTTCTGCGTTCAGTGGGACCTGAACCCACGACCTTCCACTTGCCGGGCGGAGGCTCTACCCACTGAGCTACGAACGACAATATCTAATCTCTTTACGAACGTATATAAAGACTATTTACTGATGCCAGTTATTTCGCAGAATGGTGTAGTACATGGACTACTATTTAAACCAAATTGCAAAGAGACCGGTATTAAATTGATCGAAATGCCCGTTGCAGCATATGTATTTATATAAATCGAACACTACGCAGATTAAATTAAACAACAATATAAATCAACGTTTATTGGCGTAGTGATACCAGCGCCGATGTTATGGCGTGATTAGATGGTGAAACGTTCGAAAGAAAATAAATATTTCTGCGTTCGGTGGGACCTGAACCTACAACCTTCCACTTGCCTGGTGGAGGCTTTACCATCTGAGCTATGAACAATATCCAATCTATCGATCAATTCAATATATTCGATCAATTTAGTACCAGTCTCTTCGTAATTTGGTTTAAATAGTAGTCCACATACACCATTCTGCAAAATATCCGGGATCAGTAAATAAATCTTTATATACGTTCATAAAGAAATTGGATATTGTCGTTCGTGGCTCAGTGGGTAGAGCCTCCTCCCGGCAAGTGGAAGGTCGTGGGTTCAGGTCCCACCGAACGCAGAAATATTTATTTTCTTTCGAACGTTTCACCATCTAATCACGCCATAACATCGGCGCTGGTATCACTACGCCAATAAACGTTGATTAATATTGTTGTTTAATTTAATCTGCGTAGTGTTCGATTTATATAAAGTTCAAAAATTGAATTTTTCCTTTCTCAAAATGGTCATAAAAATTAAGACACATCTAACTAAACTACATCACACAATAATCAAACTAATTATCTGATGATGTAATGTAAATAAAAGTGGCAGTGGAAGAATTACAAAGTATTGTGCGTTCGCGCAGACCTGACGCCTGATACCGTTAGCAGAAGGGTTAGTCCATTGCAGTTTAGGGAAGGGCATCTTGCCGAAACTGGTTTTTCATGTGGGAAAAACCAGTTCCTCCAAGACGGCCTTCCCTAAACTGCAATGGCCCAACCCATCTGCAAATGATATCACACGCCAACTGAGTGTGAATGCACAGTATATTGTTAAGGGTTAGTGTTTATATTATTAAAATTATAACAAAGTTTTACTTTAGTTTTACGAGCAGCTTTAAATTAATCATGTTCTAGACTTGAAAATTTGCAAATTTTATATCAAGATGTATTTTCCTAGTTGTTATAAAGACATCCAAGTAATGAAGTTTTGTGTTTTTGCTTCTAACCACCATTTCTAAAATAAAACTAAAACATGCTACTACTTAAAAAAAAGGGAGTGGAGTTCAGTTTTGGCTGAAATTGAGATTTCAGTCATGTGTAAACCAAAACATAGATTTTTAATTTTAGTTTGGATTTCAGTAATTTATAAACCAAAACCTAAGATCTTTAGTTCTGGATTTCAGTAATTTGTAAACCAAAACCTAAAACCTTTAGTTTTGGATTGGTTTAGATTTGCATTTGGGAACAGACTGAAGGTGATGTGATAGATGTCTGATATGATAGATGTGATGATGTCTCAATACATATGCACTGTGAGTAAATGGAGATATTAATAAAAGTAACTTTTTTCGTGTGAAGTTGAAAATGAATGCTCTTTCAAGAACAATCCATTAAATTTAAAAGGCCATAGTAAAGTTTAAAAAAAATTACATAAAGTTCAAAACTGGATGACAAAAAATAATCCACCCTTTTAAGGGACTGGAAAATATGTGCAAAATGTTTTATGAAACTGGCTAAAATGCTTATTTGTACTACTGAAGGAACTGGGTTGCAAGCCGGAATTTCTGAACCATAATCTGATGACAATGAAGATGCTGTTGCCACAGATGTAGCAATCACTTCACTAAATGAAAGCCTTCGATGTTTAGGGAAAACACCAGTCAAAAAGAAAAGAATACAATAAAAAGGTTATCCCATAGAAAAGTTGAAAAAAATGACATCTACATTGCAGAAGAAACTGCTTGTTACTCAATCTTCTGATGAACCAACAGCAGATCCAGAGAAAATTTTATCACAATTACAAGAGATTTAAATCTAGTAACAGAAGTGACAAAATCCCAAATATTAACAGTTCCTCTAAATAGTTGGAGTACTAGGAAAATTGAAAAAGAATTTAGTGCCTCAGATTACATGGTAGGGAGTGCAAAACAGCTGGTAAAAGAGAAGGGACTTTCAACAACCCTAAATCTAAAACCTGAAAAACACTTCGATGAAAAGGTTACAAACATGGTAAAAGAATTTTATACCTCAGATGAAATAAGTCGCTGCATGCCAGGAAAAAAAGATTTTGTTTCTGTGATCATTGAAGGCCCGCACACACATTTACGGAAAAGGTTAATATTAAGCAACTTGAAAGAAGCCTACATTTGTTTTAAAAATAAACATTCAAATCTAAAAATACGCTTCTCAAAATTTTGTGAATTAAGACCCAAGAACTGTGTTCTTGCCGGTGCAAGTGGAACTCATACTGTTTATATATATGTACAATTCATCAGAAGGTAAAGCTAATGTTGAGTGGCTGTAACGTTGAGGAACTATCTGATGAAAGTGGTATAACAATGAAATTGTATAGTGAGTGCATTGCTAATATTATTTGTAATCCACCTTTACCAACTTGTTATTTATGTGAATGCAAGTTATGCCCAGGAACAGGAAAACTACATACTCATCTTTCTGATTTACTTGATTCCAGAGGCATTGATGATGATGAATTTAACCAGTGGGTATCCACAGATCGAACCACACTGATGGTGGCAACTAAACCAGTAAAGGAATTTGTAAATACATTTATTGAAAACCGACGATTCTTTGTAAGCATTCCTTTTTAGCCAAAGAACAAGCATTATTTCAAAATGAAGTAAAATTGAAACTTTGAGATGAATTTTTGGTAATATGTAACTTTGCCGAAAACTATTCTTTTATACTACAGGATGCTGCACAAGGCTTTCATTGGAACAATTATCAAGCCACAATACATCCTGTTGTAATTTATTATAAAGACGTTGAAAATGTAAAACATATCAGCTATGTTGTAATTTCAAAATGCCTGCAGCATGATACTGTTGCAATTCACTTGCCTATTTAGGAAAAAAAAATCAAATAAGCCCAAACATATTTATTACTTTTCTGACGGAGCAGCTGCCCATTATAAATACCGGAAAAATTTCATTAATCTTTGCTACCACAAAGCAGATTTTCGTACATTAGTGAATTGCACTTTTATGCTACTTTGCAGGGTAAAAGTACCTGTGATGGTTTAGGAGGTACTATTAAGAGACTCGCAGCCAAAGCCAGCTTGCAGACACCATTCAGTTCACAAATTATGACAGCTCATTAGTTATATGACTGGGCAACTGAAAATATTCAAGCATGTGACTTCGTTTACTTCACAGAACACCAGCATGAGGTTAAAAGACAGTTGTTGCAGAAACGTTTTGAAATGTCACAAACTATATGCAACATACAGCAATAACACTGCTTCATTCCAGTTGATAACAACAACATCCAAACGAAAGTGTATTCTAATGCCGCAATCTCAAAAACAGTATGCATTTTGAGTGAAAATGAACTTATATTCACAAACATTTGTGGCTTTGTAACATGTATTTATGAGGATAATTGGTTGGTTGGATGCATACTAAATACTTTTGAAGAAACTGAAGAAATTAAGATTATGTTTCTACATCCACATGGACCTTCATCCTCTTTTGCATATCCTACAAGAAAAGATATTTTAATTTTGCCAAGATGTGACGTATTGCAGAAAGTGGATGTAAATACTGCAACAAGAAGAACTTGAACAATTTCTACAGAGGACACTGTATCAACTGAAATGAAGATGCTCAAAAGAGCAAATTAGTAGTTCAGTGTCATTTTACTGAAATTTGTAGTAAGTACTGTGCTTAAGTTAATTATTATAAATGATTAAGAATGTAAATTTAAGTCACAGTTTTCATATTTATAACCTCCTTAAGTGTGGTTCATTGGTTGTAATACAGCTTATCTGATTGTTCGAAAACCATTAAGGCTTTTTCGGTTCTTCAGTATTATAGCAACGTCTGAAATACACTCTATAACAAACAAATCGACGCACCAAGGAGGAGTTGTCCGATTGCGATAAAAATTGGTGGATTTGAAGAACATACATAGAAAAAGAAACGATTAAAATTTCAGAATAATTGAATGATTTATTGCAGAGTTTGACCGTTACAAAGGGATAAAGTCAATAAGGCGTTGGTCCACCTCTGGCCTGGATGCAAGCTGTCACCCGGCGTGGCATAGACTGATAAAGATACAGGATGGTGTCCTGTCGAATTTCTTACCAAATTCTCTCTGGCGGATTAAATCACCAACATTCCGGGATGGTTGCAATCACCTTCCCATTGTGTCCCAAATGTGCTCAATGGGAGAGAGATCAGGAGACCTAGATTGCCAAGGAAGTATTGGGCAAGCTTGAAGACAATTCATAGCAACACGTACCGTGTGCGGCCGGACATTGTCTTGTTGAAACGTAATTCCAGGGTGTCGCAAAAGGGGCGGTAACACAACCGGTCATAGAATGTCGTCTACGTGCTGTTGTGCTGTACGAAGTGCCAGATTGACAATTCCCTACTCTCGGGGGTGGGGGTGGATCGCTGGCCATCCTGTAAATAAAAGCTCAACCCTCCTGTTCAATCACTCCCCTCCCACAGAATAGCAAGTGTGTAAAAATTTTTTATGCCATGTTTATAAACACAGATTATAACCAGAGTCCACGAAACGTTGCAGGTGATTGTTCACAAACTAAAATAGAAAAATATTCACAAATTTCGTCATTTTCAACGTTTTGTGTTTTTAAAATAAGATTGTCAATAATGGCATAATGGGAGCTGAAAATCAGTAATGGTTGGCATCTCCATTACGTTTATCAAAACTCAGATTTGAGTTGTGATGTATTATTCAGTAATATAATGGCTGAAGAAGCAATTTGGAGCAGTTTTGGAAGCAGCATAATTATTAACTTGGAACAGTTGCAAGTAGCAAAATTGCAAATTTGGAGCAGTTGGGAATAGCAAAATTGCCAATTTGGAGCAGTTGGGAGCAGCAAAATAAAATTTGTAACAGAACAAATTCTTTTAAATAATTAATGTCCCTGCTTAGCATCATACCTATGGGGGAGGGGGTGAAAGCATGTAAAGTGCATAAAATTAACAAATATTTTGTTAAAAGATTGATTTTTCAATGGTCAGTTAAATGGAGAAATCCTGAGTGTGATACTGGCAGTAGCGTAGCAATTCAAAACTCATGGGGGGAGATCAAGTGGCTTTAAAGAAGATTATGTGATGCAGCCTTAGAGAAAATAATGTGTTTTGATATCCAATGGGGGCTTTGGATCCCCTCTCCTATGCCACTGGTTTAATGTTATTTGCTAAAACAGGAAGAGGCAGCTAACAAAGGTTAGCTGTGTACACAACATGGTAGTTAATATGGAAATGTAAAATTTTACACTAGCAATGAAAGTGGGGGCTGTAATAAATTACAGGAAAATAAAATAAAAACATAAAATTTCGTGGGGGAGGAGGGATGAAATTAAATTTGAGATTTGATGTGTTTGGAAAAATAAAAGTATGCAAATGTGTGTAATTATACGTTCTGTGAATAAAGCAAAAAAATATTTATAAAAATTTATTCTTTTAAGAATTCCATTACATTGTCACTAAAATTTTCTACTTTCCTGAAAAATAAGTAGTTGACATTTAAAAAAAAATTATGCATGATAAAAGTATCTGAAAATTAAGTTAAAAATATAGATACTTAAATTTAATAATCCACTTAACAGAAGACAAAAATTAATATACGTGTACATCAGTGGAGTAATGGAAAATTTCGGGGTCCTCCGCAATAATTTTTTGGGGGCCCCTTTTACGAGAATTTGCATATGCATATATGTAAAAAATATATAGAGATATAATATATACAGTGCCGGATTAACGCATGGGCTGCAGGAACTGAAGCCCATGGGCCTCCGCCAGTTAGAGGGCCTCCAGAGATGTGTTCTCTTGTAGACGATCCTTTTGAACTATTTTACTGGGGGCCTCACAATACCAGTAGCCCAGGGGCCTCAAAAACTTTAATCCGCCACTGAATATATATATATAATAGTGTTATGTCTTACATGAGAAATTAACTGGAGATGCATTCCAATATTTTAAACAGAACACATGTCTATTAGTCACCGTTTCGTGAGGTAGGATTCGGGCACAAAGCTTGTACTATAGTTTCAAAACTCGTCTAGATTTTATAATTTTCGGTTGTTGAGTTCAATTTTAAAGGCAATAAAAACAGCTAAAGTAAATACGCGTAATGAGTTTGCCACAGTTGGAAACCGTTTATTTTACTTTATATTTTACCTAAAGATTAAAAAAAATCCTTATTAACTAAAAAATATTATTTTTTTACTTATAAATTTTATGGAAAATAAACAATGGCAAAAGGGGGCCCCCATGCATTGCAGGAGTTATCAGTATGCCACTGGTGTACATATATGTGGGTTAGGACGCCCATCCCTATAGACATGAGATGCCATGAGAGAGTGTAGACAGTGACAGTAGCGCATGCATGGAAACGGAGAAGACTGGGAGACCTGAAGCAACCGAGGTGGAGGATGGACACAGGGCAGCAACGCTTATGATGACATAGGAATATAATAGACATTACCACAGTGACGATATATAGCTGTGACGATATACTAATGATGAATAAGGACAATTTGTGTCATGTGCATTAACGTAGAAGATGCAATGTTGAGGCTGTGTGAAGCAGCTGTACCAATTATTCATTAAAGGACATAATATTCATCCATAGAGTTCTTCATAGTGCTTCATTTTAAAGATAAGTCCCACAAATGGGGGCTTGGCCGGGATGAACTAAAACATAAATAGTTATACGTTAAAAAATTGAACGTTTGAAAAAAAGAAGCGAACTTCGTTGGTAAAACAATGACGGGACGACGAGAAGACTCTGGATAATGATAACCCCCGAGCCGCACAGATGACATGATATACTGTGCAAACATTTTTTACAAATGACAGAATATTTGTGTTGTGTGTGTGCCATAGTGACATGAAAGACATTCAAGACTTGATGAAAACATTTGTTGGACAAACAAGGACAACGACATTTACTGGATGAAGAAACACTGGCATTGGAAGTGACGAAATTAAGTTACTTTTAAAATTTAAAAATGTCATACCTTACTAAAGCACATAAAGATGATTTGATTAAATTGGTAGAAGAGTTAGGGCTTACTATTCCCGAGAAACCTAAAATTGCAACTTTAAAATCAGTAATTGTAGACGCCCAAAATTATGATGAAGAGTTTGCCAAATCAGTACTTGAAAATATAATTACTGAGAGACTAGAACAGGCAGAAAACTTAAAAATCGAACATGAATTTGAGCTTAAGAAATTGGAATTAGTAGCGTCCGCAAATACCCAAATTCCAACTGAAAATTTTCAGAGTCATCCCATAAGAAAAGTGGCAAACAATGATTTATTCAAACTCATAAAATCGATTTGATGGGAACGGCGAATTGAGTATTTATCTAAGGCTTTTTGAAAGACAAAATAGACCGCATTAACATTCCCAAAGAGGAATGGGTGGCATACTTATTAGGTATTCCACTAGAAATAGTTCAACTGATAAAGAGAGAACCAGCTGAACTGGCGAATGATTATGACCATATAAAACAACTACTACTTAATCAGTTTAAACTAACACTACAACGATTCCAATTAAAATTCATCACACATAAAAAAGAGTACGTCCAACTTGGGAACGACTATGGAAGGACTATGCATTCGAGTTAAGTAATTTTTTTCAAGAATGGATTGAGGTGTTAGACATAAATAATTTTCAAGACTTAAAAGAACTAATAGTAACAGGGCAGATAAAAAAGAAAGTACCCACTGAGATTCATGAACATTTTGTGGATGAATGGCCAAAGGTAACGAAAATAGACTATTGTAGGTTAGGACACCCATCCCTATACACATGAGACAGCATGTTATAGACAGTGTCGGCAGCGCATGCGTGGAAACAGAGAAGACTGGGAGATGTGAAGTAACCGAGGTGGAGGTTGGACACAGGGCATCGACGTTTACGATGACATAAGAATATAGCAGACATTACTACAGCGACGATATACTCATGAAGAATTAGGATAATTTGTGTTATGTGCTTTAATGTAGAAGACACAACATTGTAACTATGTGAAGTAGCTGTAGCAATTATTCATTAAAGGACATAATATTTATCCATAGAGTTATAGTGCTTCATTCTAAAGCATAAGTCCCACAAATATAATAAGCGGTGATTACATAGTGTTAAAAGAAGAGTAAAGTTCTATGTAGCCCCTACTTGAATGAGGTGGCTTCTCTGCAGTACAAAATTGGCGTAAGCTGTGTGGGCAGCACGATCGTCAGTTTCAAGATTAACTCTACGGAAGTTTAGCTTCTGATTCCTTCTATGCTCTTTGCCTTTACCTAACCATTCCAGGCTAATAGCAAATTTGCATAATTAACGATAACTTTGTCTTTACCTTCCCTGTCCGGTAACAGTGACCGTAAGAATTTCCACCGAGGAGGGAGGGACGTTTTCTTTGTTTTTAGTAGATGAACTCTAATTAAACTCAAGCCATGGGGAGGAGAGACCACTCCCCACGCTGTCCGGCGATTCTATTGTTTGAATTTCAGCACAGTTTGACACTAGGAAAAACTGGACATTTCGGTGCAATTTTACAGAAATCGTTGCGTTTGGAGCAGCTGTTCCATTCCCAATTATTTAATATGTTTTCAATTATTTGACTTGAAAATTGTTTGTTTTTTATTGCTCTTTTTTTATCCAAATGGATATTTCACAGTGTGGCCAACTAAAAAGATGAAAATTTTTTCAGGATGCGGAGGGTAAAATGAAATATTAAACACAAATTTCAAGCATATTTCCCGACTTTCCCAAATTGCTAAAAATTTAAGTATAGCTCATTTACCAAAAGTAGTCTGATGGTACCGTTAGAAAATAACAAGTGCTGACCTCACAAACGGCTTAGGGAATAACAGCAGAGGGGAGGACGTCAACTCCTCCCCTACTGAACTGGATTTTGGCACAGATAAACGTTTGCAAAAAACCAGTTCTGAAATGACGCCCTCCCTTTTGCTGGAATCAGCTAGGTCGTTTCGTCAGCTCCCCTCATTTTCTAACAGTACCATCAGAAAATTTTCCGTGAATAAACTATACATTTCCCGACTTTCCCTGAAGGCTAAACACCCTGTTTTACCATAATTCTTAAAAATAATCTACATTTATTACTCATTATTAATTACTAAATTGAAATATTGTATTAGATATTTACTACTCATACACTACTGTCATTTTCAAACATTGTTGACATTGTCAAATACTATTGACATTTTAAACAATTTTCAAAAGGATTTTTTATATTGAAATGGAATATTTAAGGTCTTTGACAGACGGTTCTTGGCATGACAGTTTAAACTATGATTAAAATAATTAAAAACTTACCAACCCTGGCTCAAAGTTCTAAAAATTAAATATGTTGTCTACTCAAATTCTGTTTCAAACTTCCCTGACTTTTCCAGGTTTCCAGACCAAGTCTTAATCGATTTCAAGTCGCTAATTACAGTAAACAACACACAACGCATTAAAATTTGCGTAATAAAAATAAGTTTCAAGACCATAAAATCCACTAATGCACACCCCAAAACCATTTATAACTCAATTACAGTGAATTTACAAATTCAAAAGCTGAATTTCTTTACACTAAAAACTTGCATTAATTTAATATTTACAACGACGTTTTCATTTGGCCCTTTTTGTATTCATTATAAAAGCATTTAACTATATAATCGCAAAGCTGAAACTTCATCTTCTATTTCATTTAAAATGCGTATAACTATATATAAGGGAAAGCATGATCAAAATCCCTTACAGATTAGATAATTTAGCTAAAAACTTTTTTTTTCCAAGTTTTAGTTACATATTTGGCAAACATTTTCTCCTGAGAAATATATGGGCTTAATTTTATATAAATTATATTAGTTTTGGTGCAAAATAGTAATTTTTGGAAGAAGTTTAGTCAAAAGTATAAGTCTTTTTTTTGGTTGAAATTTTCAGTATGCAATGCAGTTTCATACTGCATTGCAAGTTAAGCATAGTTCAAGAAAACTGTTATAAGTACTTATTCAGTACTCATTCTGATACTAAATAACTTATTAAGTTATTTATTATAACAATGAATTTCAAATTTCCCTGACTTTCTCCAGATCTGTAGACACCCTGAGTAAAACAAAGTAAGAAATACAGGTCATTCAAATGAGCTGAAGGGCATATTAGACATTGTATAAAGTGCGAATTATACTTGTTTACTAATTGAAAGTAAGTCTCTGACCTTCCTCTTATGGTAATTAGAAATGCCAGTACTCATGTGACATACAAATTTCACCTATACTATCTACTGATTAGTACATTTACAAGTGCATTCTTTGACCAACCTGTTATCCATGTTTCTCTTCATCAGGAGCATTAGAACACTAGAGCCCTCTGAATAGGTATACTGTAAGTTTAACATAACCCTGCATATTATTTTTATTATAAATTTAGCATTTGGTTAACAGTTTGGTGTCTAAGACATGATTTTATACTAAATACTGGAAATTTATGTATTGTCCTAGATTTTAAACATATAACAAAATAAAAAAGCCAAGTTAAAGGTAAATTCAGCAAACATCTGGTAATGAAAATTTGAGTTATACCTGTGAGTACAGTCAATGAAGTTTCATTTTCACCAGCTTCTTTCAATGCAAGAGTAAAATCTTTGTACATCTAAAAACAAGTAATTGTTAAAAAAATAATCACATTTACACAGGCTGCTTAATTACATTTCATAAGAATTGCATATTTTGCACAAACTAGAGATATGTAAAAAGTCAGTGAGTTACAGGAATCAACTCATTAAATGAGTTCAAGGTTACGACTCATTGAAAATTTTGAATGGGAATAGTTTTTAACTTTGAGATCAAATTCTGGATTTCCATAATACTAACAGATAAAATTCTGTGACCAATCTTCTACATACGAATGATCATTGTATATTTGTATTATTTTTCCTTATAATATATTTTACACTAAAACGTACTGCACATAAACACTATACAATACAAAAACACATAATCACAGTTGTTAAAAAATGGTTTATAGCTATTTTTAAGCATACAAGCTTTCTTCCTTAGAACCTGAATTACATAAGCCAAACTCAATGTACCCTTCGGTTTCATCTCACAGAACATGAAGCCTACGTACGTAAACAACTGGACATATCCGTTTTGGTCAAATACACTTGGGAAGATGGCCATAAATTTTCTTTTGACAAAACCCATCTAATAGAATAAGTAATTTCACCATCGATCCTTAGTTTCTTCGAAGCCTACATATTCTTTCTAATTCCTCTACAGGGTTCAAACGCATTTCCTTACACGAAATTTAAGGACTTGTATTTTAAGGACCAGAAAAGAAAAAAAATTAAGGACTTATTAGCAAACAGGAATCGAACAAATCAGATATAAGCTATGAAAATGACTGTATGCTTATAATACTCTTAAGAATAAAAGGGTGTATTATATAATTAAACAATCTCAGAATTAATAATTATGACACAAGAAGAATTGAGAATGAAAAACGGTTTCCTAAAATCAATCAAGCAGTTAGCTTTAAACAAGATAATACAAACCAGATAACTGAAGTTAATGGGTTTTAGATTTGTATTAAATTGTAATTCAATATATACAGGATGAATCATAAATTCGTGCAAACTTCAAAAATTCATAATAAAAGAAGTAATGCTCGGAAAAAATTTCGGTTTGGCCGAATATGATCAGAGGGACATTGGATTATTTTTCCATGTATAAAAAATGATTTCAAAAGTAACTGAAAGAGGGCGCTCACACGTCATACTGAGACGTTTTATGCAAATCAGGCTAGCAATAAAACACCTGGCTGGAAATGGATTCGTCATTCGATGCCGGCAGAATGCTATCGTTACCAGATCGAGCGCTGGTGGTTAAACTTTTCTACAAGAATGGTGAATCCACAACTATTGTATTGCGAAAGTTTCGCACGGAGAACAGACTGAAGGCGCAAAAAAGCCCTATTTCATTGAATGGGATACTGAATTTAGTAAGACGTTTTGAGGAAACGGGGAGTTTGGAGGATCGTCCACAAAGTGGCAGACCATCCTTGAGCGTGGACCGCATCCATGTTGTACAAAGTGTCATGGAAGAATTGGGAGCCAAGACATCAACGGAGAGTAGCAGTGCTCGTGAAGCTGGGAGAATAAAGGGGATTCCGGAATCGTCGATTTGACGTATTCTGCACGGAATCTTGAATCTGTATCCGTACAAAATACAGGCACTTCACCAGTTATTATCAGCAGATAGAGATGAAAGACAAAAATTTGCTACATGGGCGCTTGCATAAATGGAACGTGACCCACAATGGTTGTTGAATGTCATGTGGACGGATGAAGCCCACTTTTCACTGCATGGTGATGTCAATACGCAAAACAGTTATATTTGGGCGACGTCAAACCCTAATGAGTACCTCACTAAGCCACTGCATTCTCCTCATGTGACTGGTTGGTGTGGTTTCACCGCGTCTTTCATTTTGAGCCCTTTCTTTTTTGAAGAGCGTTGCCCTGTATCCGGCTGAAAAACCTGTACGATCACTGCAGCGCGGTATGTTACGCTTTTGCGTGACCACGTTGTGCCTTCATTGCAGGAAAGACATGCGTTACCTGTTGTCACCTTCATGCAGGATGGTGCCCCACCCCCACTTTGCACGTGCAGTCAAGACGTTCCTGTTGGAAACTTTCACTGAAGACTGAGTGATAAGTCAAGGTTGTAAGTTTAAGTGGCCCTCACGATCACCAGACTTATCCTGGTAGATTTTTGGCTGTGGGGATACTTACAGTCTCATGTGTACTGGGGCTCCCCGAACACTTTAGTGGAACTGAAAGATGCCATTCAACGGACCGTCAGTGGAATCGATGCCGACATGCTACACTCAGCTGCAATAGGCGTAGTGACATGCCTCACTTGCCTAATACCTTGTGGTGGTAGTCATGTTGAACATAGTTTACTTTAAAATAGCAAATGCACAGTGTCATGTTATTGTGATCTGTTTCGTTGTCTGTATATGTTTGCCTGATTTGCATAAAACGTCTGAGTATGACGTGTAAGCACCCTCTTTTGGTTACTTTTGGAATCATTTTTTTTATACGTGGAAAAAAATCCAATGTCCCTCTGATCATATTCACGCAAACCAAAATTTCTTCCGAGCATTACTTCTTTTATTATGAATTTTTGAAGTTTGCACGAATTTATGATGCACCCTGTACTATTTATAATTAACATTTAATTCGATCGATAGAATTGAACATTACAGACAGCACAATACCAGCTGTAGAATTTAAGGTGTACCAGTTTTTAAAAAAGCTGGGCCAAATTCTGTAAAGGCACACTGGGTACTCTCTTTTTTAGTTCCTTCTGTTCGAGATACGATGGTCAATCACAAATATGGTATCGTTGTCACGAAACCAAGTAAAAATAAAAAGTTCCAAAAAATGCAGTTAGGTCACCGAATTGAATCTTTCTCGATTGGCAGAAAAGATAGTTGCCACAAACCGTGGGACTCTGATTCCAGAGTTTTAGGAAAAACTAATTTAAGGGGGGAAAAAAGAAAGACGAAATGTCGATAGGGGATGCTATCACCTCTTTTTCTTTTCTCCTATACGAGAGTGCTGCCTTTTTTCCTCTAACAGGCTACCATATCAACCATTAACTCATGCTTGAGTTTTACTGCGCAAGGGTCTTGCTGCGTCGAGATATACAATTTTCCGACAAATTCCAAACCTCTTAAGACCTAGAGAACCAACCCCCCAACTAAAGCTAGCAGTCTGATGATAAACTTTTTTTTTTTGGAGGAGGAGGGTCAAACCTCGGATAACGGCGAACGCCTCACTACTACACCACAGCAGGACCACTATAGTGTAATTAAAGACATTAAATTATTATAATTAAGTTACACATATTGGGAATTTTATGCCAACTCTTATGTATATTTCGAGTAAATTTTATAGTTGGCGTTTCTTCTTTATTTTGCAATATGAGGTACTATCAGGATACAAAGAATAATGGACTCAGAAATTAACGGAATCTTTGTATACTTTCAATATAAATTAAACTCCGCATTTGTTTTCTTTTCGTCAACGAAGAAGAAAAACACGTGTTTCGTTGAATTCAAAGAAATATAAAGGTAATTACATTATATGCTTTACGATTTAGGAGCTGGGTTTTAGTCTCTTCGTCTAAAGTTTGTGAAGTTGTTTTGAATACTTTATCATTTATTATGTTCTATTTACTGGAATGCTTATTTTAAAGTCTTGTGAGTTTGCCGAAGTCTGTGCATTTGATGTTTAACTAAGATTCTTTACGTTTGTTTCCTCCTCTCTTCTTCCTTGATGTCCTTTCGAATAGATAGACCAATATTGTTATAAGACAAAGCACAGTTCTCTGTCATAGAAGCAGTACAAGCGTTCGGATCATTATGCACGTTCCCTGCAGTTCAAGCTTGTACAATAGTTTAGCTGAGCTACAGAACGGACTGTTCTGGCCGTGAGCGTCTTTGTTCTATTCAGCAATGTATTATACGTAGGCGGCTTCATGCTTCTAAATAGGGTTATACCAACTTGGGGGCTACAAAAGGACCGTTGATAGAGTTTGTTTACTACCGCGAACATTGTTATTTTAATCAATGGCCCATTAGACTTTTAAAAATAGTGTGATTTAGTGAATGAGAAGCCGTGTGAACTGGTTTGTTAATTAGAAAGCCAAAAGGTCATTGGTTGTTTCAAAATTATAATTATTGTCACATAATTCTCTATAAGTGAAAGACAGGGTGTTTTCGATGAATGGGTAAATAAATATTTTAATAAAAATATTATTACGTATGCGGAGTTGACGAAAAATTTATATTAATTTTAAGATTTTAATAATTATTTATAACCTTTCACGTTTATAACGAAAAAGCTGGCTAGTGTTAAATAACGGTTTTCGTTAATTTCAATTTCTGTGAAAAAATAAATATTGTAAACAGCAAATTACTTTTTAGTAGCAAAACGTTTTTGTAATAGGGTTTCACAAATGAAAAGTATATATTTGCATTATCATTACTTATCTTCATATCAGGATTAGCATAATTTCACAGAAAGAGCTATTTGAAAAACATAGAAATAGAATGTATGATTAAAGTGAAAATAAGTTAATGTTGAAAAGGTTTCCCTATTTGCCAGAGATTTGGCAAACTTCGATAAAGTTTGGGGAGAAATTTGGCATAAATGATGTTGAGTAATATTTGGGTTTAAGCTCACTAAAATCGTTCTCAACATTAAAGTACTATTAATCGTAATTTTAAGACCTTAAATATATTCCAAACTGAGGTGTAGGAATTACACTGTCCTTTGATATTCGTGTAGTCTCCACGTAGTATCTTTTCCTTATAGCATATTTTCCTTATAGCGTCTTCCATTTTTGCATCGTGTATTTCAGTAAGTGAGACAAATCTTTACTAATAGTTTGTTTGTTTGGATTTTTATGGCGCAAGAGCATCTGGGCTATACTGAGCAAATTTACTGTTAGTGAAGTTGCTGAAATTTGATTGAATGAGGTCTCTGAAATTTATCTGAATGTAGTTGTTTGAACAACAGTGCTGAAGTTTGACTGAAGTTGCAAATAAATTTCAAATTTACTTTCCTAACCAATTTTAAAACATTATTTAGAATTATTAACAACGTTACTTAAAAACAAAAGATCCGAATTGCAGGAATATTCATAGAGTTATCGAAATTGTTGTCACTAAAAGAAGGGACAAATTAGATATTTATACAATAATTTTTGCCACCCACGTATTAATTAGCTCAAACTAGAGCTTATTTGTTTTGGAGAAAAAGAGACGCTTTCCTGGGTGGCAAAAATTATTGTATAATAAATTCCCCCACGAAAACTCACAAAAATCTCGCCCCGGAGGCTTTCTTGTGTTGACCATATTTGGCAATTGTGTTATCCCTGCGGAGGGTAATAATACCTTAACATCTTAGATATTTTAATAAAATTAGAAACTGTTATCGAGGGAGAAGATTTTTGAGGAAGGAAATGAAATCAGTATTGGTTCGAAACACATATTAAAGAGAACGGATGTTGATAAAAGCATACAAAGCTATTTTTAGATTACGTGAATTTCCCTTTTTGACAATTCGCCCATTTGGAAAACAACCGAGAAATTATAAAGAGATTAAACGTAAAGACGCAAACAATTTTCATTTCATATTTCAAAAGCTTCTGCCATTATCGCATTTAGGAAACAAATGTTTTCCCTTCTGGTTTGATACATTCAAAGCTTTGTTTATTTTTTTCAACGCTCGAAGATGTATAGAAAATACTTTCACTTTTCTGTTTTGCACGCTACGAATGCATTAAATTTAGAGGAAAAGACCTGCAGTACTGAAGAAACGTTTTTCTATGATTAATCCGCACAAGATAACGAAGCTTAAGTAATAAAAATTGAGTGGGTTTGCTGCTATAATAAGCACAAATACAAGTATGCAATTTTGAACGTATGTAATCATTAAAAATGTCAATTAGTTTGAATACAGTCTTGCTTGCGTCATTGAAGACTGCATATCTATCTGTCTACGACGAGAACTCATCCTTGTTTGAGCCAGGCCCGTAGCTAGACGCTTGTTGCAGGGAGGGCGGGGGGCTCTGAAAGTTACAGGGGCTCCAGAAAGCTACAGCGGGGGCATTAAAATTCGTAAATGTTTTGATGTATTTTATTAATATATTTAATAATATAAATATATAAGCAGACTAATATATTTAACGTTAATAAATAAATTTCTTAACGTAAATTTTGCATTAAGAAATAAAAAAAAATTAGTATATCTCTCTATTATTTACCACATCTTTAATAATGTGTATATATATATATATATATATATGTGTGTGTGTGTGTGTGTGTGTGTGTATGCATGTCATCATCATCATATTCAACCATTATCTATCCACTGCTGGATGAAGGTCTCTCCAAATGCTTTCCACACAAGTCTATCCTGGGCCATTCGTTTCCACGTCACCCCAACCTGTTTTCTTATTTCATCCACCCATCTAGTTTGAGGACGTTTTCTAGGTCTTCGGTGGTCTCTTGGAATCCAGTTCAGAATTTCTGTTGTCCATCGTTGATCAGTTCTTCTTGCAATATGCCCAGCCCATCGCCATTTCAGCCCTTTTACTTTAACAATGATGTCCTCTACTCTAGTTTGCTCTCTCACCCAAGTGTTTCTTTTTCGATCTCTCCTAGTTATTCCAAGCATGCACCTCTCCATGCTCCTTTGCGTTGTCTGTAACTTTCGTATTGCTCCAACTGTTAGACTCCATGTCTCTGATCCATAAGAGAGGACTGGCAATACACACTGGTTGAAGACCTTTCTTTTTAGTAAAAGTCTTTTCTTTCTGTAAAAGAAAAAAAAAAAGCGTCCAAGCTCTTGAGTAAAATGATTCGAAATTCCTGAGTTTCGATATGAGAATATATATTGCCAGGCATATAAATTATTGTCTCACAGCTGGCCACTACTAAGAATAACGGCACTCGTCAGAGCGCCACTTTGAAGCAGCCCCGGTAGCGATCATTTTATAGGAAGGTGACACGATGAGTCACGCCTAAGCCCATGACTTCGGCTGTGGTGACCGAAGATCGGAATCTTTGTTAAACTGTAGGTCCGGCTTGCCAACACGTCTGGCCAACGTGATGACGCTAGAGCTGCTCCCTCTGTATTTCTTTTATTTCTTTCACCGTGCTACATGTGTGTGCGATAACAGAAACACCCCCACCCTACAGTGGATTGAAAATGGTTGTTGCTAATGATAATGGCATAAATTATTACGATTAAATGTAACTTTCCGTT
>QLNU02015360.1:230519099-230532792 GCA_006491805.2 Dysdera silvatica
ATCCATGAAGGAATGGAACTAAGAATATCACTGGTATTCTTTTGAGATAGGTCAACTACTGCTTTTAAAGATTAAAAATATGTTAATTTTGCTTCTAGAAGGGGATTTCCCACAAATGAATAAATTTTATTAAAAATTCATGCAACATGAACTTATTTTGTTGTCCTTTGTGCCATTTACAAACTTTTGACATTAGGTATATGATGTCAAAAGCAGCTTGTGCAACCTCTCCATTTTGCAGTCAACAGATTGAACAAAACTTTTGAAGAAAGTTCTTAGAATCGCAATAATGAATAGAAAGCACAGGACATTAAAAATTTTTAAAGAAATTATACAGACACCGCAGAAAGTGGACTAAAGTCTAGTTTATAGCTTCATTCGCAGTTTTAAAAACACCATGCAATGTATGCAGTTCACAACTGCTCATGTATAGTAAGACTGGAAGAATGTATTAAAATCTATTTAAATTAAGATTTATTTTTACTAATTTGAAATTAAAATTTATTATAAATTTTCAGGAAAGGATCAATGATTGATCCATTCGGGAGGGGATCGCTGGTTTATATCAGAACACCTGGTTCACATTTATTAAACCTTCTACAACAAAGGGAAAGTATTAGAAATTGGCATGATGCCAACCAACTTCTGTTATTAGCCCTATTTGAAGCTACAACAACCAACTTCCTAAGCACACTTTTGTCTTGACTTTTTTCTGAGAAACGAGAGAATGGAGGAAAACAAAATTCTTTATGAATTTGGCGAATTTTTAAAAATACATTTTGGTAAAATTCCCTGCTTAATTTTAACTTTGATGGACATATATTTCCTAAATGCAAATTCCCAGTCTGTGGACATCCTGGTGGGGTTTCAGACACACACCCCTCCCTAAATCTGCTTAATCGTGTGTTTAAAAACCTCCCTTGCCTTTTCACTGTTAAAAGGCAAAATCCAGATCTACAAGCTAATTTTATGGCGTGTTGGGCGTCTTATTATGTCTAAGCGAGGTATTTATATTCCAAAATTCCACTTTGTGCATAGAATGAAGTGTAGCTCTTGTTAGTAGACACTAGTTCTCAGAAAAAAAAATTTTGCTTGGCAACAAATGGTTTTTGTGTCAGGCAAAAGTTGCCAAATTTAGCTATAAACAGCTAAGTAATGGTTAAAAATAGCTATTTTATAGCAAAAATAGTGCAAAATAAGTTTTTGGTGCAGAATTGTCCTAGATAGTGATTTTGTAGCAGCTTGACGCAGGGAACAGTTTTAGTGCTGTTTGGAACAGACTTCCCATACCTGCATTTACAGAGGACCTTTGCCTTACCCTTTTTATTGACCATAGACAGAAAAACCAAAAGCAATAGCGGGTTCAATATCTATTGATTTCAGACCAGGAAAAGTATGGATACGGACCCGCTGTGAGTCCTGCTTTTATTAACGGTTGGTTGGCGTTGTTAGCGGCATTTTGAAACACTTAAAAAGAAAGCTTTCTTTCAGGACCAAAAAAATACCCACAACACACCTAATGCATGGCTCCCCTAAACTATTAACACATGGCTTTTCTAAAGAACTAACACATGGCTTCTCTAAACCGAGTCCTGCGCTTGGTGCAAGTATATCATTCCTTCTTCTCTGAAAAATTAAGATGGGCCGTGAAATCCACTATCTCATGACAAAAGCTAAAATTCCACGGCAGGCATGTGTCAATGGCAGACCAGTGTTTCTCGCTTGTTTACCATTCATATTTATGATTATTTAAATATGTACATATGCACGAAAAGTTAAATGTATACGTACCAAGAAAACTAGATATTTAGAAGAAAAAAATTAAAGTATTAAAAAAGATTTTAGACAGGATAAAAGGCAAAACCGTGGGAAATCAAAACTAGCGAAGAAAAATAAACATTAACTTTAAACCTTTTAATTACCTTGGATTTTATTGTCTTCTTAACACAGTCTATGTTTATTAGTAATCTGTGCTTAATAAGGAAAAAAATATAATACCTCTTTCAATTCTGGATGTGTTATACTATGTGTATTTCACATGCTGGCTGATGATGCACACACGTTCTCAAAAATTGTAAGGTTTTCAAAATTGACATGTTGTCAGGTATGTTAATGAAACAGAAATTGAAACATCCATCTATACCCCAATTCTGGTACTTGCAGGGTATTAGCAGTGAAAATATTATTCCACAGATATATAGTGTGCCTTTGAAAAATAAATTGTGCAGTTAAAAAATGTTTAAAACGCTTTTTAACTGCACTTCTAATTAACAAAGGCCTAGTTTTTCTCAAAAGTTGCCTTTTTTTATATTGTTAGCATGGTATCATAGTTAACGTAAATCTTCTTGCTGGGTCTGATAATAATGGTCTGATTTAATGAAAAAAAATTGTGTGTTTCTCTACTCTTGTATAAACTAAACCCACAATTTCACATTCGCCGTTCTAAAACAAGTTCTAGAAAATACACGATTTTATAGGAGTCTTAGTTTAAGAATTACTTAGGTCATCAATTCCACTTCTGCAGTGTCTGCCAAACTTACCATGCCACTTGAATGTTATAATTATTTTTATAAATAGTATCTCATTCCTGTGAGCTGTATGTTAATTTCATGAATAGTGATAATCAGCCCTGTGGTGGTGCAGTTGTAACATGTGCAGTTATCCCAGGTTCGACTTCCAACTGCACCAAAAAAAGAACCCTCACCGACTAACTGCTCACCCTAGTCCCGGGATTGGGTCCCTACGCCTTGGGAGGTTTGAATTCCCTGGATAAATATAGGTTCCGGCACAACATGACTCTTGCTGTCCTTGTGCTGTAAAACTCTTAGGAACAATAAATGATGAAATAGGAACAAAGTTGCATGTTTTCTTGTCATTATTTAATGGATTTGTTTGGTTTTGCCGTTGATTGAGAAATGGGATTTTTTTTTAGGCTGTATTCCACACACCTTTTAGCTTATTAGGACAAACTCCAGAAGGCTGTTCCAGTTACACATTTCCAAAGATAATGGGCTATTCATTGGTATTTATTTCAATCTTTTTATCTATTTGTTTATTTGCACTTTTTATCACATATATTATTTTTCAATACACGTCTCGTAATTTATTCTGAATTTTTATTTCTTGTTCTAATTAAAGTAGTTTGAAGTTGTTTAATTTTCTTATGTACTAATTGTTCAAGAAATAAAGCATTTTGAAATATGCATCTAATTAATTTCTCCTTTTCATAAAAACTTTAACTTTAATAAACAAGCTTTTAATATACAAATGTTTTATTTACTTATGTTTGGGGTGTTTAAAAGTAACATTTAACTATCGTGTGAATAATCCAGATTCGATTTCTGCAGGTACCATGTACTTGCCAGTTTTCCCCACAAATCCACAGTCCGGTGTTTGATTCCCTACATGAAAAGAGATTTGAATTCCTCAGAAAACTGTAGATCCTGGTGCGGGCATGATCTGTTATCTTTACAGCAAAAAACATAAGCTTGTTAATCCTAAAATTTTTTATTTATTGTGAGTTTTTGAACTAATAAAATTTAGGGTATTGTCCTTTAAAGATTTAATCCTTGTGATTTTTAAAACAATGTTTTTAGCAAGCAGATCACTCAAATTTTTTTTCTTTTTTCAAATACATCAGCAATAATATATATCTGCAGAATGTCTGCCTATTTTTAAATCAGAAATTTGTAGAGAGAGAAAAAACATTCCAAAAGTAGTCCCCAGAATGGGAAATGCCCACTATGCTAAAAAATCCCATTATTTGGGAATTCCTGACATTTCAGGGGTTTTAATGGAAGATTTGTTTGTATCGCTGATTGTGATGTGTTAATGGCTTTTCCATGTATTTTACAAGATTTCAAGAATTCTGGGAAAAATTCATTATTTTTGTTGAATTCATGTCAATTTATGCATATTCTGCCAACTGTGAGGATATGGGTTTTTTTTTTTTTTAGTAGTGTACACAAAATTTAGTATGTGGTGCTGGTTAGGTTTTCTTTGGGAACTGGGCCCTTTACTTTTGTAAACTGTTCATAAAGTGTTGTGGTTGGGAAGTAATATTTATATATTTGCTTCCTGGAGGATGTGGGAACTTAATTTAAACTTAAATTTGAAAGAAATTAAAAAGTTTGAACTTGTTTCACTCAAAACCTTGTGAATGTAAAAGAGATGTGAGTGTAGGAAGTTTTATTTAACCTTTTGCTGTTGGGTCTAGAGTTACCATTTGATGTATCCATTATTTTTAATTAAGTATAATGTGTATTTATTATATTTCAGTGCTTTGTTCTATGTGTTTAGTTTTTGTTTGAGAGGGCTTCATTACTTTCAGTGGGACGTAACTCTGAAACTTAAGTCTTGATAACTGAGGCTTTATGATAGGTTAAATGGTGTGGTAATCAAGATACCTGAATGCATGTTTAGCTTTACAGAGAACTGAGGTGGAAATATAGAATTATATGTCAGGTGATCTGTGTATGAGAACATATATAAAAAGGGGAGTTTATTGTTCTACTTCGTTTCATTTATGAATTTCATGTATAGGTTCAGGCTATTTAAGTATTGAAAGAAGTGTTGGAGTAAATCTGTTTTAAGTGAAATGAATGTGTCATTTGTCTTTACCTTTTCTAAGCCCTGCAGTGGTAATGCATTTGCTTATTGTACAGTTATCCCAGCTTCCACTCCCAACTGTGCCAAAAAAAAAAAAGTGCTTACCAACTAACTGCTCCACCATATTCAAAAGGTTGGTTCACTGGGCCTTAAGAAATTTAGATTCCTCAGAAAACTGTAGGCCCTGGCATAGCATAACCCTTATTAACCTTGTGCCGTAAAACTTACACAAGATTTACCTTTGCCAGAATACAATGTTAATAAATGACAGACAAAAAACAATGTTCTAAAAGCGTATTTATGTCATGATTGAATTTAATCTACTTGTTTCAGGCGATAAAAGTCCACCCTTCTTCGGGGATGAACACCGTAGAATGTCAACAAACAAGGTTGATTTGCGGATGTAACCAGAGTTGAGTTATGAAGTGAAATGTTGACAACCAAAAGTAGGAAATGACGTAATACATTGTTTTTGTGATGCGGCTACTCCTCCCAGAATTACCAAATTGTGGAAAAGTTGGCTGTATGTTAGCAGAGATGGCAATTATGATGAGATGATGAACTAACATTAGAAGGAGTTAGGTGAAGTACATTTCGCCAAGCTGAGCTGAAGGAAGGAGTTGAGCTGTGGTCATTCACAATGGAATCACGAAACCTGTTAATGAAGAAAGCTTCGGCGAAGTCCAGTTCAAGTGGTGAATGAGGTTGGCGAATGATACGAGCGTCAAAAAAGTTAAAGCGATGGTTGTGTTCGTGGCTGTGAACAGCAATGGATGATTTGTGCACCTCACCTTTCTCAACGTATCGGCGATGTTCTTTCAACCGATGCATGAGGGCACGTTTTGTCCGTCCGATGTAGGAAAGTCCGCACTGGCAAAGAATTTGATATACGCCACAGCGTTGTAGTGTGGCAATGTTGTCTTTGAGTC
The DNA here is from genome assembly GCA_006491805.2 of Dysdera silvatica. Taxonomy (NCBI): domain Eukaryota; kingdom Metazoa; phylum Arthropoda; class Arachnida; order Araneae; family Dysderidae; genus Dysdera; species Dysdera silvatica. The sequence continues at coordinate 230,524,637 of QLNU02015360.1, forward strand.
TGAACGGAAAAATCTTGTTAATAGGTGAGAAATTAACTTCGAATTTGGCTTGGCGAAAGACTTCGGAAATGGCGGAGCTAAGTTCGGGCACGTAAGGGTAGTGTTACAGAGCCAGTGTAATTATCTGAAGATATTCGGCTAAGAGATGAACTGCAAGAATGTTTGGAGAATTTGGAAACGGCAGCATCGATCATGCTGGAACAGTACCCACGGCTGCAAGCAATGGTCTTAAGTAAGGAGATTTCATGAGATAAGAGTCCACTGAGGAACAGAACTGTAGAGCCCGGAAGACATAGGTGTAGAAGGCGGACATGTTTTGTTGATACGGATGGAAAGAAAGATTATGTGGAGGGAGAGCAACGCTGAAAGGCTTGCGGTACAGTAAAGTAGTTATGATGTTTAGTAATCTATATATCCATGAAGTGAAGGGAATTGCCTTGTGATCCCACCGAACAGCTACCCGTCCACTACAACAAAATCATTCGTGCTTCGCCTTTGCCCGCTCCTGAACAAAAGTTTCCAAAATCTCCAAACGTTCTTGCAGTTCATCTCTTAGCCGAATATCATCAGATAATTATATTGGCTCCGTAACACTCCCTTACGTGCCCAAACTTAGCTCCGCCATTGCCAAAGTCCTTCGGCAAGCCAAATTCAAAGTTACCTTCTCGCCTATTAACAAGATTTTGCCCTCTAGACTCAAAGATAACATTTCCACACTCCAACGCTGGGGCGTGTATCAAATTTTTTGCCAGTTCGGACTTTCCTACATAGGACTGACAAAACGTGCCCTCATCCATCTGTTGAAAGAACATCGCCGATACGTTGAGAAAGGTGAGGTGCACAAATCATCCATTGCTGTTCACAGCCACGAACACAACCATCGCTTTAACTTTTTTGACGCTCGTATCATCCACCAGCCTCATTCACCACTTGAACTGGACTTCGCCGAAGCTTTCTTCATTAACATGTTTCGTGATTCCATTGTGAATGACCACAGCTCAACTCCTTCCTTCAGCTCAGCTTGGCGAAATGTACTCCACCTAACTCCTTCTGATATTAGTCCATAGTCCCGCCATAATTGCCACCTCTACCAACAGACAGCCAACTTTTCCACAATTTGGTAATTTCTGGGAAGAGTGGCCGCACTACAAAAACCATGTAGTACTTGACTTCCTACTTTTGGAAGTGAACATTTCACTTAATAACTCAACTCTAGTTACATCCGCGAATCAACCTCGTTTGTTGACGATATTCCACGTGTTCACTCCCGAAGAAGGGCGAACTTTTATCGCCCGAAACGCGTAGCTCGAACTCAATCTTGACATAAATACGCTTTTATAGCGTTTTTGTCTCTTATTTATATTGCGTATTGTTTCGTCGAATATTTCCACGATGTTAATAGTCGGTAAAGGCAAAACAATTGCCTCAAGTGATTCTGACCAATTTTGCAACGTTCATTACTGAGAAGCCCATAGCAGTGCCAGAAATGTATCTAGAGAAGAAACATTTGAAAAGAACACTGCGTAATCCAAACAAAATTTCCACGATTTGTAAATGTTCAGAGGTGTTAATGAGGTGCATTCATGTGGAATTTTACCCTTTGGTGATGTGTGCCTTACTGATTGCAAAAGAAGTAAATATGAAGAGGAAAAATACATCATGAAACATTGAGGTCATTATCTTCAAGTTGTAGGTTATATATGAAGGGTAAAAAAAGGATTGGATTCTAGAAACAGTGTAGTCATCATTATTCATTATGGGTCAGAATGGTGGTTTTTTTTTTTTTTAGGCAAGAGGAGGACCAGCAGCTAGACATTCATTTTAAATGTTCATAGAGATTAAGTGTTGCATTTTTTTATTTGTAGAATTTTAAAAGGCGTAAGTTTATTTGTTGGTATGAAAAGTGTTGACACTGTGTGATACATACTTAAAAAAAATTTGCACTTGTGTAATTATTTTTCAACCAACCATATTTGTTTGAATTGTTTGTGTAGGGTCTTTTGAGATGGTATATACATTCACGAAGACTTTCACAGCGTCTATTAATATATATCATTGAGCTTTGCGGGATATTCCACCACGTCTGTTTAAATGGTGGAATATCCCGCAACGCTCTAGGGTGTATATAATATGAGGGGGTATGTTTTTTTATCAGATAAGAGTTTAAATTTTATGTAGATGAAGTGGTTTAAGATTACTGTTGTATAATCTTCATCTGCTGGGAGCGTGACTAGATCCTTTGCATTCCATAGTCCCCAGTGAGCTACCCTTTTGCATAGACATTAGATTGTCATCAGGAAATTTTGGACGTAATGATATTTACATTTAATCTGATAACACCTTTCCTTTATTTAACATTTCAATTTTATTAGTCTATTTATTATATAGAAAATTCATCTTTAATAACTACCTTTTATGTGGTTTTTTTAATGAAATTATGTAATTCAAGTTAGCAAATTGTGTAAAAATGTGAAAAAATTCTCATTTTTAAATTTTAGGCCAATGAAGTATTGATGTTGAGTAAAAAACTGACAGCTGTTGAAGCTCAAAAAGCTAGATTAGTATCTGAAGTGTTTCCTGATTCTACCTTTAAAGATGATGTACATAAGAGAATAACTGAAGCTGCTGCTGCATCAAAATATGTAAATATTATATATTATTCAAATAGTTCACATAATTTAATCGCTTGTTTAGACTATATGTGCCATGAAATTATGAATCATCAAAACACACTTCTTCCTTAAAGAGGTCTAATTGTTATAAAACTTGTAAAAGTTATCGTATTTGTTTACATACAGGAATCCTAGGAAAGTTCTTATGCTTCCCCAGTAAATTCAGAAGGAAAGGTCCCTGAGTATGCACGTTAAATCTATTCATAGTGAAGAATAATGCTTTATTCAGTAAAACCGATCACACGGTGCCATAGCCCTGCATTGGTGCAGTGGCAATGTATTTGCCGAGTGTACGCTTACCAACGAACTGCTTTCTGTAGATTCTGGCACAGCATGACCCTTGCTGTTCTTGCACCGTAACACTCACAAACCAAGCACAGTGCTGTTAGTGGAAAACAACGAAAGTTTTAAAATCGAACTCTGCAATAAAGTGAGATAGAAGAATAGTGACAATTACGAAGTTGTATAGTATCATCTAATTACTAAGAATTGGCATCAGGAGCATGCTAAACACTCAGTAAAAACCATCTGTCAGCCATTTCCTATTGAAATTGTTAAGCTAAAACTGTAGTGATACTGTTCCTACTAGTCAAGAGATCTTAGAAAAGGAAATGACATCCTGATATATGATGAAAAGGATGCATAAGCAAAGAGAGAAAGTTGAGAACCACTGCTATGGATAAACCTAACTTGTAAACTCAGAAACTTTTCATTCCAAATTTATCGGGATGAACTTTCCCGCAGATCCCATATATGCAGTGAAAACCATAAAATATCGAACCAACCAGGAATTAAATTTCTTTCAGTTATGAGGTTTGTACACAAACAGGGTTTTTTAAAATACTATGTGTAACACTTTTTTGCTAAATTTTTATATATAATACTTTGTTATTAAATTACATATTCCTATTTCTAATTTTATAAATTTTGTATAATATTTTAGTGATTATGCAGACCATACATTTTACTTTATTAATAGAGACAATAAGAGCTATAGCAGTACTTACATAAATTAAATGTATGTATGTGTTAGTAGAAAAAAATCTGTTAACTTTCTCTGCAGATGTAGATGCTCATATGACTGGGCGAAAAATTGATCAGTTAAAGTGTTATTATTTTTCAAATAAAAGTAGTTTGATTTCAAATATTTTTCAAAACCATTATAGTAGATACAGCTTCATTAAAAGTGTAGGAACATTTTTCACTTCAAATTCTTTTGATACTGTCTTATCATCCACAGGATCTGAATTATCTTTAACATTTATAACTCAATGGAGAATTTCTTTATAAGTGAGTTACCATAGCAATTCAAATTATCATCGAATTTAACAAAATCATTAAACTCATCTTCTGAAATCTCTAATTTCATTATTAGGCTTTCAACTTCAAGTAACATTATTCCCAACTGAATGAGGAAATCCAGCATTTTTGTAACATTTTTTAATTGTGATAACTGTTACTGACCATTTGATCATATTTCCTACTTCTCAGGTATCTATAGTCTTGGCGGATTTTAAGAAAAAGCTTCTTCCAAATAATTTGTTGCCGATAGTAAACTTTTAAAGTGTGAATTATATCCCTTAATCAAGTGGCTGTATGACTTGCATTATTGGATATTTGTTTTCTGTTTTACAAGTTTGTCATCTAATTTCAAATAAAATTCTACTCCAAAACTTTTTGTAGCATATGTCATCCATTTTAGGCTATTTTTGAGCCATTTCTTATCTAGGACATTGTGTTGGTTTTTACAACGTCTAGTACAAAAATTACGATTTTCTCTTCCATCCATATTACAAATATAAAGCAACATGCGCATTAAGCAATAATTTTTCATTTTCCCACCCTCAATTTTGTTGTCTTTGGAAACTAGTGTTCCATTTTGGAGAATCACTATTCATCTGTATTATATCTTTTCATACTTATTCATTGAATTGGACACCACGTTTTTAGCTTAATCACTTGTATCCTCCTAATCAGCAATTTTTCTCCTTGCAACTGTTGGTATGAAAATTTTTCGATTATTTTTTTCCATCGTTCTAACCAGCCATTACTTAGCTCAAAATGCTCAATTCCAAGTATTTTTGAAAACTCCTTTGCTTGCTCCAAAACTATTTGGTCACTAATGACTGTGCCTTTAGCGCTCATCTGTTACAGGAATACAAAAAAAGCTTAATTCATTTCATAATTTTCTTTACAGATTTGTTTCCATGAAATGTTTTTATTTTCCATTGCTATTTTTTTTTTATGTTTGCTTCTTGTTATACAATGTAGAAAATAGTTGAGAAATTACAACCATATTATTTTGTTATTCCTTTCCTTGTTTTACCCTTTGTTCTTAAAAATTTTAAAGTCTCCAACTTTTGCTTAAACTTCAAACAGGCAATTTTTCTCTTTCTGTTTGCCATGATTGATGTGAACCTGCTATGGGCATAAACTCAAAAATACTGCAACTAAGGGTGTTCCCTGATAAACAACACATGTAAATTAATTGTCCTTGTGCCATAAAAATGGAACCAGCTAACCAAATAGAATTGTTGGAAAGTATGAGACACAAGAGTCACATGACTTATTTTTATATATGGAATTCAGATATGAATGGGCAGGTGTTATTTCCAGTGTATGTGTGAGTTACACTTACATTGTAGGTTCTTGTACATTCCTTTGTGCATGTATCAAGTTAAAATTTCATAATAAAACACCAGTTTAACTTAAAATATATATGCATTTTTATCACGCAATCTATTATCATTTTATCACTCCAAACCAAGGTGATGCTAGTGGTAGAAATAGGGATCTACATGTTACAACCAGGAAGATATTGATGGTTTTGTCCTATGTGGATGGTGTCTCAGAACAATTATCTTGAATCCTCCAGTATATGAATATTAAGATCCATTATGAACTTCATGCCCTATGAAATCTAGTATTAAAAGTTAATGATAGTGTTCTTGATGGGTGACAAAACTCACTTGTAGAAACTGTGCCAAGGTGTATGCTGGACAAATGGGAAGATTAATATGTTAATGCAGAAAGGGAGTAGATGCATGCAGTTGTCGAAGGAGATAGGTCAAACAAAATTTCAGGACGTTTTTTGAGGAAGGTCACAAACTAGAGCAGGACTTTGTGGAAGTTTTGCAACAGAATGTGACGAACCTCAGTGGTAGAATTTCAGCTTAAGAAATTGTGCCAGCAACGTTTTAAAAATGTCTACCAAAGCCTTACAAGATTTTTGCCAAAACTTGAGTTGGGAGTGGCCATCTGGGGAATTCCCAGATTCCAGGGGAGTATATCAACTTAGGACTTTCAATCTCTTCACTTGGCAAAGAGAGCAGTTGTTTCCATAAACAGTGTATTTTTAGACCTTAACACAAAATGCCTAGATAACAGTTGTTATGGAATCTTTGATAAAATGCAGTTAAGCAGGTTTAAATAACATTAAAAATATATTAATGTAGATGACCTTAAAAATATACTAATGTAGATCATATTAAATATATAGTAATTTAGGTAACATTAAGAATTTTGTGTACTTAGACGGTTTCGACTTTGTATATATATACACACACATACATTGAAGTGCCAGAAAAACTGGTACAGGCGTGCGTATGCAAATAACGGAGCTTTGCAACCAATCAGCGTAACGCGATGCGGTCGGCAGCGCCTATGTAAGACAAGAGATGTCTGGCAAAGCTGTTAGATCGGTTCTTGCCGTTACAATGGCAGGCTATCAAGATTTAAGTGATTTTGAACGTGGCGTTATAGTCGGCACAAGAGAGATGGGACATAGCATCTCGGAGATAGCGACAAAATTTGGATTTTCGTGTACAACCATTTCACGGATATACCGTGAATATCAGGAATCCTAAAATATCAAGAGATATCAAGAATGTATAATAATCAATGTTATATAATCAAGAAATGTATTATATATGATAAGAAGCAGGTGTAGCAGCGGTGTTAAAGAATCATCACCAAAATATTGAAATTATGGGCTGTTCCTGCCACCTTATTAACTTAGCAGCTGAAAAGAGTGCTGCATGTTTGCCATTTAAAATCGATGAAATTTTGGTAGACATTTACTATTACTTACAAAAGAGTTCGAAAAGAAAAGATAGGTTGAAAATTCTTCAAGAATTTCATGAGACTGATATAAAAAAGGTACTAAAACACGTTAGCACTCGTTGGTTGTCTGTTGGAAAGTGCTTAGAGCGTATAATCCAGCAGTGGCAACCTTTGATCAGTTTTTTTAAGGAAGAGGCCATGAAAAGGAATCAAATCACCCCACTTTCTTTCTTTACTATTCCCTCTATCAAAGTTTCGGTTGAAAATGCAGATAAAGTGAAAGAACGTAACAGCAAAAAAGCATCACAGAAATTAAAAAGGAAAGCTCAAAATTATGTGGATATTTCTAAGAAACAAAAAACTGAAAACTCCATGTCTCGTGAAGAAAGGTTGTTTTATTTTCTGTCGGAAGATATCAATAAGGCTTTCTGTTTATTTTTATCTTATACTGTGTCTGTATTTAAAAAAGCAAATGCTCAACTTCAGTCTGCGGAACCACATATTCATATGCTAAAATCTCTTCTCTTAAAATTGTACAGAGAAATGCTAGTGATATTTTGAAAGTCCACTATCATTAGAGGAGTAATCAAAAAGATGATGTTGATATCTTAATTGGAAATGGAACACTGAAAGTAATCCAAGATTTTAACATCCATGATAAAAATGAATTTTATGAAAACGTCAGAAGCTATTTCATAGCAGCATGTGACTACATGCACAATAAATTTCCTTTTGAGTTAGAAGTGTTACATCATGCAGAGGTTACACAAATATCGAATTTTGAAAATGCATCATTTTCCAGCTTAAAATATTTTACAGAAAAATTTCCTGTTCTTTTGTTCAATAATACAGAAGATGAAGCTGTTGATGCTTTACAAACAGAATTCAGTGAGTTCCAGGCTTTCGAAGTTCCACAAACTGTGAGTAATGAAGGTAGCATTGATGCACAATGGGCAGCCATAGGTAAAATAAAAAATGATACTTGTGAATTAAAATTTAAACGACTTTCTCAGGTTATGCTGTCAATACTTACGATCCCTCACAGTAATGCAGCATGCGAGAGAGTCTTCAGTCAAGTGAAGAAAATTAGAACTGACTTCAGGTCAACCATGTCTGATGACACATTAGAAAATTTACTAATAGTTAAATGCAGACAACATGTGAAATGTTACGAGAATGTATTTGACAAAAAATTTCTCAAATGCAAAATCTTGCACTACAGCATTTGTAAATTCTAAGAATTAATATTGCGTTTAATACAGTTTAATCCTCTATTATTATTAATTTAATAAATACTTAATTTCCTCATTGTGCCCTTTTTTCATAAATTATGTATGATTTTGTTTAATTAAAAAATGGTGGCCTGCCCACGCGTGCGTGATTGACTACAGATTTTTCACTTCTAGAAGTTGGCACCTATGC